>LZPO01075901.1:145534-157597 GCA_001675575.1 Neotoma lepida
TTCTCATCTGTTTTAAATTTTCCATACAAAAGTCCTAAAAACTGTTTAAAAATAAAATAAAATAATAAACCCAGAGCAGCATCTTCTGTCTAATGCACACACCACCTGGCTTCCAGAATGTTTTCCAATGATTCTAGCCTCATATTTATTACTGCATGTCATTACTCAATAAATCTACAACAGCACTCAGAACNCCCGCTCACCTGGAGTTACCATTTAATCACTGGGAAGTTGCTTGAGGGTTACATGCCTGGTAGACATGTCATCCTAGTACCAGCATTAATACTAACTTTGGTGCATGTCTCAAGAATGCAGACTGATAAATTAGACATGTGTATTTGTTATACGTCACTGTCTGAAGAGTGATATCATGCACATATTTTTGCTAAGGGTCTCCTTATCTAGAAGGCCCCCATTGCTTATGCTGGTATCCGAAAGAGTATTTTCAGACACACACACACACACACACACACACACACACACACACACACCTTATCCTTCTGTATGCCTCTGTAAGATGTAGAGAGCAGTGATGGATAATTCCACTTAGCCTAACATCCCACGGGACCACACTACAGCAGCTCTCAAGGAACCTTAGAGATAGTCTAGACCTATCTAGAGACAAGAAAACTGAGGCTCAGAAATTGGCTGGATGGCCCGAGTCCCTTAACTGTAAAACAGCTCAAACTATTTCTTCCCACTTACAGGCACTGCTATACCCAATGGCAGAGCTCCAGAGGACTGTGGATGGTGCAATGACCTGTAGTGGGCACCATGGGTGAACCGCTCCCAGGGTCTAACCTCAGCTGGTCTGGCTTTGGGGCTTAGCCTACTGGCCCTCACTTTACTGCATCAAATCTACCTGTAGGGGTTATTAAACCACAGACTGCTGGGGAGTCGCTGGAGAGTTCGATTTCCTGATTGGCTGCTGTGGAAGCCTAAGAATCTCCCCTCCTCACAAGGNACCACACTGGAGGGGGTGGTCAATGACTGCACCAGAACTTTCTCTGATTTCTGATTTTCTCCACTGTTGTCAGTCACGACATCACGGCTATTCTCAATACATCCCGCACCCACTTAGCAGGCCTTCGCTCTTCCCTCCTTCTCCCATCCCTCCTCTTCCTCTCGTTACCTATCACATGTTTCATTGCAAACAGAGCTCCACTTACTCAACACAGAGCTGCTGCTGTCTGTTCATAAGCCACAGCAGGCAGGGTCAGTAACTATACTAGAACCTCCATTGGGGCATGACACTTTTGTTGTTGTTGGGGTTTCTTGCTTGTTTTGTGTAACAGTCTTCCTTGGCCCTGGCTTTGAACTCTGATGTTTCTGCTATGTGTCACTATGTCTGGCTCTGGCTTACAATGTCTATAAACTTTTTTTTAGATGTGACTCACTGTCAAAAGGACATGGCAGAAGTAATGTGACCTAGAAGCTTGGCCTTCCCACATGCACTGGAACACTACAGGGCGAACATCTGAAATCCAAACACTCTCAAATCTAAATATTAACTAATAAGAAGACTCCACAAGTAGAAAATTATGCACATGGCCTCTACTAGTGATGGTCAAAGTCAAAGACANAGTCACTGGCCTTTACAGAAATTGTAAAGACTTTACAGAACTGCCTTCCAACTGTGAGCAAGGTAAAACCTGAANGAAGTGAGATTTAGGTTCAGGACCCAGCCTAACTTGTGGTATACATTTAAATATTCCAAAATCTAGAAACCTACAAAATGTGAAACACCCCTGATCTGAGCATGTCAGGTAAGTGTCACTCAGCTTCTACTTGGACCACTTTCCCCGAAGATGATTTGCTGCCCAGGATAAGAGGCCTGGCCTAGTGCCACATATGTGGATGGTACAACATGTAGGAAAGGCCATNGAAGGGGCATGTTGCCATCGAAGTCATGCAGGGTAATCCACACACACCCATGTCCACTCATGTGAATCAGGCACTTCAATCTAAGCAAGCATTGGTGACATCTCTCAATAGGACCTATAACGACTACATTTCCAGGATCGTGATTTTTTTTTCTTTTTCTCAGTGCTGCAAAATCATTGTAAAAATCACTTGATCTAGAGTCAAGGAGATAAAGACAAATTGAATCACCTGGGGACAGATGGACTACATCCAGCTGGCAAGGTGACTCAGAGGGTAAAGGTGCTTCCCCAACTTGTCTGAAGACCTAAAGTCTGTCCCAGGAATCCATATGACAGATGGACAGAGCTAATTCCCATAAGTTGCCTTCTGACCACAACACACAAAAACTCACACATTACTTAATTAATTAATTAATTACATTAATTAAAATTGTCATATTTGCCTAGTGATACAGCTCAGCTAATAAAGGACCTTGATGCCAAGACTAACAACCTGAGTTCAATCCGGGAAACCCAGGTGGTAGACAGAGAGAACCGACATCTATAACTTACCCTTTGACCTCTACATGCATGGCATGTGCCCTTACAAAGACATACACACACACACGCACACACACACACACACACACACACACACACAAACACAGACACACACAGACATATACACACACACGCACACACACACACACACACACACACACACACAAATAAATGTATAAAATAAACAAAATTTTTGTCTTTTAAAAACACAATGAACTACATTCAACCCACTCAGAGGAGAGGAGAAAGGTCAGTCTCCAAAGTGTTTGATACTTAAGAATTATAGTGCATGGATAATCTCATTTTCCTATCGTGCCTCAACTTCTACACTTTCCTTACTGTGTGTGTGTGTGTGTGTGTGTGTGTGTGTGTGTGTGTGTGTGTGTGTGTGAACATGTGTGTGAGTATGTGTGTGAACATCTTACTATGCCATGAGTCAGAGGACGGTTTCCAGGACAGTTCTCTCCTCCCATCATGTATGCTTCAGGGATGAAACTCAGGTCATCAGGGCCTTGGAGGCAAGGGTCTTTACGCACTGAGCCATCTCTCCAGCCCTTGTAATTCTATNTTCATTCAAACCAAATGTGGTTTACCAAGTGCTTTTCCAAACAGACAAGTGCACAGGTTGAATGTGTTCAGCCTTGAGGCCTGAGACAAAGATGCCCAGAGACAATAGTACNGGTCATCCAGGACAGATCTACGCATGCCCTTTCTCCCAGGCCAATGTTCTTCCCAAGAGCAGCAGCATCCAGGCCTGTCACTTCTCAGTCTCTGATTCTCCCCGGCTCTGAGCCAGTCACATTGCTTATACCTCTTTATGACTATTGCAGCTTTATTCAGGGATTCATTGTCGAAGAGCTCTGTTTACCCATGTGTNTGCACGTGTGTGTGAACACACACACACGTGTGTGTGCCCAGAGAAGAAAGTCCTCTTGTGCTGTTGGTATGATGTCACAGCAGTTTCTCACTCCCCTCTACAAAGCTTTCCTTCTTCTGATGCAGCAATTAGTCGACTATTAATAAAAAGACATTAGGTTATGCTTATTTATTTTTAAAGAATGACATCATCCCCAGCCTTCATGCCTAGCAAAGGAGCAATTCACGGGTCTTTCCATTTATGACATCAGAAAAGCTGATTGAACTTGGCAATTACCTCGCTGTTTTCACAGTGTGACCAGCGTGCTGAAAGAGGGTTATTTGCAAGGGGCTGAATAAATATATGTGATTATATGTCCTCTTATTTTAAGTGAATTTGTAGCCAGTGAAAAATACCTGCAAACATCCCTATTTGAGCCGAGAGCCAAGCCCCAGCTCTCAGCCTGAGATCAGAGTAGATGCANGCTAATCTCTGCATCCTCAGATTGCTGCCCGTTACAGACTCCCAGAAAATGAAAGCCTTTCAGCCAGAACCACCCAACCACCAACCCCAGCTTCTAAGCTGAGCACTGGAGGAGCAGATTGGCAGAAATATGAGATTCACAGAATCCTGAACCTAGAAAAGACTCCAAGGTTCAACTTCACACACAGGGGACCCTCTATCCTTGAAGAGGAAGCTTGATTGGTGCTGCACAGTAGCAAGCGGGAAGCCAGCTTCATTTCTATCATGTGATAATGTCCCCCTCGTAAACATGCTAACTATAGCCTAATGCCACTTCTCTTTCCACAAGAACTTAGGATCACACTTGAATTGGTAGCTATTAGCACAATGCTCAGTATTGTCTCCAGGCCAGACTACACAGCCGTGAGGCTCCTAGTGTTGATAACTACATTCACTCAGAATAGTTTAGGACTCTTCAGCCATTGCTGGCATGGATCCTGTGAAGGGAATCTTGTCACCTCCCCCTTCCCAAAGGACTCCCCATTTAAAGACACAGATGAATTTTTGCCAAAGGAATCAACCTCCCCCACTCAGCTTTCATTACNAGCAAGCTCAAAGCTGTGACTTTATCAATACGGGATGGGACTATGTCGGTCATCAGGAAGATAAACAGATCTATTAGTCCTCAGTGGGGAGACTGCCAAAGGGCTAACAAATGGCCTAGCAAGATATGGCCTTTGACCAAAGCCAGTCAAGGGGAACTTNCTCTGCTACACTCACGGCTTCTGCTTAGAATCAGGCTGTGTCATGACAAGTAAGAGCCAGACCTCAAATTGACCTGTGACTCTATGAGGACATGTCCCTAGAACCAAGGCTCAGATGGAAAANACAGATGTATTTAAAAAGCAGCTAACATCCCAGGAATGTACTTTAAAAAATTGTCATGCACCTCAGTGACCTGTGGGTTCCAAAGCTTTACCGAGTTCTAAGAAAGTGTATTTCAAGGTAGACACAGTGTGCAATGACAGGCCNCACAGAAGGACCACTTTCTCATATNAGGCTACTATTCATAGAATTAATATTAATAGTCCTATCCACAAAACAATCAGGATAGCACTTAGCATAAACTGGAACCCCAAGTATATTTACTAATGAAGAAAAGAGCTACATTACTGCACCCCAAACTCCAGGCGGAAAACTTATATATAGAAAAGCACGATTTCTTTTTTTGGCTAATACGGTAGACACAAAGATACCAGTTTTACATATACTCTTCAGCACTACTATTCCAGGGACTAAGGAATGTAACCCCTCTCCTCATTCATCAGGGACAGAACTATAACAAAGACAGATGATCAAGAGAAAAAACTAGNAACATTTAATCAATATTTTACATGTCATAGATGTCTTCACAAATGAAACCCCAAAGACAAAAGAGAATCAGTTACATTTATAAGTATGTTCAAGGAAAGATGGATATGAGATTATGAGCAAGTCATAATTGACTGAGTAGGTACTCATCCAGAGCCATCCCAATTCTTCTGGGCCTCTCTGGGTAGCACCCTTTCCTGAGTGTAGGGCAGGACCCTCTGGGTGAAGGTCTTCAAAGGAAGATAGAGAAGGGAATGAAGGGACCTTCTGACATCTTGTTGGTGGCTTTGGGAATATGATAGAACAGTTTTCATAACTTGTCTTGGGGAAGATGAATGCTGAGTTCTGTGACTCACAAAGATGAACAGAGCACAGGCCAAAGGGAGAAGGCCAGAAGAGTCTTGTGTCTGACATCAACATGTCACAATCTCCTGTTACAAGCACTCAGTGTGCCATTGTGTTACACTTTGGGGTATCCCATGCTGAGCCTCATCACCACGCACTTCACTGCAGGCTCCTAATGACTTCTTTGCCATGCCTGTACCAACACCACCATGAATTGGATCATTTGTGGATTCACTAGAACTCTTACTCAGAAGAGCCCAANGGTCCCAGCACCCTTACCACTGGGAACTTGCTGAGGATTCTAGACATGGAGCTCCAGCCTAGGCCTTCTGCATCAGGATGTATATTTTAAAAGGATCCCTGGGAAACTCAGGCTTTCTGAATGCTACTTTACAGAAGAAGCTATCAAACTTGGACAGCCATAGGAATAGTATGGAGTCTTAGAAGTGACTCATGCTGGAGTTTAATAGCCACTTAATGATTTGGTAGATTGAGGGAACAACCTGTACTATGGAAGTCTGAAGCANAGCAAAGTTTGCAAACCCCTGCTGTGGTCAGGGCCTACCCAGGCTTGTACAGGTAGATACCTTGGTTTTTCCGATTCTCTGGCTTCATCCTGAGCTCACATNGATGTCTCCAGCAGCTAGATTTTGAAGGTGGGATGCTCACTGCAGCCTTTGGTGATTTACCATCAAGGTATTTTGCAAGCCACTGCTGAAAGCCCAGAATATAAGGACCATCTCCAAAGAACACATCTCTCAGGCAGCCTCCTCCGGGGTATTCCTTCAGCAACAGCCACTCATGCAGCCCAAAGCTGAGTTTATTGTGCTTAGTTCACCAATCAACTGCTTTTGATGGTAACCTCTATATTTTTAGAGTGGGCTCTTTAAACTGCTTATTTGTTCATTTGAGGATAATTTGTAGAAGGCTATAGTTACNTGATAATGTTCTCTGAGAGAACAGAGCAGCATACAGAGCCAGCAGTATATGTATGTGAGCATATGTAAAGCATTTACTAGGGAGCTGGCTCAAGTGATTAGGGCAGTTAGGTGTCACAACAGGCTGGAGTAGCTGGGATGCTACATGTCCAAGTTGAAAGGGGTTGGAACTGAGGAAGCCAACAGTGTTGCTCAGTTAAAGGACAAAACCCAAAAACCTGTGAGACATGGCTGAGGGAAGCTGATGTAAGCCACAGAAACTAGAATTTGAAAATCTGGAGTTCTTGGAGCCAAGATAACAGAAAAGGTGTCTATCGCAGTTTTCAAACAAGTTACCAATTGGCTTTTGATGCATGCTCTCTCCAGGCCCTCTGGGTGTTGCCTAGTCACAAGGGTGGATCTGTCTTCTACCTTGACTCATATGCTAGTCCCTGGAAGCACTCTCACAGACACACTGAAAATGGCAGTCTCCCTTATATAGTTAAGTTGGCACCTAATGTTAGCTGTCCCAGCTGGCTAAGGCAGAAGGCTCCAGTGAGACAAGCTTGGACCTGAGATCTATGACAAGAACCTTCAGAAAACTCGCCAGGAAGCGCTTCCCACATAGAAACAGCAAGCCCCAAGGAAGGACCGAGCTGGAATAAATTCAGTATCCTGAGAAGAGAAGGCCACAGCGCTGGCAGTGGACAAACCTGTAGATGGCTTAAGAGGAACACACAGTGCAGGCTCAAAATTGGGTCATACTGGGTTCTGTTGGACTTGGCAAAGGGATTTGGCTTTATTCAAGAACAATAGGAAGTGCTTGGAAGATTGTACTAAAGAGGTGATGTGTTTGGGAAGCCTGTTAGGGAATGGATTACAGTGGGAAGAGAAGGAGCCAGAAGACTAATCAANAGTTACTGTAGTTGTCCAAGTATGAGAAAACAACTTGGGCTGGATATGAAAAACAACAACAAAGGGTTTCATTCCCTACCAGTGAAATATTGGGTTATTTCTATGGATTTGTTTTAATTCACCATTTCAAAAGCTCTGGGTCCGTTCCTGTGATGTTTATGTTGATGTATTTTATAGAAGCTTGATTGTGCCATGCAGTCAACCAGAACAAATGAACGCTCACCAGCTTGGGTGTGAGACCATAGCGGACTGTCCACTCATTCTTAGTAACCTTTCAGTTGGTTTAGGGAGAGAGTTTCATTCATAAATCTCTGTAGTATTTGCCACTCATGGCTTTTTTTGTTTTGTTATTTCTGATTTGGTTNGAAGGCCTCTCTAATGCTCTTTGTCACTTGCTCAATGTTTTCCATGTGAGCACGGGGAGAATTCACATGATTTTGGGCAGCTAAGTGCTTATGAATGATTTAAAATGCTGGGAAGACATTTAACTCTTTGGCAGGGAGATTGGAGAACATGTTATTTCCAGCTGTGGGTTAGAACCATATTTGGAAGGAGACCTTCTTAGCATCAAGAATATTACAGAACATATCCAGGTGTTTTTAAGAACTACAAAAAAACACCCAGCTAAGAAGAAACTTCCATTGTTCCTCCAAGATGCCACACTTCTTCCTCAATGAAAGCGAATCCCNTGGATGGAGCCTCTGAAAGGGCTGTTGGAACCTGTCCAACAGTCTAGGAGGAAAGGGAGCTTTGGAGAACATTAGAAGCAGGAAACGAGCGAGAGAGGAAGGGTGCTGCAAAGGTGTTAAAGATGAACGGGGCTTAACTTTGTAAAGAAGGAGGTCTCGGGTAGGTGGGAGAAAATTCCTCTCGGGAAGTGAGTGAGTTATAACGAATGGGGGCAGGGACGGGAACTCGAGAGGTAATAAAACATCGTGTTTATGACATTAGGTTAAGAGAGGAAAAGGGAAACACAAAACTGAGACTTAGCCACTCAAGTCAGACCCTCAACCCTGGGCCAGGGCAGTGGTCAGCTCACTGGCTGTGGCATCTAAACTGGCTGTGGCCATCAACGTCTCTGCCTGGGTCTCGAGACTGATATCTAGGACAGTCAGACAACATTTTCCTTCAAGCTGTTTTCAGAGAGGACACAAGGGTGATTAGATGAGAGGCCATTTCAGACTGGGCTGTCATCCAATAACTACCAATGCAATCCAGCATAATTGACCCCAAAGCAGTTGACTCCATGACACTGGATCGAGCTCTGACAGCTTAGCAGAGAGACCAGGAAAGGAAATTAATAAGTGATTTGAGCAAATTCAGGCACCTGGTAGTTAAATGGACTTAGACACTTTCATCCTTTGTTATTGGATTGAATCTGGTCCAGTTGGGAGTTACTGAAAAATTGATGGCAATAAACCGGCGCCTGTGATATGCCACTTCGCAGCTCAGAGCCTCTTCCTGGATCACCAGGGGGAAGTGACGCCACCGTGGCGCGGGCACACGTTCGAGTTCTNAACTCACACAGGCTTGCCTTGTTTCTGCCTAACAGGTGGGTATAAAACGTGATAAATGGTGAAAGGTTTTGGAACCAAACGTAGGATTTAAAGCTGGGTTGGACACAGCTCAAGAAACACACCTTTAATTAGAGCCAAAAAACAGTCTCTTGCTGGCTTCTTCTATATTAGGGGCTGACACCGGANCCCACATTTTCATGGCCGCTGTAAGAACTTGAGTTCTTTGCCTAATTCTGCCTTGGAATACTATCTTTGGTTTTTACATTTTTATTTATTTTAGTGTGTGTGCATGTGTGTGTGTGCATGCGTGCGCGTGTTCCACACCGCCCATGTGGAGATCACAGAACAACTTTCAGAAGTTGGTTCTCTTCTTCCATGGTGTGGGTCCCAGAGATAAACTCAGATTATCAGGCTTGACTGCAAGCTCCTTTATACCAGCTGAGCCATCTCTCTGGCCTGAAGTTTTAGTTTTTAGGTCACGTGCTTCTTCTCCTGTCATGTCCCAGTAAAGGTCTTCATACACGAGGTCACAGGCCACCTATGGGAGGCCAGCAGAGCCTGGTAAAGTTGTCATCCATTTGCTAATGCAGAAGCAACACGAGTCTCAGATTTCAAGGAGTATGGAAAGATTTGGAATAACAGATGAAAGTCGGTTTTGTTTTTGTTTTTAGTTGAAGCAAGCATTGTCCAATTTTCTCTGCACAGGGTTTCCCCAGCTCTTCTGAGGACACATGCATATCCTGGTCCTTTCCAACTCTTTCACTGACTGAAAAGTTAAATTCTCTAAACGTGAGCATCTCCAAGTACAGGCATTGGGGTTGCCTTTTGTTGTTTCAAAGACACAGACAGGGTGCTGCTCACCATCCACTGAGGCCACTTGTCTGTGGTGTTTCTCTAATTCAACAACCCTAGACCAGCCCAGGCTCTTTCTCTCAACTCTTGCTGAGGTCTAGAAGCTGTCCCAGACTCCCCACTTGACATCTTCTCATATTTCAATCCTGGTGCCAGTGAAGCTCCTGTCAATGGAACTTCTCTCTTCTCTGCCTTCGAGAGGACCCTCAATCCATCCTGCTGTCACTGCCCTCTCACAACTCATGTGGAATGATGATTGCCATTGGGGACTATTCAGAAGTGGGGAGTCTATGAAGTGCCTGTGTCCTTAGGAGCCATGAAAGCCTTTCCCACCAGAGAAGGCTATTTCTTGAAGGTTTCTTAATCAGAACCAAGGTGAACTGTTACAAAGCAAGTCTGCCCTTGTCCTTTCTCTTTCACACACCCTTATGCTTACTTAACCACATGACACTGAAGTGTGAAGCTTCTCTGGATGCTGTTGCCATGCCCTTGAACTTCTCAGCCTTCAGAACTATATAAACTTCAATTTCTTCCCTTCATAAATTAGCAAATCTCATATAGTTTTGTTACAGCAACAGAAAACAGACTAAGANAATACCAGTTTATTTTTTAAGTTTTATTTTTTAATGTATTTTGCTTATANGTATGTTTGTGAACTATGNTCATGCATTGACCTCAGAAGAGGGTATCAAGCTTCTAGAACTGGAGTTACAGGCAGTTGTTAGCTGCTGTGTGTGCTGAGAACAGAACTCAGGACCTCTGCAAGAGCAACAAGCGCTCTTAACCACTCAGCCATCTTTCCAGATTTTATAATGTATGTTAAATCTCTGTACTCAGAGAATACCTCCTCACCAGAAGTCCCATCCCCTTCTTAGGTTTTTGTCCTCTACTGGAACCTTGCTAGAGCCCTATGTGTCTTTCTCAGAATGTCCCATTGACTGGCAGAGGCCAATGATGAATTTATAGACTGATGAATAGTCCTTGTTTCTGACACAATGAACGGAGAAGGCAGAGGCAGACGGGAAAAATGTCCCTAATGCAATTCCTGATGCTCCAAATTCACAGCCACTGGGTCTCCTGAGATAAACGCCGTCTTCTCTATGAGAACAGTGGGCTTTAAAGACTGAGGGACACCTGTGCCTCACCTTCTCCTGTCCAGATGAGACAGCGGAAACTTACCACATTCCAAGACCGTTTCTTGGTTTTCTCTTGTTTATTATGATGAAGCTTCCAGACCACAATTCAGTCCAAAAATAATCAAGAGGGGCTGTTCGGGGGAAGAGTATATTCATTTGTCTGGTTTGTGCATTTTTCCTGCCCCTAGGTAAACTCAGAGAAGTTCACACCATGTGACCACAGTTCCTCCCATTGGTGGTTCTGTAAGATGCAGAATGCTCGAGGATCCTGAGGAGCACACAGGAGGAAGCTCAATCTTTAATAGTCGCCTTCACCATCAAGATAATCACCTAATCTCAAGCTTGAGTTTGGAATCGGGTGCTGAGAGGGCTGGCTTGGAATTATTTATTTTGGAAATAATCCCAGGACTGGCCTGCAGGGGAGTGAGGAAGCAAGAGGCAAAAGGAGAGGAAGTCGGTTCAGTCGCCATGAGAGACTGGGCTTAATTCTACTCAGAGACCCTGATGTGCACCCCTAAGCTGTTCCACCCAAGAAGAAAGAGTACCCCTGTATTCACATTCCAGGATTAGTTGAAGGATGTTAGCAGCTGGGGGCTGTAACTCCCTGTTCCCTCACTNCATTTCTGAGAGTCCAGCTCCAACCACAGTCTGAGAAAGGTACCGGCTTGAAAAAGCCCTTAGGCAGCCATGAGGAGTGNAGTAAGCCATCATCATACACATCTGTTGCCATGTCAGAGACTGGTTTGGGGGGCCCACTCAGGCACCCCTATCTCCCCCACCCACAGACTGTGCAAGTGCTGAAGTCACAGAGTGCTGGCTTAGAAAAGCAGAATTCAGGATTGAGGTCTTGAATGAGCATCACTGTAGGCAGGTAGCCAAACCTTCAAACATTCTTGCATCATTTGTCTGGGCTTCTTTACTTGAAAATTTCTAGAAAAAGTACTCTCAGAGTAGATGATGCTTCACGTTATGAACGTCTACAGATGTGAGAATGAGGAAAAGAAACACTTATCANTGCATGTCCCAGCTGTGTCGGATCGTTTGTTACGCATGCTATTGCTGACTGATACAGTACTCAAGGGAATACACTTAATAGAATAATGTGAAGAGAAAGTTTGAAAAGCATGACTACAGGGCTGGCAAGATNGCTTAGCACGTAAGGGTGCTTGCATGAGCTTTACGACCNGAGTTCAATCCCCAGACTCACATGGTACAAGGAAAAACTGACTCCCACAAGCTGTCCCCTGACTTCCACATATGTACCTTGGT
>LZPO01075901.1:167094-182035 GCA_001675575.1 Neotoma lepida
CAGCTGGCCCCAGAGTGAAACGAAAACAAAAAATGATACCCAGGGGTTTATCAATTTTTCTCTCTTATAAACTGTTAGTGCCTCTCAGCAGGAGCAGTTCACAATGCCCAGTTTATAGCTTCTTTCGGCTGCAGTGTCTGCCTGCACTGATTCACTGCATGGAAAAAAACCAGCCCTCCCTGGAGCTCAGTCTGGTGCCCCTTGCTGAGACTGGCAACATCACTGCTGGGTCTATGGGATAGTAGGAGGCTGCAGCTCACAGGACNGTGAAGGGAGAGATGAGGACTGGGTCCCCAAGTGNCTGTTTGGCAACAGTTCTCAACCTGTGAGTTGTGACTTCTTTCGGATTGAACTACCCTTTCACAGGGGTCACCAAAGACCATGGGAAAACACGGATATTTATAATACGATTCATAACAGTAGCAAAATTATACTTATGAAGTAGCAACGAAAATAATTTTATGGTTGGGGGGTCACCACAACATGAGGACTGTATTAAAGGGTCTCAGCATTAGGAATATTGAGAACCATTGCTGTATGGAATCCCCAGCAGGCAGAGGGGCTTTGTTCCCTTAACATGTTTCCTTGTCTCTTTTCAATTATTTTAGGAAGATCAGACACCTTTACCTTTTGGGGGGCTCACAGACACCCCAACTTGTGGCTTGTTTTCATCTTGACTCAAGGTCAGAGAGTCCGAGCTTGTTTTTCCCTGCAAGGCTGCATAGGATGTTTTGGCCAAAGGTGTGGTTACCAGGTGTCTTACACTTTAAGGCCTAATTACAGGATACTTGGCCATAAGGCATGGTCACCAGATGACTTGAGTACTANGGAGGTGTTTATACTTGACTATATTTTGTACCTTGAACGGTGATAACTTTGAAAGGGGGAGTCTTTTGCCCCCCTTGCTTTGATATATAAAGGCTGTGAGTAATAAACTCAGGAGTCTGTGGTATTGACCCAGAGCCCTCCCAAAGCTATCCTGTGTCTCTGTCTNTTTCTTTATCTATGTCTACATTTCATAGCTATCATTTCCCGATTCACACTCCCCCTTTCAGAACCATTCAACAGGTCAAGCAGNACTCGACATATCTTGACATTTTATATCTAGGACAAAGAGGACAGCCTGCCCACCAGTGAGGCACCCAAAGGAACAGACACAGGCCAGTTGCAGAGGCAGATGGAACTAGAGAGCAGGAACAAAGAGTCAGATTTCTTCACTGATCACAAGGGAAGGTNAAAGTCATACTCCATGGGGACCTCTGGAATGTTCTTCCCTGCTAAGCACTAGGTTTTGATGGGTGAGAGGAAGGAGCTGGTGTGTGACACTAGTCTATGATGCTGCCACAGCAATGGAGTAGTAACTAAGACACAGCCCTAAGAATAAGAATCATTACTGTCATCACCTCAAAGAGGAGAGGAATTACAGCTTAGGAAGGTGAAGCCCTTTGCCCAAGACTGTGCAGCAATTAAGTGACAGAGAATCCAGCTACAGGCCTGTGCTTTGGAAAGTAAAGGGAAAGTACACATCTTCCTTATACATTTTCTAAAGAGTTTCTGAAAATTAGCAAGAGNTTTCCAAAGTTGATNAAAAGCCAATAGTGATGATCATGGTGCCCTTCAAGTCTTTCCTGTATTGCCACTTGAACTATAAATGTCACAGTCATGCCTCCCTTGGAGTTTCTATTGCTGTAATAAAACAACATGGCCCAAAGCAACTTGAGGAGCGAAGGGTTTATTTTAGCTTACAAATCTCAGATCACACTCCATCACTGAGGGAAGTCAGGACAGGAACTCAAGGCAGGAACTGAAGCTGAAGCCGTGGAGGGACTCTGCTTACCTGCTTGCTCATCATGGCTTGCTCAGCCTGCTATCTTACAGCACCCGGGACCNCCAGCCCAGAGGTGTCACTACCCACAGTGAGATGCCCCCCCATACCAATTATTGAGAAAATGTACCACAGGCTTATTTATCCACAGGCCAATCTAGTGGGGGCATTTTTCTCAGGTGCTGTTCTCTCTTCCCAAATGACTCCAACTTGTGTCAAGCTGACATTAAACTAGCCAGCACACTGATGAAGCTACTTTGAAAGCAATCTGTTTTATCTACCCAAACTGGAAATAAGCTAGGAGTGTATGCTGACCAGAGCCAGCCTGTCTTATCTGTGAGTACTACAGGTACAGATGCATCCAACTACAGAACAAAAGTATTGGGAAAAAGAAAATTGTGTGTAGGCTAATAGACAGATTTTTCTATTGCCATTATCCCCTAAATGAAGTAGTATAACAAAAACTATAACACATATGCATTATATTAACTATTGCAAATAATCGTTTGGAAGGGTGTACATAGGTTAGATGCAAACACTACAGTATTTTATATCTGGAACTTGAACATCTTTGGATAGTGATATCAACAGGGGTCAAGAATGAAATCCCGAGGCCCTGAGCAACAATTGTGCATCTTTATATGCAAGAATATTTGTTTCAAATTTCTATAAATACATAGAATAGACAATAGATGCCTATTGTAGGCCAGGGGAGGTGGTATACACCTATAATCTTTGTGCTTGGGAGGTGGAGTCAGGAGGATCAGGACTTGAAGACCATCTCCAGTTAAATGGTGAGTCCAAAGCTGGACTAAGCCACACTAACCCACTAAGACCATATCTTAAAACAAAAAAAAATGAAAAGAATATATCCATAAAGAAGTTGTAAAATAAAGTATGCTACAACCTTATTACAAAATACCGTGTCAAAATGAACATGGATCAGAAAAGTCACCATGAAATGTTTTCAAATGAATGAATCAAATATACATGATCTAACCCTAAGTATATTAAGGATATATATAGATAGATAGATAGATAGATAGATAGATATAGATAGATAGATATAGATAGATAGATAGATAGATAGATAGATAGATAGATAGATAGATATAGATAGATAGATAGATATAGGTATATATAGAAATGTATGCACAGAAAAGAAGGTAAAAGAGCTTGATGCGATTTGTTGACAGTAATGATTTCTGGGAAACATAGTGCCAATTAGCTCTGAGGAAGACAGAGAGATCCAACAGGGTTTTGGAGTGTTCGCTATGTAATTTTATATTATCTCAGACTGATATGAAAAGAATATAAAAAAGAAATAATCAAGTGTTAATTGCGAAGACAAAACGGAGAAGAGGGAAGGTCCATCTGACCATAAGATGCTCTTAAGCACAAATGCAAAAATCTATATGATACTGTTTTGCAGAAGAATGCAAGCTGGGCTTGGGGAGGTGGGCCCTTTAGGAAAGTGTCTGCCACACACCTATGAAGACCTCAGTACAGATTCTCATCACTCACATAAAAGCAGGCAAAGCAGCCAGCATCTGTAACCCCAGTGTTAGCAGGGAGATGGTGGGGAGACAGGGGAATCCTTAGAGCTCCCTGGCCAGCCAGCCTAGCTTCTCACGGAGCTCCAGTGTCAGTGAAACATGATATCTCAAAACAGAAGAGGAAGAGCAACCAGGGGAGACATTTGAATATGACCTCTGGCCTCTACGTTCACATATGTTCATGCGTGCATACACACACACACACACACACACATACACACACACACACACACATACACACACAAGAGTGTGTTGCTGGGAGAGAAATGAGTGTGGAATTGCTCATGGCTTTGGCTAATTATACCAGTCCCTAATAAAACAAGGGAACAAGTCCTGAGTTACCTTATCATCATAGAGAAGAGAAGTCAGAATTAACAAGAATTGCTTCCGAAGAGGTATAGCTGGCAGTGACAGCAGATCTGTGAATAGAAAGCCCCATAACCTGTGTGGTGGTTTGAATGAGAATGGCCCCCATAGGCTCAGACATTTAGAGGTCTGGTTCCCAGCTGGTGGATTGCTTAGGAAGGATTAGGAGGTGTGGCCTTGTTGGAGGAGGTATGTCACTNTGGGTAGGCTTCGGGGTTTCAAAAAGCCCACACCAGGCCCAGTCTCAATCTTTCTCTCAGCCTGAAGGTCAGGATGTAAGCTCTTATCTACTGCTCCAGTGCCATGCCTGCCTGTCTTCTGCCACACTCCCCACCATGATGGTCATGGACTCACCCTCTGTAATCAAGCCCACAGTTAAATGCTTTCCTTTATAAGTTGCCTTGGTCATAGTATCTTTCACAGCAATAGAACAGTGACTAGAACAGACACTCTGTCCTAGAGAAGTGACTCAATGTCTTCCTCAGAATATAGGGGAAGCAGTTAGTATAAGATCAAGTGTCTGTGTTAGAAGGGTACACACACACACACACACACACACATGCACCTACTCACATACATACATGCACACACATGCACATACACACACAGACATACCTGCACATACAAGCATGCACACATACACACATGTGCACGCGTGCGCGCGCGCGCACACACACACACACACACACAATGTCATCTATAGCTTACCTCAGTAACAGCTGCACCATTTCAGATCAGGAGCCTGCACTTAGCTCCAGCGGCCACCCCAATGACAGCTGCCATGATGGCAATAAAAGCCACCCAGAACCAGAAATGGGCNCTATTGCTTGATGGCGTGTGGCCCAGGATCTTGAAACCTTTGNTGCCACAGCTCAAAGCTCTCCGTGACTTTTACGCAAATGTATAGTTTTTCCTATAGTCCATTTACTTACCTGTAAAATACTGATAANATGGTGCTGATGGCTTCTGTAAGGCTTGTTATATAAATAGTCTGTACCACGTCTAGATGATGCTTCAGGCTGGCAGAGCATTAGGTACTGTTTATAATGATGTTATAAACTCTCCAGGGACTAAGTGAAGAACTCATGCATTGGGAAACTGGTAGATATTTGCACTTGCAGAACATACCCCAGTATGCACCAGTAAGAGCACAGTTACTGGGAGTGGCTGGAAGAGGCACAGAAACTCTAGCACAGGCCAAAGCCAGGCCACCCTGTACAAGGACTGTCATCGAGCGGCTGCTGAGAAACACAAACATGGCCAAGCCAAAGGGAGCAGAGCGTTCACTGGAATTTGGAGACTTAACATGAAAAAAACATGTAAAATACCTCAATGACTTTTATGCCAAATGAATGATAAAATGATAGCATGTCAGACACAGTGGATTAAGTAAAATGTAGCAGTAAAGTCACTCTCATCTGCTTCTTTTTGCTTTGTTTTGGTAGCTACAAGAATATGTCAAATTACATTATGTTTGGACAGCAGCAGGCTGCAAACCACGTGCCCTGTCAAATACACCCGTCACCTTTTCAAAACACTAGCATGTATGTGTTTGTCCGCTCCTGGGGAGATAAGTAAGGGGAGAATCTTCCCATCATTACAAAGATGGAGAGACTGAGAACTGATCTGACTTGCCCAAAGGCTTTCCCATGTTAACATTTGCCTGTGTGGAAAACAAAAAAAAACTTCTAAGTAGAACAGAGATCCTCATAGCAGCAGCCGTTTAGTTTAGTTTAGTTTTTTTACTGTACTTCCTTCCACTACTCAAATGCAAGGCAAACATCGTGTGTGGGTGTGTGTGTGTGTCTGTGTGTGTGTGTCTGTGTCTGTGTCTGTGTGTGTCTCCTGGTTAGCTTTGTCAACTTGGTACAGCCTCGAGCCATCTGAGAAGCCTAGATTGGCTTGGCCTATGGGCATGCCTATGAGGGATTACCTTGATTGTTAATTGCTGCAGAAGGGCCCAGCCCTCTGCAGACAATGTCATCCCTAGGCAGGTGATCCTCAGCTGTATGAGAAAGCTAGCTAAGCATGAGCCATCTTATCAGCCCTCAAGTCCTGTGCTCCTCCNTGGTTTCTTTTTCACTTTCTTGGCTGGGAGTGAGTATATGGCCAGAGGTAATGCTGTATGGATCAACAGTCAAGCCTTCAGGCTCCTGTCTTCAGTGCCTGCCTTGACTTCCCTCAGCTGGACTGTGGACTGGAAGGGTAAGCCAATTAAACCCTTTCCTCCCTCAATTGCTTCTGGTCAGGATGTTTATGACAGCAGCAGAATGAATCCTGTATAGAACACACACACGTTTGTGTATATGGATAGTACGGCACCTGACTTCACCAGAACAACTCAGTAGAGAGTGACAACTCTCAGAGTGACCTGCCATCTCAGCGCAAACCCAGCTCAAAGGAAGAAGACATTGAGGAAAGAAGAGGCAGGCAGACAAGGCTGTCTGGTGCAAGTTCCTCCTGCAACAATGGGGAAGCCCTGTATGTCTTTAACAGTCAAAGGAGTTTAGTAGAAAGAGAGGATTAAGTCATCAGGGAACTCAGAGGATGGATCAAAGCACCAAACAGAAGACTGCCACTCTATTTTAAAGGAAGCTTGGGGACTGAGTCAGCCCTCAGTCTTCCACGCAATTTCCTCCTCNGTGTTTCACGCATCTCTGGTATATCAATCTGAGCTGTTCCCTTCCGATGTCCCCTTCAGCCCTGTGTCCTTGTTTATCTGCATGTTGGCCTTTCATTCTTAAAAGAAAGGAACCATGCCAGTCATCTCTCTNTCTCTCCTCCAGTGTCCTCCCAAGAGGAGGTAGGCACTCAATGATACTTTCATTAGAATTCTAGACCAGAGACAGGAGACATGAGCCTGTTATGACTCCAAGACCACAAGGCTGCCTTGTCCCCAGGCTTTAGCTTTAGGTTGAATTGAAAACTATCACCTGACAGGACGGCCCCCCACTGCCAATGAGTGGGCGAGCATGAAGCATGATGGACAGGTGTTATCACTCCTGAGTGCCTGCAATGGAAGAGTAATTGGAGATGACTGATCTTCCGGAGTGGAGCTGGGCTTATGCTCGTGATAAATGGCAGGCACTGCAAGGGTTGATGATGAATGAATTGGGATTAGCATTGCAAGCATGATGGAGCAAGGCTTTCTATACCTGACGCTTAAAGTCATTATTCTTGCTTAACATCTGCCACGATTCATCATCCCAGCCCTATGTTTGCTCAGAGAACATTGTCTGGATCTCTGCCTGAGCCCTGGTTTCAGTCTATATTCTATTATTGAAGGGTGTATACCAATGTCTGTCTTTCCAGTGGACTTCCCCCAAAGAAGGAACGATTTTGGTTAATTTTTGGATAAGTGGAAACATCAGGATTTCTACAGAGAAGTGGGCTGGGGAGAGGCAGTGGATAGCAAGGCAGAGTAAAAAAGAAAGCTCATGAACTAGTTGTTTATTGTAGACCGATTTTCTTTTGTTCTTTTATTTTATTAAAATATAATCACATCACTTCTCCCCTTCCTGTCTTCCTATCTTTCCTATGTCCAATATGTGACCCCCCAAAATTCACTGCCTCCTCTTCTATAATCATTGTTGTTGCATATAAATGTAACATATAATGTACATATAAATGTACATATACATGAATCGACATGTAAATGCAATTGGCTGAGTCCCTTCAGTGCTGCCTCCATGTTTCGTTCAGGGGAAGACTGATTCTCTCTCTCTCTCTCTCTCTCCCTCCCTCCCTCTCTTAACAGTTGTTAATTGCTTGCAGCTTTTTTCTAAGGGTGGGTCCCCCTTAGGTTTCACCTATTTGGGAATGATGGATTGATTTTCACTTTGTATTCATTTTGGTGTTTTGAGGTAGAGATTATAGAGAAGAGGTAAGTCTATAGTGAGCCACTCCTGGCACCAAGAGAGTCCCTAAATTGTTTTGCATATAACTATTGGAGTTACTTGAATCTCTTTAAACCGCCAAGGAGGGGCTTGGGAGATAGCTCGGCAGTGAAGGATGCATACTGCTCTAGCAAAGGACTGGAGTTCAATTCCCAACACTCACATCAGGCTGCTCGAAAGTGGCTGTAACTCCAGTTCCAGCAGACCCAGCACCCCTCTTACACCCTCTGTAGGAATCGGTACTCATGCACACACACTCACAAAAAGACACTTATACATATACATAATTAAAAATAAAATAAAGTAAAATGGTAAGGAGAAAAAAAATGTTGTTTACCTAACCTCTCTCTTGTGAAAAGTCTCTATGCTTGTACGATATATTTTGATGGATTCTGGTTGCCATGACCTCAGAATGGTGGAGCCTACTTACAAAATCAATACATAAAATTGACAACTTATTTGTATTTATCACTAGAGCTTGTCATAGAATTTGGTTAATATGCTTGGATTGAGAATTGGGTTGAAGGTGAAGATTGTGCTTCAGAAAATCTGGGTTCCAACCAGCTTTGTCACACTGATTCCTGTCAACTTAGATCACCTTTGATCTGTGTTGGTGTTCCTCATCTGCAAATGGACTGGGTCTGGACCATCTCCCTCANATAGTCAAATGACCCTTGAGTCCTATGCACATGTAGAGGGTGTGTATGTACACATAGACACTCATGTACATAGTATTGCATTTTCTCTTCATGGAGTTTGCCGCCAGGATTCATTCATCATANTTTCTCTACAGATGAACTAACATTGAAGCAAGAGGGGAAAATTCACTGATGTGCCCTCAGTATGTGTACATGGACAAATAAAAGGGGGCTTGGAGGGGGCTGAGCTCAGCTCACACCTCTGTGATGTGTGACTGGACCTTCTGGTTAGACCATTTTCTCCCTGAATGTTCTGGGCCATTTACCTACTTTTTCTCTTACCTCTGCATCCCATTTTGAGTTACAGCTTTTAAAAAATGGTACTGTTTCCAAGCTGGGCTCCAAGAAGTTTCTGTGTAAGATTTCTGATGTTGAAGTGTCGACCATCAGCTCCCTGAGGCTAAGAATTCTTCCAGATTCTACTTGGAGCTTTGCCTTCATTTTCTGCCCAGCAAAGCCAGCCTCCCATTTGGAAAAGATCTCCTGGGCTCTTGCTGTTTCTTAGTCAAGTGCTTTTGACTTGATTCCAAGGAATCCCTTCATCTCTGTTCTATTGAAACCATGTTAGTATATTACAACCTTCCAAGGAGATAGTATGGGGCAAGAAAACAAATAGAGGCAGTCTATTCCCTGTCATCAAAGGCCTTACAGGAGGAAGATATGACATACTAGTTTCTTTTTTTTTCTCCCTGCTCATCACTGTGCAGGAGGGTTATTGAGCCTAATTGAAGTCTGTTTCATTTTTCTGCCATTGATGTGGGTTTTAGCTCAAGTGGAATGAAACATATCATGTCTGAAGGGAGATTACTTTTACAAATTAAACCAATGTATCTTACTGAGCTCTATTTCCAGAAATGTGACCTTATTATACTTCATAATTAAAGATGGGAGCAATAAAGACATGCTAGCCAACACGCCTTCTAATAATGCCTGCTGGATTTGAATTAAATTTGCTGTTGCTTCACAGGGTATTCTGTGGGGGATCACGAAGAAAAACTCCCTATTGTATTAGCTGCTCCTGGCCATTCCAGATGAAACATCAGCTCCTGCTCTTAGGAAATGACAGGATCTTGAGGAGTCACTGGTGCCACAGAGCAAAGGGCAGGTAAGAAAGGCCAGCAGGCTTGTTGTCCTGGTACATTCCAGAGAACTGGTAGCAGAGGAGGGAAAAGGAACCCGGGCAAAGGTGTAGGCAGGCAGGTACAGGGCAAGGCTGAGGACCTATGGAACCACAGCAGAAGAGAGCGGGCACAGACATGGTCTAGGTAGAGGCAGCGGGATACTGTGCCGTGACATTTGAGGAAAGGAAGCAGGGGATGTAGACAGGCTGGAAAATTTAATGCTGCAAAAGATGGATGGAGTGGATGACCAAGTAGAACAGGATGTAGTAAAGAACACCTCAGTGTTGTGACACACACACACACACACACACACACACACACGGAGAGTAAAATCTTCAAAGAAGCCCACTGTGAAAATAAATTCACAGTGTTAAAATGGCAAAGAGAGCCCTTATTTTCTCAGACTTTACCCTAAAGTCACAAGGGAACAGCCCAAAATCACAAGCCATGCTTGTCACGTAACTGGGAGACACAAGCTCCCAAAAATAACAGGTTGGGAAGTCACCATGACTGGTAGCAGCTATTGTCTGGAAAAGTGCTACAGGTGCTGAAATAGCACACCCTGAGCTCCAGGTTCCTGAGGGACAGGTGGGTCTAGATTTTGAGAGGCTCTTGCTACATCATTGTTGCCAACCAATCTGTATGTAATTTTGTTTTATGTGTGATTCTGATCGAAGNCTCTTCATTTAATATGTATGGATAAGTCATTAACTTTGAACTAACACCCCACAGCACTGTAAGTCATAAAACCCACCTGCCTGGGCTCATCAAAATGTGTACGTTTTCTCTGCAGCACACTTCAGAGACTTNGAGTGCTCAGGAACACCAGCTATCATTCAGTACTCCATTTTAAAAACAAAATCACCAACCAGAAGCCCAAAAATTGAAAACCATGATGTTGAATAGACTGTTGTTTANAGTATAAGAACCGAAACAAAACAAAAGGCAGAAATACAAGGAATGGAATCGGGGGTGAGACCTACTGAGGTAACAGGAGACAATGAAGCATGAATCGGAAACCATCAAGCCAAGTGAGCAACACTCCCCACCCCAGTATCCAGCACAGGGAAGAATAGACACGGGTATAAATAGACTAAGGGATGTGGAGAACAAAGATGAGGAAGACAAACAAACAAAAACTCATTTGGAAAATGGCAGAGGGAACACAGAGAAGAGAGAAATTGGAAAACAAGTGGATATTGGGTTTTGCCAAAGAGAATAATTACAGGATGCAGATCTTCAGCTCAGGAGAAATGGGAAAAACAGGTCCAAAAGGGTTAAGAGAAATACCAACGTAGGGTGTGAACAAATGTAGATAACAGTTCAGTTATAATGTGAATATGAAAGCCCTGAATATACAGAAGTGGAATCCCCAACAAAACTTAAAAGGAGAAGAAGCAAAAAGAGGTTGGAGGATGTCCTTGTAGCTGTGGACATAGAGAGGAATAACTCAAAGACGATGGGGGAAGGAAGAGAGATGCGGCTATACTTACCAATTATAAGGAATGGCAAATAATAACATTTACTAAATTGCTGGTGGATGGNAGGGAGACAGGGGATAACTGCAGCCATGCATGTGGTCCGTATTTAACTATCTAAGTGGATATTGAATGTCATTTTCAAATGTGTATTTTTTTTGTTTTGAAAGTAATTTATGGGAGCTGGAGAGATGGATCAGTGGTTAAAAGCACATGCTGTTCTTTCAGAGGTCCAGAGTCTGAGTGTCAGTGCCCAATGCAGGCAGCTCACAATGGTCTATAACTCCAGGATATCTGACCTCAGTGAGTGCCTGCATTCATGTGCACATACTCACATGTAGACACACATGCCTACACATAATTAAAAATAATTAAAAACAAATCTTTTTGAAAAGGTAAGTTTCGAAACCAAGTAACAGTATTTTTCAAATTATCAGAACACACACACACACACACAGTAGACACACATGCCTACACATAATTAAAAATAATTAAAAACAAATCTTTTTGAAAAGGTAAGTTTCGAAACCAAGTAACAGTATTTTTCAAATTATCAGAACACACACACACACACACACACACATACTCAAAAAACAAAGAAATTCCACAATAAAGATATGGTTTTTCAGCACCTATAATCCCAACACTTAAAAGGGCTGATGTTTTAGGAACGCTATCAGTCTAAAGTCAGTCTGTGTGTTCAGGCCATCCAAAGCCACAGAGGAAGACTCTGTCCCCAAAACAAACAAACAAAAGAGATAATTTTTTAAATCAAAAAGTAAATATATATATATAAAACCAGTGTACCTGCACATACCTGTAATTGCAACACTTGAGAGGGTGAGATGGGGAACTGAAAAATTCAAGCCCAGTGTGGGCTACACACTTCCAAGTTGTCTCAAAAAGAAAACACAAATCTTAATAGAAAACAGGTTATAGAACCATGAACCTGTTTTCTTACATAAGTGAGTTGCACTAGCTCTTTAAACCAAGTAAATAAAAGACCTTGGCTCACAATACAAACCCCAACTTTGCCAAATAAAGAAAACAAATAAAAAGCAAAAGTTGGAGACTGGACAGATGGCTCAGTGATCAAGAGCACTGGCTGCCCTTCCAGAGGCCCTGGGTTCATTTCCCAGCACCCACATGGCAGCTCACACCGACGTGTAACTCCAGTCCCCCATGATTTAATGCCTTCTTCTGGCTTCCTCAGGCACTTGGACAGGTCCCAAGATTTGCTACCAGCAAACCCAGCTCTGAGTCAGTGGTACACGTATTAAGGACAGCAGGCTTGAGACTCAAGAAATTTCTGTTTGAGTTGGACGTCCTTTTGGAAGGCTGTCAGACAGCAGATGCTCCATCTTCCTTGGGCTGTTTGATTTCTACTCACACCTTCAAAAGATCACATGGAGCNGGTCCATGCTAGGGAAGACACTCTGCTTTCCTCAATCTACCCATTTAGATACCCATCTGACCCCAAAAAGCCTCTCAGACTCAGGCAGAATAATGTTTGACCAAATACCCAGACATCAAATACACAGAAAATAACCGTGAACAAGGTTATGAATGAATANTGGCTAAATACAGACGAACAGCAATAGAGAACCCAGGATGAGATGGAAGGAGCTACAAGAGGGCAGATGAATGAAGATCAGAGCAGTATGAAACCGCAAAGCAACTGAAAGGTCATTCATTCAGCCTCACTGGTGTGTCCTCGTTGGAGTTAGGGGTGGCATGTGAGCACTGAGAAGTAATATGCAGCCTGGACAGACAGAGTGGCATAAGAGACACTTGCACAGTCTATGACAATTGAAAATGAGAGCATAATGGGTTTTAATCATCCTTTGTCCACACAAAATCATACATCACTGTTCAGATACTGTTATAGCATGTGCAAAAATTCCTTAACAAGGTGTTCTGCTTTGTCAGTGCCTGTGTGAAGCACATCTCACAAGACACCACAGGNGCCCAGATCGATTTGCCTGATACAGGGGCNCTGATCCCACCAACAGTGAAGGCAAGGTCAGTGGGACCAAGTTGACCCAGATCCCCTTTAGAATNGGCTATCCTAGTTCTTCCCAGGAAAACCATCCATCCAGGAGCTGGGGGTNTAAATTTGCTAGTGATTCAGCATGCTGACAGTAGTTTCTAAAACAAGCCTACAAAATGACATCACCTGAGAAAGTGGTTCTCTGAGTGACATAAAAGTCACCTACAAGGCTTTCAAGACCTGTCAGTNGGAGCAGCACACCTGGAGAGTCCAAACCCCATGCCTCAAGCTCAGGCATTGCCGTTTTGAGAAACCAGGCCCCAAAATGATTCCAGCAGAAGGCAAAGTTGCAAACAATCTATCTGAGGAGGAAAGAAGAATCCAGACCAAAGCTTAAAGCATTCCCCATTAAATGTTGCTTCCGGCAGAGGCCAGGGNAAAAAAGGAAGGCCAGAGACAAAGGGCTTAGAGAGACAGCAAGGTCAACAGTATCAGACGCCACTGAGTGAATCAGAAGAGGCCAGAGAAACAACTACACATTTGGCAACACAAAGGCCGCTTAGAACCTTGACAAGGCTTTTGTGGCATGGTAGAGAGAGATCAGATCAGATGGAGTTGAAGGGGAAGCAGGCATTGTGGGCAAACTATTTTGAATCTTGTTCTGAATAGGTAGATGTCAAAGACACAGTGTCTGTAACTGGATGTGAGGAGAATGGGGTCTTTCTCTTGTGCTGATGGGAATTCAGCTGAATAGAGAGAATTTCGTGACAAACAAGGAGGGTGTAGTACCTGCAGTGTGGTGTCCCTGACAAAGCAACAGGAGATGGACTCAGATAGTGAGTAGAATGGTGGGCCTTTGATGAAAGCAAGGACCACTCTTCCTTCAAAACTAGATGAAAAATACAGAATACATAAACTAAGTAAGTTTTTAGAGTTTTAAGTGCTTTTAAATTTATGGGTAGACAGATCATGAAGTTTCCATTTAATGACTAATATAAATATTTTTTATCATTGTTATCATAAAATAAATTTTGCCTTGAAGACTTGCTCATACCTACTGTCATGGACCTATTCTCAGGTAAATGAGCATACATCACAGTCACCCCCTTCTAAGTACTGAGGAGTGTTCTTTCTACATCAGGCCACCATTTATTTCACCAACATTGTTGGGGAGGAATATAGCTATTTCCCCTATATTTTTTGGTGGTAAATGTCTTTTATATGCCTTTTTTCTTACTTTTGTTAGTATAGGTATATAAACATGGGGGTTTTATATAAAAAAAAATCTTCTTTAATATATACTTTGGGTTCTCCAGAGAAATAGAACCAATTACAGAAAAGGGGACAAAGAGGTGGAGAATGTATTGTATGAATGAACTCATGTGATTGTAGAAAATAAGTGTGCCACGATTTTCTAAAGCTAGAAAACTGGGTAATTTAATGGTGTCANTNAGTCTGGAGAGCTAACAATCAAGGGACTTGAAGAATCCGAAGACCTCTGATGTAAGTCCTAGAATTTGAAGGCTGGAGAATCATTTCTCTATTGGCCAAGGTCACACAGCCCAAAGAGAAAGGATGTTTCCTCTTCCTCTGCCCTTTTGTTCTATCTTGTGCTCAAGAGACTGGATGAACCTGTCTCACTGGTGAGGGTGGCTCTTCATTCTTCAGTCCAGTTATCCAAATCTCTTCAGAGATAGTGATTCATTAGTTATCTGATGTCTTAGTTTGCTTTGTGTTGCTATGGTAAACACAATGGCCAAAAACAAAAGCCAAAATCAACTTGGCTTCCAGGTTACAGTCCATCATTGAGGGAAGCCAAGACAGGAGTTCACGGCAGGAACCTGGAGGCAGGAACTGAAGCAGAGACTATGGAGGAGTGCTGCTCACTGGCTTGCTCCCCAG
Source organism: Neotoma lepida (assembly GCA_001675575.1). Taxonomy (NCBI): domain Eukaryota; kingdom Metazoa; phylum Chordata; class Mammalia; order Rodentia; family Cricetidae; genus Neotoma; species Neotoma lepida. The sequence goes on from LZPO01075901.1 coordinate 181,927, forward strand.
TGGTTTGCACAGCTTGCTTCCTTATACAGTCCAGGACCACCTGTCCATGGGTGCTGCTACCCCAATTAACCATTAATAATAATCTTTAAATGCCCATATGCCAGTCTGA
>LZPO01075901.1:228888-248628 GCA_001675575.1 Neotoma lepida
TGGAAACCAAGCAGATGAACACGTTTCTGATAAGCAGCAGACACAGACAGCCTTTTCCTCATTTGTTGTTATGTCCTCTGTATACTGCCATTAGCAATTAATTTTTTTAAAGTGGGGTGAAAATTAAACCTCCCTGTGGACTGCACTTTCCTACCAAAAGCAGAACCTGTGGAGACCATGTGGGGGGGAAAATGCAGCCTCTGAGGCTCCATCTTGGACCTGCTGAATGAGAAGCAGGCCTTTGAACTAAACTCCCAGTGACTGCACGCACAGCATGTCCTGGCTAAGGAAGCCCTGGCTAAGGGATGAGGCCCTCCCAGCAAAGGGGAGGCCACAGGGTTAGTCTCCTATGAGTCAATGAAGACCTGAGAGAGTCTGTGAAAGGGCCAGGAAGCTAGCAAGCATCTGCCAGAGCCTGCAGAGCATGTCTGGGCAGTGTTCCCATGAGGCAGTGGTGAGAGTCNTGGCAAAAGTCANTCCGGATGCTATGAGTTCCAGATAACCACAGACTCATCTTGGCTTAAACAGTAGCAGAGAAGCACGCTTCTGGACAGAAAGACAAAACACACCAAGAGGAAATCAAATTCAGCACCTGGATCCAACCTGAAGCCTGGAGCCAGAAAAGCCAGGTCGGCCTGGGGCATTAGCACTTGAGGCCTACCAGCAGCTCACGGTGAGCACACAGGGCTGAGTGTACAAAGGGAAGCCATGGAGCACAAGGTAGGAAGTGACTGTGGGTCCAGCTTAGCATTGTTCTAGAAGAGACTGTCACTGCAGACAGCCCTCAAATCCATTAAGAGGTGAACATGTTGATAAAAGAGACAAAATTATAAGAAACAATAGGATTAGCCCCCTTCAAAACTCACGAGGGGCAACTACATAATGGTTAAAACTATCATTACTCACTACTAATAATTTTACTTACTCANCAGTTTGATTCCTGCACACCAGCAATCAAACGGTTAAAAATTAAGGGGAAGGTTAATATTTACAAGAGCAAGAACTATTAAATGCTTAGAAATTTCCAGATTTACACACACAAAGTTAATTGACAAGGAGGATGTGTGCTGACCTTGATTGTAAGGCCTACCATGTCTATTCTCATATTGTTCTGAAAAGTAATCCACTGCAATAAAAATGGCAAAGGCTTTTGGATAAATCAATGACACTAGAGATTTTCCAGAAAATATAAACACAAATACAGAAAAGAAAGAAAGAAAAAGAGATGAGAGGGGAAAAAAAACTAGCAAAAAACAGAGATAATCTTACATGTAGTAACATATATATTTACACAAAGTTAGTGTATTGATATAGTGCCACATATAATACATTACAGTGTNTGTTCATATGTGATGTGACATTTTATATCAAATGGCATATGAAAACATTTGTTACTGTAAGCTATGATAATGGAAACAAAATGGCAGAATGACATAAATAACAGAGCAGAAGTAGGCAGAGGAAGTTTGCCTAACATATTGCAATTTTATAAATAGAACCTGTGTTCTGAGATGCAATGAAGAGGCACACCTACCCAGTGTGAGTCATATGCAAGGTCTCAGGAAGTTTCAAGTTCTTCAATAAAGGCAGAATTCCTTCTCACTAGTTTCTGGACCTTGTGCTCATTCAATCAGAATACAGAAAAACGGATGACAATAAATAGAGAATTGAAAATAGAAATTAAAGAGAAAGAAGGTGCAGTGGATAAACATGTATATTAAAATGAATAAGATGAAAACAAATGAGGACTGAGATGGCTTAGTGGTTAAGAGCACCTTTTGCTCTTGCAGAGGATCAGGGTTCNATTCCCAGTACCCACATGGTGGCTCACAACCGCCTATAATTCAGGTTTCAAGGGAGCCAATGCCCTTTTCTGGCTTCCACAAGTACCAGGCACACGTATGGTGCATGATACACATAACATAATAAAATTAATAAATCTAAAATTTTTAAAGGAACAAATTGNATGAGAATTCTGTAAACACATCAAATAGCAGATAAAATAAAAGAGATTGAGTGAATGGTCTACATCAGTAAAAATTAGACCCAAAGCAAAGGAATCAATATGAAGAAAAACCTAAAGAGCCCAAGTGATCTGTGAAATACTAAATTTAAAAAACAAACAAACAAACAAACAAAAAACTATACTATCAAGTCATGATGAGAAAAGGAAAGAGTAAAATAAAAAGAGAATGCAGGAAACAAAGGCTCATAACAGTCCTCTTGGGGTCTAATGATAGTTTAGCTATTGTCAATGCTAAGCTGATGGCACAGGGGTGGGACTTGACCCAAAGAATAGGACGGACAACAGATGAAAGCAATCNCAGAGTGAATGAACAATGCAGAAGATNTCAGAGACCCAAGAGAAAGCTAGCTGCTCCTCTGATAATGAAGAGCTCCCCGAGTGGGAAAGCAAAAAGTTCAGCTGTACAGCTCACAAAAATATTCCTCAAAAAAATAAAACAAAAATCCAGAGGTGGACTTGGAGGCACAGGCTTGGAATCCCAGATCCATAGGAAGTGGAGGCAGGAGGACTAAGCAGTCAAGGGCAACCTGGATGATGCAGAGTAAAAAGTATTAGACAGGGGTGGAGCTACAGCTCAGTGGAAGAGTGCTTGATCAGAAGCAGGAGGCCCTGGGTGCAGTCTCCAGCACTAATAATAATAATATTATAATAATAATAGTAATAACCTGAAACACAGAATCTGCATAGTAAACACTTACAACAGCTATAGAAAATAAGTGACAGGAACTCAAGATGTCACCTCAATAACTATTTTACTTCAAGGAGAGAGATCTGATNTCCAAATACACTGACAATAAATAATGGTTCAGCATAGGAGAAAAAGCCAGAGGCTCCAGATTTTATCAGAATAAAAGTCATTTCCAGAGCCCACAAAACACCAAGAAATTCCAAGGGAAGTAAAGTATGAAGCGAGAAAGTCTAGCTCAGTTTGTTTTCCAGAATAAAGACAAGGTTACAGAAATGAAAACAATGCTTCTCTGAAGCCATTGGGNTGGGAGAAAANTACTCCTCTTTCTCAGTGATTCCTAAGATACGTTTGCCTCCAAGTGAATTTGTTGGGAGCCAAGGTTTTGAGTGTGAAACTTTCTTCAAATTTACTTCACGTTCTCTTCAGTTCTATGGAAGTTAAGGCTTTTTATTAAAACAATGCAATCTCAGGAGAATTTTATGCCAACTCAGAGTTGTCATGGGACAAGACCTTTTAGTAAGCAGAAACATCACAGGACACAAACATANGCACACATGAGCACACACACACATACATGCATACACAATGTGCACACATACATGCATACACACATGCACAGGTGTACACGCACACACATGCAGGTTATCCCGTAGGATACTGGTTTGAGGAGCCCCCTGGATACTAAAATCTACAGATGTTCAAGTCCCTTCCATAAAATGACACTGCACGTGCCTTGAACCCATGGACAGCCTTTTGTGTCCAGTCACTAATTCAGAGCATGGGTTTCTCTGTAGGCATCCAGGCTCCTCTGCCTCCCTGTGACTGCTCATTCCTCACAGTGGCTTGTGTTCATGTTGTTCAGTTTATTTCAGGGCAGCCAGGAGAAGGCAGCACAGTCACACCCAGCCCTGTCAGTTTTCCTCCCATAAGAAAGCCTTCAGAAGCAAATAGGCTGTGCCTTTAACCTCATTTGATAGCACAGGCATGTTTCTGGGAGAGGGGGCACTTTTGGGAGAGCAGGACAGCCTCTCAATGGAGAAGCGTAGTCTTGTCCGTTCAAAGACATCAGTCCTGGGATTGGAAAGGAAGACTGTGTAGATGGACTGAGCTCTGAAAGGGACTTCCTTCACCTTTTGGGGATAGCTAGCAGTTGGGTTTGAACTTGAAGGCAGAAATGTACCTGGAGCTTCCTGATAGGGAAGGAAAAAATATATTATGTAGCGGTTAAGAGACCCTGCATTAGGGTAGTATGGATTGGGACCTCACCNTGCATTTGCTAGCTAAATGCCTTTGAATAAGTTACTGAATCTCTCGGGGCCTCAGTTTCCCCTGTGGTAAACTGGGATTATTCACATGCCTCCCAGGGGCTCTGCGAAGGTTGATGGAATGACTCACACAAAATGCTTACAATTGTGTCTGGCTTGTCTGAAACACACAGTGACTGCTGGAGAATATTTTCCTCACNTGGAACAAGAAAGCAGCCCAGATTCTCACCCTCGAATTTGCCTGGTCGGAGGGTTACCTGAGCCAAGATCCATCTCTTGGGATAGCAGGCAGAGTGCCAGGCCAGCTTGCAANTCCACAGCCAGAAGGGCAGGTAAAGGTAGTGGGTCATTAGCAGCTTATATGACNTCAAATGCTCAGTAGCTGCAGATGTCTCAGAGTGACAACACAGTGTGGTACCCAGCATCCTATGGGAAGCAGCTTTACATAATTTTAGGAGGCTGTGTTTTCCGTGGTNAAACTAATTGGGCTCTCATCCTCGAAATGTCCATATTGAAAGGGAGTGAGGTGGCCCTCATCCACAGCGAGGCTCACCATTTATTCTAGACAGGTATCCCAACACAACAGATGTGCCTCCAGAGTACCAGTGACTATGGGCACCAGCACCTGTGTTTCTGCAGCTGCCGTGTCCTGGCTTCAGCCCTTCTCATATACAGTCCCACACTACACATGTGGAGGCATGAGAGACCCACTGAGCAGATGGCAGAAGCACTTCTTCGCCTTGGATTGGCCTCTGTGGGCCATCCACAAATGACTCTGCACAGACAGGGGGATTAGCCATAAGCGAGCCTTGTGCACCCTCCCCAGGTGGTGTTGACCCCATCAAATGAAAGCNTCTCCTCTCAAGGGGCAGGGCCCCTGGTAATCTTTGCCACTGAACTAAAAGCTTTCAAATGGGAGACAGAAGNGCCATAAATCTTAGAGGCGACGTTAAATATTTGTCATTGTAACACTTAAGACTTGTTTTAAGTCCATTCCTTTCTGAAAGCTTGTAACAAACAACGGGGTGACCTAGCCTCCACAAGCGCATTTCCCCTTGCTCAGCCCATGGGAGAGTGAGTCCCTGCACGGGCAGGCAGTTCTCAGCCACTGTGTGGTCTCTGGTCCTGGCCAGATGGGGAGTCACCTCTTTTGTTTAGATGAAGCCAGCTCTTGCTTCTATGACATGAGGGTGGCCACGTTTTTAACTGGACTTCCTTTCACACTGCCCATTAATCTTCCCCGACCCCACCCCACCCCCGAATGAGTGAGTGAAGTAAATTATTTACATTCTGGTGTATCAAGGGCTCTCCTTGGGCTAGGCTCTCATTGGCGCTCATGGGTAGCCAGGAGTGTTTTCCTGGGTCCCATGTCTTGAGCGTCAATGTGGGATGAAATGGAATCAGGTGTGTGTCTCTTTCCAGCATGAGCACACACATCAGAGAGAAGCTGCTTCTCACTGAATTCCAATGCCGCCACCACCCTGCTGTCCCAGCACTGTAGACAGCACTCTCAAAATCAATGCTCTGGACCCCTGAGGAGAAACCAAAGCCCCTCAGACCCTTCCCAAAAGCTAGTTTTCCCCAGAGTGACAAGTCCTTTATGGAAGAATGCTGTCATCTGCCTCAGCTTTCTAGGACCAGAAGAGCAGGAATCGGCAGCATGAAAGATTTCCAAGCAATAGCTAGGGAAGGTGGCTGGGGAAGAGGGCAAATGCCCCCCACTACAGCCCCACTCGGCATCAGACTCCCATTCAGACCAGCAGGTTTTCTCAAATTGATTTTTTTCTCAGTGCTGGGAATGGACCCCAGGGCAGTGAGCATGCNNGGTAGGCATTCTGCATCTGAGTGCCAGCCGCAGGCCCCAAAATCTATTTTAATAATGACCAGAGTAGAAGGATCCTGGAAAGGCTAAGCAGGNNGGCATTCCTGAAGCAGGACCAAACACTAAGAACAGACCTCCTGCCTGAAGCCTAAANGATTCCTNTTAAGTNTAAATTAATCAGATTTTAACTACAGGGAGATAAATCAATCAATGGCCTCTGAGGGAAGATGGGATTACTAGGCACTTCTTCCCTCCCTTAATGTTCTGCCTTCTTCATTTTTTTTCAGCCTTCATCTCACCAAATAAGCAGTTGCTGTTTAAACAGAATGCTGAGGCTCACTCCTGTAGTCCCAGAACTGGGGAGGCTGAGGCAGGAAGCACAGACTATATAGCAAGACTTCATTGTGGTGATATTTTGTGCTCTAACAAATAAAGATGGCCTGGAAATCAGAGTGTGAAGCTAGCCGATAGTTAATCATAGAGACCAGCCAGTGGTGGCACACACCTTTAATCCGAACTTGGGAGGAGGAAGCAGGAAGTTCAGGAGTTCAAAGACACTCTGGGCTATATAAGATCGATCCAGTCTAAAAGAGAAACAGCCAGGCAATGGAGACTCACACCTTTAATCCCAGCACTAGGGTGTTGGAGACAGTAATATGAGGTGGGAGAAGACAGGAGCTCAGCCCCTTTTACTCCTTTTGGTCTGAGGATTCAATAGAGGTAAGAAATCTCTCTAGTGGCTGGCTCCTTTACTTCTCTGATTTTTCAGCATTTACCTTGATATCTGACTCCGAAATTTTATTATTAAAACCAATCAGAATTCATGCTACACTTCATCTAAGACAATTCTTAAAAATAAACAAATGCAGTACTCATCAAGTATTCACNAGTCTTGCCCAAGCTTGGCCACTAAGTAAAGACACTCTTCTCTGGAAAAGTACCCCAGCCATCCATCACTTCGCTTATCTCCAGAGGAGAACAATGGGAATAGGGCTTTGCAGCTGGATGGTGGGTTTCAGTTTCTTCATCTGACACGTGACAACAGCGTTCTTGCACGTGCATCCTCNCTTCTGCCCCAACCTGCTCTGCCCATGTAAGACTTAGAACTAACAAAATATCCATAAGCTCAGATCTTACCACAAAAAAAAAAAATACCAACAATAGGAAAGAACAAGCCAGTATTTTCTCTCATAAACCTACTGGTCCTATAGAAATATTTGCCAACGAGAATTACCTAGATGAACTCCAGGACACAGAATTTAAAAGAACAATCAAGAACTTGACCAAAGAACTCAAGGAGTTTAAAGAAGACACTTNGAAACAGCTCAGTGAAATCAAGGAGAAAGAGCCCAGAAAGAATAAACACCTGAGTACTACCCAAGAAAAGACAGGCATAAGGCTAATGGAAATGACAAAGATGATCCAGGAATTGAGACCAGAATTCAATAAGGAGATAGAAACATTGAAGACTCATGCCAAAATGAAGATGGAATTGAAAAACCCAACAAGTCAACTAGAAACCTTACAGACAGAGTGGATGAAATAGCAGATAGAGTGTGAGGGCACAGAGAAGCTACACCAAATAAGCAAAGAATATGAAAAAAAATTAAACATAAGAAAGGAACATACAGGAAATGTGGGGCACCATGAAGAAACCAAACCTTTGGGTTAGAGAAAGATGAGGGAGAAGAATCCCAAGTCACTGGCATAGACCAGGTCCTCAACAAGATCATAGAAGAAAACTTCCCCAAACCAAGGAAAGACACACCCACAGAGATTCAAGAAGCGCATAGAACACCAAGTAGACAAGACTAGAAAAGAAAATCCCCGTGGTATATCATCATTAAAACACTAAGTACACAGGATGAGGAAAGTGTATTGAAAGCTGAAAGAGTAAAACCACAAGTCACATNTAAAGNAAAACGCATCAGAATAACAGCTGACTTTTCAACAGAAACTTTGAAAGTCAGAAGAGCCTGGAGCAATGCATTCCAAGTTCTAAAAGACTATGGTTATCACCCTAAACTAATATAGCTACAAAACTATCTACCATAATTGAAGGAGAGAGAGAAATGTTACACTATATAAACAGCCTTAAAAATTATATCTAATAAGCCAAATCTTTAAAAAAAAAGAGGAAGAATTATTTAGGGCTAAAGAGAGGAGTGAGCATAGACAAGAGACTTTGGAAAGAAATATCAAGCCATAATTATTAAAACACAAAGTACAACCGAGAATGCAAACAACACCAAAAATCAACAACATGATGCCCACANTTAACACACACATTTCAATACTACACAGAAATATCAATGGTCTCAATGCTCCAATCAAAAGGCATGGGCTGACTGAATAGATCAGGAAACAAAAATCATCTGTCTGTTGTTTCCAAGAAACACATCTTAGCTTTCAAGACAGGCACCGCCTTAGAGTGAAAGAATGGAGCCAAGTACTTCAACCAAACGGGACCAGGGGGCAAGCAGACATCACTTTTTCAAGATAGCTCTAAGCACCTACACTTAAAAAAAAATCAAAAAGAGCACAAACAAATGGCTTAATGNGTCAATGCAAAAATTTGGTAAAATCAGAGCAAACCAAGTCCAAACACAGATAAATATCACATAATCATCTCAATAGATGCAGGGGNAAAAAAGCTTCTGAAAAAATGCAACTTGCCTTAATGATAAAAGTCCTAGATATAGGAAGAGAAGGAACAAACTCCAGCATGACGAAAGCTATATACAAGAAACCCACAGCCTACATCATCCTAAATGGAGAAAAGCTTGAAGCAATCCCACTGAAGTCAGGAATGAGACAGGATGTCCACTATCCNTACTCCTTTTCAATAATGTACTCAAAGCACTAGCTAGAACAATGAGACAAGAGAAGAGAATTAAAGAGATACAAATAGGTATAGAAGGAGTCATATTATCCTCGTTTGCAAATGACATGATACTATATATTAGAAAGCCAAAAAAATTCTACCAGAAAATTTCTAGAANCAATAAACAAATTCAGCAATGTGGCACGTTACAGAACCAACTTATACAAATCAATAGCTTTTTTTATACACTACAAACAAACACACAGAAGAGGAGATCATGGACACACTTCCATTCACAGTAGCCTTAAAGAAAGTAAAATAAATACCTAGGAATAAAACAACAGATAACAAGTACTGAAGGGGATTTATAGAAAAGAAAACCCTCATTTGCTGTTGGTGGGATTGGTGATGCCACCATAGAATTCANTGTAGAGAATTCTCAGAAAGCTAAAAATGAATCTACCATATGACTCACTTCTTGGCATATGCCTGAAAGACATAACATCCTACTGTGTAGATTCTTGCTCAGCCATGTTCATTGNTGCCCTGTTCCCAATAGTAAAGAAATAGAAAGAACGTAAATGTCCTTCACCTGATGAAGGGATAATGAAAATGTGNTACTTATGCACTATGGAATACTATGCAACTGTAAAGAAAAATGAAATCATGAATTTTGTAGGTAAATGGATGGAAGTAGCAAAGATCATACTGACTGAAATGAGCCAGACTCAGGAAGACAAACATTGCATATCCTCTCACACTGGAGGCTCCTTACTCCACATCTTCAGGTTTAAGTATAGCCCTCACCCCTCGTCAAGAAAACTTCTCTTTGTAACAACATCAGGAACCATTACAGTAAATCACAACCAGTCAAAATGCAGAGTTATGGAGGCCAGTTNTAATGGAGACATCTACCCAATAACACCTGCATGTAAGGCTCAGGGACCATTGTGGAAGAGAGGGTGGACAGACTGTAAGAACCAGAGGATCTGGGAGTTGCTGTGAGATTCTGTCTCCTAGTAACGTCAGTTACACAGTCTCATTGACACGGCTGGCTGCCTAAACATGAGCTGAGTAAGAACAACATCACTAGACGTGTCAATGTGAACGAGGAAAAGCCCACAAGGCCTACACCAACTCTACACAAAGATCTATAGGCAACTAAGGAATGCTGAGAGTGGGAGAAACAGTCATCCCTGAGGAAAAGCACACCAACTGAGTATTCAATACTAAGTGGTCAGCCCTGAAAACACACATACAAATAACATTATACAGACTGAGCAAATTGTGTTTAGGAATTTAAAGGTTTAGGAGGGAGGCAATGGAAGGGTCAAATAATGTAATTTTAATTTCAAAACTTAAAAAAGTGGTTTTAAAAAAAAGTAAATGCAAAATACAAACTCCCCTGGCCACCTTCAGAGTGATATGATGTTAAAATGTGGGCCATACCATGTGAGAGACTGGAGCCCCGGTGTACGGAGGACAGAAATATAGGACATGACAACCAAAGCAAGTGCATGGAAGCTTCTTCTTGGTATTTGCCCAAGAGGTACAAAGCACAAACTCACCCCAACAATGAAGCATGAGTGATGATGGCTAGAGAGTGAGAACTTGTCTCAAAAAAAAAATCTAAAATAGAACCAAATATGGGAAAAGAATGTCACAGAATGTAATCTAAAATTATTGAGACAGAGTCAATATCTTATCTGAAGACAGAGTCAATATCTTATCTGAAATGTGTGAGACCAAAGGGTTTGGCATTTTGTTGTTTTTATTGTGGAGTTCTTACATATACACACTGGGGTATATTGGAGATATACAATGCAACTCTAAACACAAATCATTTAGGTTATGTATACGCCTTAGCCTGAAGACAATTTTACACAATTATGAACCAGGCTTTGTCTTTGGGGTCACCAACCAGCTCCGAAATCAGGACATGGAGACTTCTTATTAGCTATGAATGCTCAGCCTAGCTTAGGCTTGTTTCTGGCTAGCTCTTTTAACTTAAATTAACGTGTTTCTCTTTATCTACCTTTTGCCTCAGGACTTTTTGCTTTCTTTCTGTATATCTTACTTTCACTGTTTCTCATGTCTGCCTGGCTTCCGGCCCAGGTGTCTCCCTCATTTTCTCCTCTCCTTCCTCTTATTCTTCTTTCTGAATCTAAATGTCTCCTCCTATTTATTCTCTCTGCCTGCCGGGCCCACCTGTCCTTTCTCTGCCTAGCTATTGGCCATTCAGCTGTTTATTAGACCAATCAGGTGCCTTANGCAGGCAAGGTGAAACAAATGCAACATATCTCTACATAATTAAACACACATTCTTACATCATGAAACAAATGCAGCATAAACAAATACAACACACCTTCACACAGCCAAAGTAACATTCCACAGCATAAACAAACGTAACACATCTTTGCCCAGTCAAAGTAATATTCTACAACACAATTGTTTCAGTGCTCCTGTGTTCATCACATGACTTATCACAAGGTCAAGTGTGGAATTTCCACTGATAGCATTAAGTTGGCACTCAAACAATTTCATGTTTTGGACTATTTCAGTTATGATTTTCAGATTAGAGATGCCTAGCCAGCACTAAGTAGAGGAAGAGGTAGAAAGATGTGCTATCGTTTATATTATTAAAAACAATAAANTGTTTGTAATTGTTTCAATCATGTGGACTACCTTTGAAACAATAGGCAAGAAGCGAGCCATAGTGTGCCTCTGGGGAGAGACACAGTGGCTGCTTTAAGGGCTAAGAGAGAAACTCATGTATTGCTCCCCATGNTAATTATTCAAAAACTTAAGTAAGACCTGAAGAGATGGCTCAGAGGCTAAGAGTAACTACTCTTGCAGGGAACCCAAGTTCAGGCCCCAGCACCTATGCCAGGCAGCTCAGAACCACCTGTAACTCCAGCTCCAGGGAAACTGATGCCCCATTCTGGCCTCTGAAGGCACTTCACTCATGTGCACAAACCCACACAGAAATAAACACACATTGTTAGAAATGAAGTATTTTTATAAAACTTAAATACTTGTATTTTACTTCCAGTTTTTAAAAGACAGAAATAGGAATACACCCTAAGCAGTAGGAAGAAGACATGCATGGAAGATGTTGAGTTATTCAGCCAAGGGATGTGTCACATATTTTTACAGCCTCGAGCCACTGCTGAAAGGGTCCAAGGATTTCCANGTATTTCTGAAGGGCCTNCAGCCAGCCTGCAGACTGGAGCCACAAAATGTATCTGCTAATAGAATTCCCATCTCNGAGGTGCTGCGCTGCCACCCGAGCGGCACTTGGAGTCTGGCTTATTGATAGATGAATAAGATTGAACATGACACCTNTGCCCAGGGAATCCCCTGGTGCCATTTAGCCAGCACTTAGAACAGCTACTTTGGAACAATTACCTTCAGACTGGGCCCACCCTCGCAGAACAAAATCATCACCTTAAGTACTTTCCCAGTTCCCCACAAATGAGGATTCTTGTCCTGCAAGAGAGAACAGGGCCATATTTTATTCCAAATCAAATCTGCCATCTCCTTTTTATTTCCTCTGCTGTCTACCTTAGATCACAAAGCCTGTCACAGCAATGTCCTTCTGAAGGATTCCAACAGCCCCATCTTTCCAGACCTTCAGTGGCCATTCCAAGTTCATGCTCGATGAAGCACATGGACCTTTCATTGTCTGCTCCTGAAAGGCGATTTCAGCCTGCTCTCACGTACCCCCATGCGTCTCCACAAGAGTCCCTGGGCTGTCTCCAGCCCTGTCACCATCTTNCCAACCTCCAAGCCATTGCTCAGGCTTGTCTCTTCATTACCTTCCTAATGAGCCACTACTCATTTATCAAGCCTTGGACCCAATTCACTTCCCAATGACATATTCTCCAGCTCCAGGAGACCAAATTGATGGATACCTTTTCCTTAATTCCAGAGCTAAGACTTGGCNTGAGTCCCTGCTGCAGTTTTTACCACACTGCCTGATTGTGTCTCTCACCCATCTCTCCCAAGTATTTGTCATCCCCACTAGAGACAGGTGTGAAATACTCATGTTTATACTCACAGTGCCTAGGTTACCCAGCTTTTAGAACACATTAAATACTCAATGCTGTCCCTAGTGAACATGAATTCTCTAAAGGCTGCTGAAATACCCAGTTCCATTCCTCACCTGCAGAAATAGTTTANCCCAGTCAAGCTGCTTTGNCCAGGNAGGCTATCCCACCCAGGCCAAGTGGCCCCAACTGGAGCTTCTACCTCCCCCTCCAAACCCTCATTTACCTCTTTCCCTTTGTCTTTGTCTTTGCTGTGATGTTGTTGGGCCTCAACCAGAATATTTAAAATGAAACAGCCGGCTGTGTTGACAAGATGTGGAATTCTTGTTTGTGGCCAGCAGTATGTGTGAGGCATGCACAAAGGTGTTCAAGACAGCGCACAAACTGGAGACAACCCATCGCCAGGAAGACTGAGAAACTGACTGAGTCATTCAGTGGGTTACAGACAGATGAGAAGGCATCACAGCTCTATAAGCCAGAGGAGTTAAGAAAACCTAAAAGAACCAAAGCTCAAACCCATGGAAAGCATATCTATGATGCTGGANTCATTGCTTGGAGCATAGCAGCTGTAGGGAGGAAGGAAGGCTTTCCCTGTGGTACTGCCAAATATTCCAACTTGTGATCTGGGCTGTGTTACATCCCTTGTATTTTGAAGGTGTATCAAATTTATGGTTTGTGTTATACTGGAATAAAAATAAAACCCTACAGCATCTAGCTTGCACCTTCACATGGGAGGAGTCTTCTTAAATGGCCAATGATGAATTAACTCGTGGAATTTTGCTGCCCTTCATACATCTGCATATGTTTGGGAGGAGGCTCAGCAGTTTTGAATTGAACTGAGACCATCAGTGTGTCTACTAAGTTTGCCTTTGATGTCTCTCCATGNACAGTTTTGAAGACAGTCTCTGTAGAGCCCAGACAAACCAGTCTGGGTCCTGTGGGTGGTTGGGTAACTTGAATACCTGCATCCCTCTGGAATCTTTGGTTTTGGAGGAGGCTGATTGACATCTAGGATGCCAGCAATGTCCATCTCAGTTAACCTCCTTCAGGTCAGGACTACTTAAAGTGAGGTCCATCGATCAGTGGGTACAATGTCAACCTAAAGCTTATTAGAAATGCAAATTATGAACCCCACCTGGATGACCAGAACCAGAGTGGAAGGTCCCTAAGTATATGAAGCATAGCTTTTATTTTCTGTGTTGGGATGCAATCACAGTTTAAGCTTGAAATGTTTCCCACGGGCTCGTGTGTATGAACACTTGGCACCCAGTAGGTGGTGCTGTTTGGGAGATTGAGGAACATTTAGGACATGGGGCTTAGCTGGTAGAAGTAGGTGGCTAGGGAAGGGCCCTGACAGTTACAACTACTGCCGGTTTCAATCTAGTTCCCCCGGTCCATGATATAGAAAGAAGCCACTGTCTCACACACACACACTGGATGCCATGAGCTCACTTCACTGTCCCTTTCTTCCCACATGGGCTGAAATCTCCCTGAAACTATAAGCCTAAACAAATCTTTCCTCTCTTCAGTCACTTTTGTCAGGTGTTTGGTCACAGTGAGGAAAAAGTAACCAATACAGATNTGTTGACAGCTGGCCCTCATCCACAACTCTAGGGTTAGCCAATTCTTAGAGCTAGCTGCTCAAAGGGTGTTTTTCAAATCCAAACCTACCAACCCAGAGCCCACACACTAACCATGCCCTCTCTCAAGCTCTAGGGATGATCTCTACCTTTCCCAGTCTCCCCAGGACCCACTAACAGACCACTAGGGACAGCCCCTGGGCCACAGAGTCCNGCCATGATCAGAGCAGGTTATTCCTACAGAAATCACAATGCAGTCTGTGCCTGCAGCTTTCCTGTTCCTGTGTNGCCTCAATGTCACGACACATCTCTCTCTTAGAAGCTGTGAATTGTAAGCTACTTTTTCTTTCTCTTTAGAAAACATTATTACTTTTACTCCGTGTGTGTAAGTATGAATGNACAAANGCCATGCGTATTAGTAGAGGTCAGAAGACAACTTGTAGGAATGTGTTTTCTCCTTCCATCATGTGGGTCCTGGAGATCAAACTCGGGTCATCAGGACTGGCAGCAAATGCCTTCACCGGCCCTGCCTCTCACAAGCTCCATAAACTGTCTTTTCAATGTAATTATCTCCTCCACTGTTTATCTCCCTATGCCTCTACTGTACCTACTGGGTTTTTCTGGTTACTACCTTCATCCAGACTTATGGTATATCACCAAGACACAGGTCTTCCGCCCTCAGGCTATGACGAGATTCCAGGTTTTACTACCTGTACAACACTGCCAAACTCCTCTGGAGCCAGAGAACCTCGAATCACCCTCCAGGACCTTACCCCATCTCACCACTTCCCATCATCCTCTGTACATGGTCTTCTCAGTGTTGACCCCCGAGGCTTTCCACTCTTGCATAACATTGCAAAGGAAACAAAGCATAATACTGTCATTGTTTCTAGTGGAGGAAGCTCAGAACTACCAAGGAAGCGGCTTCCTTCCTCCTCCAGCTATTTCTCTCTGCCCTCCTCCTTCTTCTCCCTTTCATTCTCCCTCTTTCTCCTCTCCTTTCCCTAATGAAAACCTGTGGAGTTTGGGGAAGTGGAAACCATCCGTCTTTCAGTAGCTCCCTTTCTTACTTACTGGTGTTATATCGGAGCCAAGAACTAAACAGCCTTGGATTTAAAGACTCTTTGGATTTGTCCTTCATACATTTCTCAGATTTAAATCCTTTAGAGTCCACCAGATAGCAGAACATTCCATTATCTTCCAAGGTCTCCCTTCAGTGTCTCGCTTCTGTGGAAGCTGCTATGCTTTTCACTTTGAGTAGAGCCGTTCTTTCCATTTTCATACTCATGGCAATTTTCTGGAACTCTGTCTTGTGACCCATCTTCCTTTCTCTCCTAGCTAACTGTACAATTNAATAGAATTAACTATACATTACACACATACATACATACTTAAAATCTAAGAGACTCCCCAAACAATAAAGACTATTGCTGTTGCTCTTGATTGCTTAAGAGGCTGAAGGTAAGCCCCTATTGCTGCAGGCACCATGTCTTTGAACACAGGACTCAGAGGATCCAAGCTGGATCTGACCTGGAAGCCTCTTCACTGAGATCTAGCTTTCATAGTACCAGAAGGTTCTGTGCAAGCTACCAATGGAGGTGAGCAATTGGTAGTCCTACCAAGCTATGGTGTCTGTCTGTGAACCATAACAATGACCAGCATGACAAGATAGTCCTATAACGGTGTAATAGTGGCATGCATAGCTTGGTAGAAACCAACAACTGTCTAATTGAACTTAAGGCCTGCTCAACATGAGAGAACTTATGTCTGGTACTGGAAAGCTAGCCAACTACCCAGGGCTAGGGAGGTCATAAATCTTAGAGGAGAGCCTACAACCTCCACTCTACTAGACCATCATAATTCCTAACTCCACTCTAAGTGCTTATCCTTAGATCCACAGATAAGTATAGCTTTCACACTCACCACCCACCAAAGAATCTTTTCTTTGTCTTTGCATCAGAGACCATTACAGAAAAACCACAGACACTCAAAATGCAGAGAACAAACCANTCATGGGTGTTCAGTTCCAATGGATACATGTACCACACATCCACTACACCTAAGGTTCGGGGAACATCTCAGAAGAGGGGGAGGAAAGACNGTAAGAGATGCAGGAAATCTGCTGTGATAATGTGTCTCCTAGAACTAACAAGGAATATCCACCCATGATACTTTGACAATATGGTTGCTAAACAAGACCTGAAAAAGAAAGGACACCAGTAGGCATGGTAACATAGGAGGGGAGGGTATCACCAGGCCTCAACCTCAGACAAAGAACTACAGGCAACCGAGGGATGCTAGGAGGAAGAGAATTAGTCTTCCCCAAGGATTAGCCCCTTAATCAGTTATCCAATGCCAAGCAGTCAGCTATGAAACCATATACATACAACTAATGGACTCAACAGATTGTATTTTTCTATTTGTGCACCTATATGCATAGCAATAACAAAGAAAAAGTTTAATTTTTTTTTTAATTCTCAAAAATTTAGAGGGAGCCAAGGAAGATGGAAGGAGTTGAAGGATGAAATGACGGAGGAAATGGTGTAACTATATTTTAATTTTTAAAAAGCAAAAGTTAAAAAAAAACCTGCCACATCTAACTAGATAGTTTACAGTGTGTCTCTATAAAATGGCCTTCTCTAGTCCCTGAAGGGACTGAAGCAAAAACCTTTGGCTTCATAGTTATGAATTAAGAAGAGAAAATCATAAATATGCCCAGAGTTTGGCAAATATCATCTTCAAAACTTTATTGGGCAGAGTAAGGTTTGCTGGCTCCAAAATACTGACAATCATCCAAGGTAATTTTACAGCAAGTTCTTGTACTGAAAATCTTGACTTGGACATCCACCAAGTCTATGCAGGAGTATTCTTATATGGCCAGCATAGCTCAGCTACTCTGGGGGAAGAATTTGTCCTTAGGAAATGGTGCAGAATGGCCTGAGTAGGAGGAGCTGGCTACTCTCCTGGGTGTCAGAAGTTGCGAAAGTGCATCCCGGGATGGCAGCCAGATTCAGGTGAAATCAAGCATAGTACAGGCAGCTCTGGGATGGGCATCTAAAGCTGAAGACACAGTCAGGAGGCATAACTGGGCCGTAAGCCACCTGCTATTTGGATGTGGCTAAGAGATGTGTTAACATTCCACTCTGTAATGACTGCCTTCCTCGTGGTCCAGAAAACCTCTCTTTCCTTAGCCCCGAGGCATAAACTAAAATTAGTT
Source organism: Neotoma lepida (assembly GCA_001675575.1). Taxonomy (NCBI): domain Eukaryota; kingdom Metazoa; phylum Chordata; class Mammalia; order Rodentia; family Cricetidae; genus Neotoma; species Neotoma lepida. The sequence continues at coordinate 246,361 of LZPO01075901.1, forward strand.
TCTGTAACTAAGGTATGAGGGNTTTATGAACTCACATTTGATCTTCTTCCTTGCGTGGCATAAATGCTCTGTGGTCTTGCTCATTGAAAGCAAGCTTCTAAAATCTACCTTCCCTTACCCTTTATGACCTGGTTTTCATCACTTTTGCTTCTTGATGAATTCCCCAATGGTGTCCCCAGTCCTTAGAGATAGACACAATNTTTCTTTTCACACTTCACCACCTTGGGAGATCCTCTTACAAACTGTCAGGCCTCTGGAGGTCCCTTTTCCTCCTGGGAGTGCTAGGGTGTAGCTTCCTGCCATTTCCAGTTGCTGAGTTCTGAGTGATGTCAGTTCAGCTGTGTGTTCCTCTTCTTGCTTCCTGCCTTTCAAATGCGACTGCCTACCTGGGTCTCAATCCACCAAGAGCTAGCATGTTCCAGACTCATTAGGACTGGACATCCTTCTGTCTCTTGCAGTGGGGTGGCTTCCGTTTAGATACTCAAATGGGTAGATATTTCCATCCTCCAGGAATCAGCTCTGAGTGGTGTCACTCATCCCACCAAGAGCCAATACNTGGCTTAGANAGATTTCCTTACACCCCACTGTGTTTCCACATCTGTTCTACAGGTCTCNATTTCGTCAGTGTTGGAGACATGAAGACATAATATACAAAAAGGACTCTGTAGCTGAGCATGGGTGGAGAAGAACAGGTGAGACTATTCTACAGATTCTTCAAAGGAAGAATCCATGGCACCTTNGCTATGCAAACACACCAGGACCACACCAGGAGGATTAGACTGCTCTGTGTCCCCAGCACCTACATGGCCATGTGTCCTAGCTTGGTTTTCCATTGCTGTGATACAAACCATGACCAAAAACAACTTGAGGAGGAAAGNGTTTATTTGGGTTACACTTCCACGTCACAGTCTATCATCGGGAGAAGTCAGGACGGGAACTCAAGCAGGAGCAAAGGCAGGAAACAGTGNAATGTACTAGCCTACTGTCAGTATATCTCCTAGGACCACCTGCCCAAGGATAACACCCCCCACAATGCGCTGGGCTCTCTCACGTCAATCATTACTCAAGAAAATATTCCACTGACTTGCCTACAGGCCAGTCGATGGGAGCATTTTCTCAGTTGACATTCCCTCTTCCCATATGACCCTAGCTTGTGTCAAGTTGAGAGACCAAAAACAAAACAAAACAAAAAAAAACAAAACCTTGACCAGAACACGAACACCATATCATGTTTCATCTGAAATATGTTTTTATACTTAATGTTTAGGGAACAGACATTGAGAAATGTTTTCTAGAGAAGAATCTACCATCTAAGTTGTTCTATAACAATCTTTCCTGTTTCCATTTCAAGTGAGCGCTTATCTCTACCTGTGAATGTGTCTGTAGTTTCTGAAAGAAAATAAGAATGAGATAATTCAGCATGTCTCCTTTTGTCTGACTTCCAGGGAACTTTAAACCTAATTTAAGACTATGTTGAAGGTTTTTGAAATTTAAGGGGAACAAAAGGAATCAAAGAAAATGTTTAAGTCAACGTTCTCCAGGGTTCTCAATAAGATAGACAGACAGACAGACAGATAGATGATAGATACATACATAGATAGATAGATAGATAGATAGATAGATAGATGATAGATAGATAGATGAGAGATAGATAGATAGGCAGACAGACAGACATAGGTAAGTAGGTAGGTAGATAGACAGAGAGAGAGAGAGGGAGATGATAGACAGACAGACAGGCAGGCAGACAGACAGTCGTAGGTAGGTAGGTAGATAGATAGATAGATAGATAGATAGATAGATAGATAGATAGACAGACAAACAGACAGGCAGACAGACAGACAGACGTAGGTAGGTAGGTAGATAGGTAGGTAGGTAGATAGGTAGATAGATAGATAGGCAGGCAGGCAGGCAGACAGACAGACAGACGTAGGTAGATAGATAGATAGATAGATAGATAGATAGATAGATAGATAGATAGATAGATAGAGGTAGATAGATAGATAGATAGATAGATAGATAGATAGATAGATAGATAGATAGATAGAGGAACTGAATCAAATGACTGAGGCTGAGATGTAGCACATAAAAATATTCTGGAAGCTAGAGACCTGCAGAATGGTTCATTTTATATCCAAAGCCTTAGAATCAAGAAAGGAGAGGTGGCTCAGCGGTTAAGAGTACTGACTGTTCTTCCAGAGGTCCTGAGTTCAATTCCCAGCAACCACATGGTGGCTCACAACCATCTGTAATGAGATCTGGCGCCCTCTT
>LZPO01075901.1:255867-266073 GCA_001675575.1 Neotoma lepida
TGCCTGCTGCCATCTGACTAATTTACAAATGTGTTAATCTGAATGACTTTTTTTTCTTCTTTATTCTCCTCCTCCAGGAAGCTGCTGTGATTTATAGCTGGCCTGCCCTGGGTGTTTTTCATTTAAACTCTTAATAAAACTCTAATACATTATCCTTGGACTTCTGTGTGAGTCCACTCTTAACTTCTTCTGTCAATGATCCCGCCATTATCATCTGGCAAGCACAAAGGGATTCCCCAAAATTCTAGTAACATTCCCACTGTGCTCGGGGTCACTGTCAGCAATAAGCTTGAGTTAGGTCAGTCGTTTCCAACACGCTGTTCTGTGGCAGCTGCCGCACCTTGGAACTTGTTAGAAATGCAACTGGGGTCTCACCGCAGCCGTGGCGAGTCAGAAGGCTGAGTGGGGGCCTGCCATCTGGGTTTTAATAAGCAGCCCTCTAGGGGATTCGGTACCCACTCAAGTGTGAAAACCATTTCCTTAAATGTACTAGGAGAAGAGAATTCGCATGAGTGGCTCCTATTATTAATGATCAGTACTTGAAGTCAGGGATTAACATCCTCTGTCCTTTATTACAAACCTGGAGCGTAGGAGTCTTAAATCCTCCTAGGTTTAGAATATTTTTTTAAATTTCTCTGGGTTTTTTGTTTTGTTGTTTTTATTTATTTATCGTGTGGAGGGTACATATGTCATAACATATGTACATATATGGGAAAGTCAGACACAACTTGCAGGAGTCGGTTCTATGTGAATCTCAGGGACTGAACTCAGTTCATCAGGCTTGGCGGTGAGCATCTTTATCCATCCAGCCCTCAAACTTATCTCTGGGTTCAGAATCTTAAGCCATTGAGCAAGTGCTTCTGGGAAACTGAGTCCTGGGCATATGGACCTGAAGCCATATTAGCACTGTCTCCGCTTCCTTTAAGGCCCCACCCAGACTTGAAAGAGCACTGGCCCCACTGCAGGGTACACATGAGTGTTTGGTTCCAGGAGGCACGTGCTATAGTGTTTTCTACTTTTTAAAATTGCCACAGCTGCAGCAGGTTGTAGTTTGGCTACCAATAGATTCCTAATTTTTTTTTCCTTGCTAAATAATTTTAAGGTCTGACTTTTCCCCTTTAATATGTTCTTGGAGGGTTCCGTGTTATAAGCTCTGGGAATATTTGTGTGGAGCAACCTGCACAGAGATAATTACATTAGCGGCATTCAGGGCCGATGGGTATCGCCAGCACAGTGTGATCATGTTAAAGGGGAAGTGTCTTTCACCCGGGGACTCTAACTTGTGGTTACTGTCTCCCTAATTAACCCATCNACCTTGAAAGAGGAAAGTAATTAGAAGCAAAGGCAATTAATTCCTTCTAGGTGATTTCACTGCCATCTCCATTGCCACCCCAGAAAGGGGATTCCAGAAGGGCTGGGAGGAAGCAAGAGCAGAGGGACAGACAGGAAGATCACATCAGGGGTGCTAATGAGGCTTNGGTGTCAGGGAGAGCTAGACACTGCTGCAGAAAGTGAGGATGCCCTCTGTTTCCAGGCTTGTGCTCCCTCCCTTTGACGCCCCTGGAAAACTGGAAGCCAGGCTCGAAACCCAAAGAGCAATGCTATCATTCGCTAACTTCACTGCAGCCTTTTCTCAGTCTCTCGATGCAGCCCCAGGATGACCTGGAACTCACCATCCTCCTGCTTCCTGTTCCTGAGTGCTGAGATTACAGGCGCAGTCTATCACACCTGGGACATGGCATCCTCTTTGGAATTTTGTTTCTTTCATTAAAATGCATATAGTGTGTTTTTCTGAAAAGATAGAACCTCTGCTTTCTGATAGAAGGGATTCAAAAACCTATTATATGGCTTCAGAGTAAAATGAAGTTTTCTAAAAACTGCAATTCCAAGCATTTTCAGGATTCTCTGAGTGCATCNCAACAGCCTTGTCNAGGCTGTATAAAGGTCCCGGTGAACAATGCTCGTAGGTTGCAGGAGTGAGTGAAGAATCCAGCATTAAAGGTGCGCAGGGACATGCACCCAGAGAAGTACAGTGATATCTGCGAAGAACTTGGAAAGAAACCAAGATGTGTAGCCTGTATGGGGGAATTTGCATAGTTCTGAAGGTTGGGATAGCAAATGTTTGGGCTTACAAGTTGGGGTAGGGTGTAGTTAAGAATGGCTTGTTTGAAGACTATGACACACTCGTATACAGGAGTGAATACAATACCAGAGACTAAATAAAAGCTAGAGTCAATGGCAGAAATAACCAAAAATTTGCTTCATTATCTAGTTTGACTTGACTGCCTTGTAAGTGGATTCTCTCTTGGATGGAATTCTTGGCTCAGAGAGCATTGGATCTATTTGTCTGCCAGCTGTGATCCCCACTTCATAAACTCTACTCACCCCTGCTGAGGGTGAGTGGATGGTTAAGAAGGATGTGGGTGTTATCTCAGCAGCAGCAAGGAGGCACGGCACAGTGTTGCCTCAGATTTGCATGCTACATCCCCCATGCCAAGGGTGAAAGGGCTGGAGGTAGAACCAGGTGTGTAGAGTGGGAGATAGTTTTCATCGCTCAGAGGAAAGCTCATTCCTGCTTAGTGACTGAAGAGGCATAGTGCCAGGTGTTGTTGTTGTTCGTGGTGGTGGTGGTGGTGTGGTGGTGGTGTGGTGGGGGTGGTGGGGGTGGTAGCAGTGATGGTTGTTGTTTGGTAGGTTGGTTGATTTTTTTTTGTTTTAGGCAGAGTCTACTAGTCTTTCTAGCCCAGGATGGCCTAGAACTTACTATGTAGCTGAGGATGGCCTGGAACTAGGGGCAATCCTCCTAGTTCAGTGTCCCAGGTGCTAGGATTACAGAAGGGAGCCACCAAACTTGACTGTAGTAGCAATTCTAAACTAGGTCACATTGCAGGATACACAGAGCACAGAAAGGGAAAAAAACGGATGCACTTGGCATCTAAAACCAGGATTGTTTCTAGAAGGACTGAGTCTTGAGTGGAGGGCACAGTTCCTGAATCCTCCAATAAAGATATCAAATCCTTAACAACTTCATGCAGATACAGGATAGTCAAATGAACTGTTCTGGTATATCATGAGTACTGACATCAGGGTGCCAGAGCAGGCTGAGTTGGGTCATCAAGAAGAGAAACTATACATGGAGAGTAATTGCAGGTCTTCTTACNCCTTGTATGTAACTCAGTAGGAGAAACTGAGAACAGCTGCTTTTCAGTGCCGCCTCTGGCCATACTAGTGTCTTTTGGGCTCAGATAGTACACTTAGGGTCACCAATTATGCAGTGNTTAGAATTGCAATTGGTGGTGCAGCTTGCTAGGGATCAAAATCTAGGATGTCTCCAGATTCAGGAGGTTTGAGCAAGCACTAACCACACTGACTCCATAACCAAGTGCTGTAGTAAACACTGGACAGAACTCACAAGGAAGGGGGTTCANATGTCTGCAAACTCCATGGGAGCAGCNCACTGGGGAGAAGGTGAGGTTGTGAGATTAATGCTTCTGAACTGGGCNTGAGGACTTGCTCCCCATCTTTNCCCTTCTGATATGAAATCAAGGAAGCCTGATGTCAGCAGGGATCTGTGCAGACAGAGACAGCCCAGGATCTCCAATTGCAGTTCTGTATCCGGAAGCAGGAAGGAAATGCCCTCCTACTCAGAAGTAGGGGGATTTTCCTATTTGTTCTCTCGAGCCTCACTTTCCCATCATCCTCGGTCAGGACCATCCAGCAAGGCCTACAAGGGCAGAATTAAGGGACCCATGGAGCAGAGAAACTCCTTCCTTTCTGATAAGAAAGTGTCAGAAAGTGTCACCCCCTCCCCATGGGTCTCTCTTGGTTGTTTTACAGCATGGCTTACCCAGCATAATCACAGAAAGTACATAGTAGAGTAAGGGAATTAACACCCCAGCTTTCTGTCCATAGNATAGGCCCAGGAAGTGTGAAAAATACACTAGTAATCAAAAGCGCTGAGGATACTGGCCTGGGCCTTGCAGAGGCGTGTACGAATTGCTAAATTTACCCACAAGCAGTGAGTGTGCGTATCTGACCCCAGCAGTGCACCAAAGCCTTTGAGCACTCAAGATGGGGATCACCATCCAAGCACAAACNNACTGCAAGGTGGAGTGTACACAGGACAGATCCAAATACACACTTTGAAAATGTGACCAGCGTGGAAACCACAACCCNCAGAAGGCTGATCAGACTTCAAACTGAGCTCATAGGGTTGATGGTTGCTAAAACCAACCTGTCAACATCCTCTCTACAACACCCATCAGACTCAGAGCCTCATACATTCATGGTAAAGAAAAATGTCCCACAAAAAGCAAACACACACAAAACAAGACAGAAATTCTCAGTTCAGATAGGAAATGGCACTTGACAGAAGCAAATGCTGACATGGCACGGTGTTCAAGTCACCTGACTGACACCCACAGCTTTGCAAGGTCTCCCCATGAAGAGTGAAACCTGAAAGGAATGGGAAACGGGCAGTGTCAGAGAAACAATGCAAAACAGACTGAACAACTGACGGAAACTGAAAACTGAGGTTTACAGTATTTGAACCATCTCCGAGTGAAACCGAGAGTGGAATTTCAAGGCCCTGCGCTGGAGTTACAGAAGACTGGAAGCCATGTTGTGGGGAATCCAATTCAGGTCCCCTGAAGAACAGGAAGCATTCTCGGTACTCCAGCCCTACAGTATGGATTTTTAAAATGACACTGAAAACCACATTTCCTATCAGAAGCAATGGAGGCTCTGTCCACTCAGGATTCTGTGTCCTTAAGAAGAAGATGACTAGAAACAGAGTAGGTGAAGACCAAAAAGATACCATCTGCAGCAGGCCTGTTCTCTTAAGGGAACAAGTGTGTGCAAATATGTTCACACATACTCCTAACACTGTCTGTGGGCGTCAACGTATGCAGAGGCGACACCCAGGACACCTTTAGGTGAAGGGTGAAGGAGANAAGTGTAACCCAAACACAGAAAGGCTTCCGTGTACCACCTGAAGTGAGGGAAGTTGGGTCCGGAGTAGTATATGTGTGTGTAATCATGACAGCAGTCAATAAAATCATTTGTTTGTGTTTTGTTTTGTTGGTTTGGTTTGGTTTGGTTTGGGGTTTTGAGGCAGTCTCTCTCTGTAGCCCTGGAACTCCTTCTGTAGACCAGGCTAACCTTGAACTCATGGAGATCTGTCTGCCTCTGCCTCCTGAGTGCTGGGATTTAAGGCATGCGCCACCACACTCAACTCAAGCAACCAGTAAAACTGTACTAGAATTCAGTCAAAAGTTCTATAGATAGGTTCACATACAGTATTAACAATAGTCCAAAATATAGCAGGAAAGTAGAAAAAAACATGGAAATGGAGACACAGAAAATAAAAGCAAATGACTTTTAATTATAGATTAATATATTTATTATGATATACAATATATGTTATATATTATACATTATATGTTAACCACATGATATACTATGTATAACGTGTGTGATACTTAAAAGTATCAGTATAATTATATTTTCTTTACATGTAAATTCATCAAATATGTCAATTAAAAGGCAGAGATTAAAGTATGCTCCAATGTCGTGTGTTGAGCAACACTCAATACTGATGTAATAGTTCAAGCAATTTCAAGGCAAAAATGTAGCACAAGATTATCACAGGAATGCTGCTCAGAGGGAGCTGTGGTGGCTGTGGTGGGCTCTGTGGACTGCAGAACAGAGAGAATCACCAGGAGATGCAGATGACCTTGTGCAGGGGTCAACTCACCAGCCAACTTCCACTCCTGAGCAGATAAGCACAGGACAACAGACTCATATACAACACGCAGAAACCATGGAAGAAAGAAAAGAAGGGAAGGAGAGGGAGAAGAAGGGAGAGGGGGAGAGGGAGAGAGAGAGTGTGTGACAAAACTGTATTTTTACCAGTAGAAGAATGAAATTAGATTCATATCTTTCACTTTGTGCAAAAATCAATTCAAAATGGATCAAAAGCCTTAATTTAAAACCTGAAATGCTGCCACTTCTAGAATAAAACATGGGGAGTACCCTTTAAGACATGGAGGTAGTCAATAACTTACAGAACAGAACACCAATAGCACAGGAATTGACCCCAAATATCAACATATGGGACTACATGAAAATAGAAAGTTTCTGTACAGCGAAGGAAACAATCAGCAGAAGCAACAGCCACAGAATGGGAGAAAATCTTTACCAGTTACACTTCAAACAAGGGGCTAATATCCAGAATTTACAATAAATATAGCAACTAAATGCCAAGGAAGTAAAACTGCCAGTCATTAAATAAGCTAATGAATTAAGCAGACTGTTAAAGAAACAGAAATAGAGAAACACGTTTGGCTAATAATTATTTAAAGAAGTGCTCAACATCCCTAGCCATCAGGGAAATGCAAATTAAAGGTACCTTGAGATAACTCTTTGCCCTAGTCAGAATGGCTATTACCAAGAGATCTCATAGCAAATATGAGGAGAGTGAGGAACTGCTGGGGAGGGGTGTCTAATAAGACAGCCATTCTGGAAACTACTTGGAGATTCCTCAAGTAATTAAATACGGAACCACCCTGTGACCTAGCTACTCCCTTCCTGGTCACAGACCCAGAGACCTCCATGCTCTATCACAGAAAAGTTTGCTCTCCATGTTTACTGCTACTTCACTCACTTCAGCAAGTAACAGAACCAAATTAGTTGCTCATATGCAACTTATTTGTTGAATGGATAACGAAAATCTAAAATGAAATACTATTTATCTATAAAAAAAAATGAAGCCACAATCTCAGAAATTACAAAAACATTATGTTCTCCCTCATATGTGGATCCTAGCCGATAATATATACATGTTTATCTGTAAACAAAAGTATATGTGGGTCAGTAGAGATATGTAGAAAGGAGAATCAGTAAAGATAAATAGTAGGTGACAAGGAAGTATGAAATCCATCTGAGGAGTCATGAAGGAGGACATAAAACTAATTGTTTCTCTAATTTTAACTTTCATTGATTTTTTTTGTATGTGTGTGGTAGGTAAATGCATAAGAATATAACTGATAGTTAAAGTGTAAAATTCAGTGTGAAACCCGTAGCTTCAGAGTGGCTATTCGAACTAGTGGGGGGTGAAGAGATGGCTGGGCGGGTAAAAGAGTACTGGCTGCTCTTGTAGTAGACCCCTCTGGTTCGCAGCACCTACATGGTGTCACATGTCTCTCTCTAACTCCAGTTCCAGGGATCCATTGCTCTTTTCTGGCCTCCTCAGGCACCAGACACACATATGGTAAACAGACATACATGAAGGCACAACAGACATACACAGAAAATAAACCAGAATTTAAAACAATAAATTAAAATTTTAAAGAAAGCTTGCAGTGGAAACACAAAGGACAGGAAGGCTGAGCAAGAGTAAGTCATCTCAGGCCAGCTTGCGCCCACAGTCAGAGCTCTCCAAAGCAGAAGTTCAGTATGCTGAGCCTGCTCTCGCAGACCTGTGATCTTAGGCAAAGTTCTGCTTATCCATGGCACAGTTTATTCTCCAGCAATGTGTGTTTGACCGTGGTTGCTCGTGATCCTCTCAGTTCATTGGGTCAATCACACGAGTCCACCAACAATGAACATGCTTTGTAAAGATTCAGAGACCACTGCAAATGAAAGCATTTGTCAATCAATAATGGATGTTATGGGGTAGAGAGTATTTGAGGCTTTAAAGACCAGCATGTCTGGTTGTTTAATCTGAACATGGGTACACTAATTTGGGAGCTCTATGTCTTTTTAATTATCAGGGCAGAGGTAATTCTGATCTGTGACCCTATGCTACAGTCTTAATGAGGCCGCAGAGTCACCTGCTGCTAGCCGCTGAGGTAAAGGAAGCATTGGTGCTGAGCAGAAATTTAATAACCTACTTAAGGCTTGCTCCGAGAACTCTAGTCTTCATCAGTGACAACACTGCAATGCCATTTCAATTTTCTTTTTCACATTTGGGAAAGGACAACCCTATCACTTCTGTAGACTGTTCTCTGTGCTTCTACGCACACACACACAAATGAATGGAGTCCTTGCCATTTTCTTTTTTCTTCATTACTGAGTTTGAAAGGTCATCTGCTGCCTACATAAGTAGCTTCTAAAGCTGTCTAACTTTTAATAGCAAACAGCAACGTGTCACACACCCTTGCTCACTGTGAACCTGTGCCATATACCTTAAGGACATGGCTGTCACGTTATAGAAATAAATAATGGCTCCAGAGCACAGTTTCCAAATCACTGCCTATATGTAATAATGAGAGCCATGAAAAGACTTTTAGATTTCACCTCAATGCTGTTTTCACTGTTTAAAAGTTTAATAAATAAATATACATTACACATGTATATATAAGTATAAATATACAAATGCAGATAAAATACATGAAAGATAGTATTTAGATCCGCTTTTAAAATGAGCTTTCATTTCATATCCTTAAGGGCTTGAAATTCACACTTCATAATAAAGTTATAGAGCATACAATAGTGTACATTATTGTCTAAATATGTTTTCCTAATCTGTAGTCACACAAGTGATATCCACACAGTTTGAAGTAGAATATAAAATTATAATTAGACTAACATCTATCAGGAAACTTCACAAGTGTTTTCAGTTAAAAAATATATATGTTTGGCAAACATTTCAATCATCTAAGTGAGAAAATCTTGTTCATATTCTAAGCCTATTTGTCGTATCTTCCTCCAAAGTGGCTTCTTCTTCTTTTTANAGAATATGTCAAATTAGTTTAGGACCACTTTTCTTCACAGCACTATCACCATCCATTTTCCTTACAGAATTTCACTGGACTCTACTTATTGAGAAAGTGTTCATTAAAAAAAAAATCAGTAATGGACACATACATGTATGTAACAACAATTAACAAAAAATGAGGCCACAATTTGAAAGAGAGTGAGTGTGTGGAGGCTATACAGGAGGGTTCACAGGGAGGAAAAAGAAGGGAGAAATAATTCAATTTTATCAGAATATCAAAAAAAATAATTAAAAATCAGATAGGAGTAATGAGGTCACCTGATCCACTCCAAACTGGTGACTAGAATTAAAACTAATGTCTTACTTCTTGAATTTTTCTGGGAATATATTCTGAGTGATCTCACTCCACAAAAATAATTTGAGGTTATGCTTGTATTATTTAACTTGACATTTGTTATGGCATACACATAGTTTTAGACAATATATGTGGTAAACATAGACAATTTTTATATGACAATGAAATTGATTTTAAGAAAAAACAACTTATACACAAAAATGATTCCTAATAGTGATTTACAAAATGTAATTTTATAATATAAAATAATTTACAAAAGTAATTTCACATAATTCATATATGATTTCAGATTTATATATGTATATACACATCTCTCTCTCTCTCTCTCTCTCTCTCTCTCTCTCTCACACACACACACACACACACACAGCATTAAAGAAAACCTACAAATACATCTCAACCAAATATATTGGGGGAAATTAAGACAGGAAATGTCGCCTGTGCTTTGACTCAAGTGCACCAGCAAAGCCTGCTTGCCACTTCTCATTCCTTGGGAGCTGTCATAAATCTCTGTCCACTGATCCACTTGCATTTGGCACAGGGGCTGCTAGATTATTTATCGAAGAGATTTCTGTCAAGCTGGGATTAAGATGTCCTAAAAATTCCCAAGTGGGCAATTCATCACAATACAATTTGGAGCGTGAGAGAGAGCCACAATAGACTGTGGTATCAAAGTGGAAGTGAGTGATAGGCGAACCCAAACCCCCAGTTTGATCTAAAGAAAGCAGACACCATATACCAAGGGTGTCAATCAAACTGCTTTATAAGAAGTCTCATGAATATGAAATAGGGAACAAACAGATTGGTTTTTCTTTCCCTGTTCCCAATAGTTATAAGACGATGGATTCCAACACTAATGAGCTTGTTTCTGTATATATGCCAGTGAAGTGTATATGCCAGGAGAGCTCTAGCTCTAATTCTTTCTTATAGTCAAGAAATGGAAAGGGCATTATTTCTAAAATAACAGGGACTGTNAAACGTTTTACTGTTGCCAAACTGCTCTCTGTATAGCTTGTGCCGAATGTTCACACTGTGTGAATCAAATCATCCTGCCTCTTTGTTTCTGAAAATTAGCAAGTAAAGTATATTTTTGTACTTCAGTCCAACATTTACAATATAACCTAAAAAAAAA
>LZPO01075901.1:266768-290078 GCA_001675575.1 Neotoma lepida
AGGGGAGGAACACAGGTAGACTCCCTGTGTAACTAACTTCAATACTCCTCCAGTAAGTAATTGATAAAACCCACGGATGGGAAGTCGCCAAGGACAGAGAACTGAGCAACAGTGTCACCCACTGTGTCTAACTGGTGTTTATAGAATGGAGGCTCTGTCCACACAGAATTCTGTGTCCTTAAGAAGAAGATGACTAGAAACAGAGTAGGTGAAGACCAAAAAGATACCAGGAACAGCTGAGCACACATTCATTCCNAATGCAGATGGGGTGTTTGCCAAGACAGGCACATCTAGGCTACAAAATAAACTACGAATGTCCCAGAGTTGCAGTCATTCAGTTGCCTTCTCTGATTATCACCGAACCCACCTAGAAAACAGTAATGGAATTCTAGAAAGAAAATCTTACCATATATGGAGGTTAGGTGACATGCTTCTAAATAATGACAGCATCGCACCAGAAGTGTCAGGGGAAACTCGAAAACATTTTGAATCAAATAATGTGAAAATAAACAAGCAAAATCCACAAACTTCAGCTGAAGAAAGAGAGGGAAACTGGGCAGACAGAATGTAGATTCTGAAGGGAAGAAGCTTTCATAGTTATTAGCCAAGTGTCCTCCCTGAGAGGGAAAGGACAAAAGAAACTGATAATAGATTGGTAGACCAGTGATCCTTGCAGAGAATGAGGGAAGTCCTGAGTGAGTCTGTATTATTGACACGGGCACAGCCATGTCAAGGACTCCAGTGTTTCAGACCCAGGGGAAGGGTAAAGCGCCAGCCCTGATTAGGGTGAAGCTCAGAGAGAGGGCAGGACCTTCCTCTGGTCCAAGTGCGAATGTTGGCAGTGGCAGTGTGTGCAGAACATGTCCACCATATTCCCCCCAACATGTTCACAGCCTGAACACTGCTCCCCTACAGTGCCTGCTCCTACTGACATTAACTAAATCCAACTCCTTGTTCAGGTGTGAATGATAACCCCGCCTCCTTTCTATGTGTATGTAATAGCCCATTCAACAGTTATATAAACACACAGAGCATGCCAGGGTGCTGAGGCATCTCCATCGGAGAGCCCAAACCNCCTCTCCCCAGTTTTTCTACGTCCATGTCTTTTCCTCATTCCATCANTGTCCCAGTCAGGTCAATCCCTGGAGCCATGCTAGACCAAGCATGCCTTGCACCAAGAGCATTGAAGAAGAAAAATCAAGAGACCAGGCACACTGCCAACTCAGCATCAAAAACAGGATCTCTTTAGGGTCACATGGCCCACAACTTGGGGAATTTGAGGAAAATCACCTTCAGGCTCATCTCTCAAATGCTCAGCTCTAAAGAAGACTGCAGCCCAACGTAACGTTGGTTTTAGGACCATGACAATGTGGATTTAGCCTGCTGGAAGCCACTGTGATGCTCTGGTGTGTCAGAACCACTGAATCCTTAATTCTTGTTGCTCTAACCTTCCTAGCTTCCTTACTCAAGAAAGGTTCATGATGCAAGATGGCTGCTAAGGAAAATCATTGAACATTCATTCCATCCAGGAGCTAAAAAGGCATGTAGANGNTCACACTTTGAGGGACCGTATCCACCATGACTTCCACTTTACCCTTCTGATTGAACTTGGNTTGTGCAGTTAGTGCAAGGGAAACTGGAAACTATGCTCTTTACCCAGTGTTCAGATACGTGTGTAAAATGAGAAAGGAAGAAACAGATAAAGCACAGACATACAATCAGCAGTATCTGCAGAGAAGCATCCTCAAGATGTTCCCAGAATAGTTTGTACCTCTGGGAAAACTACCAGGAAGGAAGAAACAGCATGCCCCGTGGGACCATCTGGGTAACCCCATTTTCAGCCCTGAGTCCATCTGGACTCAGTTGCTGTGACTTGGCAGAGTCTGACAAACTGCAAAGTCCTTCATTTCTCCCCATAAAATGAGACCCCCCCATGCTTGTGCAGAACGATCTGCACCCCTCTGTCCTAATCTCCCTCATCCCCAGGGACACATCAGCTCAGACATGTTTCCAATTCAAAAGCAAGACGGTAGCCACCTAAGAGAAGCTAAAATGGGCCATGGCGAGCATCTTCTGAGAGACTGAGGTGCCCCTGCCCTGGGGCCCTTCCACCCTTGCTTCTCTCCCTCTTTATTTCCTCCATGCCTTCTCTTTCCTCCACCACCTGTACCAGTGCCTAACCAAGTCAAAATTACTTTTGCATGAAACTTCAAAATAGCTCACGATTCCTTGAACTTTTCCAGCCTCTTTGTCATTCAGTTGTCTCAGTATCTGCAGGAGTCTGGCTCCAGGCCCGTGTATAAAATTCTTAGCAACTGCATGTCCTATGTGCACCCTCCTGTGTTCTTTAAATATTTCTAGAATTCTGGAAGCATTTAGTGCAATGTTAATACTATATAAATAGTCGTCATACTGGCTAGGGAATGATGGCAGGGAAGAGAAACCTGCATGTGCTCAGTGCAGGGCAGATTTTTCCTCATTCAACTTTCTTTCTCCCTTTTGAGGCAAGGTCTCACATTGCCCTGGCTGGTTGTGTAGCCAAGGACGACCTTCACCTCTTTTCTCTTGCTTCCACCTCTNAAATGCTGGGGTTGAAAGCATCAAGCGCCCCAAATATTTCTATTCTGAGCCTGGCTGAATCTGTACAGATATATGGACACGGNCTGACTAGACTTCAGTTGCAGTTGTCCTGTTTCTTTAATGTATCCTTTTACTTTAAAATATTAATGTATTTTTATGTGTAGATGTATGCACCATATGTGTGCATAAGTCCACAGATGTCAGAAGAAGGTATCTCAGATTCTCTAGAACTGGAGTTACAAGTGGTGTGAACCACCAGGTGAGTGCTGGAAACGACACCCAGGTCCTCTCTGCAAGAGAAGTAAGTGCTCTTAAGCTCTGAGCCATCTCTCCAGCCCTTTTAATATATCCTGAACCTTCAAAGCCAAAGTAATACCTAGCACCCTCATAGGTCTATGTCAGTAGTCAGCAAGCCTTTACTATAAACAACTGGTAGAAAACAGTTTCAACTTTGAGAACCATGTACTGTCCATTTCATTTCCATCATTCTACACTTAGAACTCCAAAGCATTCACAGACACAGAAACAAATGTTCACAATTATGCCAGTNAAACTTTATTTTCTTATTTATTTTATTCTTCTCTCATACAGTACATCCTGACCACAGTTTCCTTCCCTCCACTCCTCCCAGTCTCTCCCAACTTCCCTTCTCCCTCAGATCCACTCTTCCACCATTTCCCTCCAGAAAAGAGCAGGCCTCCCAGGGATATCAACCAAACACAGCATAACAAGATACAATAAGACACAAACCCTCATATCAAGGCTGGANGAGACAACCCAGTAGGGGGAAAAGGTTCCCAAGAGCAGGCAAAAGAGTCAGAGACAGCCCCACTCCCACGTTAGGAATCTCACAAAAACACCAAGCTAACAACCATAACATACGTGCAGAGAGCCTAGCTCAGACCCGTGCAGGCTCTGTGATTGCTTTCAGTTGCCCCTGTGAGCCCTGCTTAGTTGATTCTGTGGCCTATGCCCTCCTGGTGTCCTCGACCTCTCTGGCTCCTACAATTCCCACCGCCCCACCTCTTCTGTGGGGTTCTCCATGCTCCAAAGGGAGGGAGCCAAAATGGAGATCTCCAATTTGGGCTCTCTCTCTGCCTAATGTTTGCCTGTGGGTCTCTGCATCTGCTCCCAGTAGCTGCCAGAGGAAGCCTCTCTGGTGACAGCTGGACTAGGCACCAGAGTATGAGTATAGCAGAATATCATTAGGAATTATTCATTGATTTTTTTAAAACTTTGTTTTAAAAAACGAACAGTGGGCTAAAGTGATGCACCAGCAGCATTTGCCAACCTCTGGTCCTTANGACCAGCTTTACGGCATATCCTGCTGTCTTTGTCTCTGTTCCTCATAGGTGAACAAAGCCCCTTCAAAGCTCACTGTCCTGTATTGTATTACACACCACTTTCAGCCACATCGTTTCATCTGGTCACAGATCTGAGAACACACACTGGAGTGACTTTTCCTTCACCGAGCTGTGGGGTGATCACCCTGAACAGCCGCAATCAATACTTCTTCATGTCTGACCTTTCTAGATAGCCATCTAGGGGCAGAGCTGCTCCATAGATACCCTTTTCATTCTTACTGGAAAACTAAACACTCTAATGAATGAATTCCCCCATTAAACGTCTTCCTTCTCTCTGAACTTTAGCTAAGAACATAAGGACAGCTAAATCGAAAATGAATCAAGTTTGCACTTCCTTTCTGTCTAAGGGAATAGCAGGGCTCAAAATGTATTTGTTCTGGAAATTTTCCAGGGTGGGACAGAGGCATCCAGTGTCACACAAGAGGTACAGGATATGACTATGAAAACGAATGGAATGAACACACCNTAAAAGAGAAATCACAAACCATTGGTCCATCCGGGGCCTGGATCTAACCCAGCAGCCTGCTATTGAGTCTTCAAAGAAACTTTAAGCAGTTTGAGCCCAACCCCCCCAAAAAAAATTTTGTATGAAAATATCCAGATGTTCAGCTTATCTGACNAGTGACCATCCATGGATGTTCAAACTCTCTCAGACCAATAATAGCAAGCTGTACCTGGCCAGTCCCTGTCAGATAGGAACTAAGTTCACCGTTGCCCAGCTCTGACGTAAGCAGATGGCTACTGTCTTCATTGTTCTGTTTACAATAAAGGAGCTAATAAATAAATGACTGAGGCCACACGGCCCGTGGAAGCATGCAGCACACAGCTCATTTACCGGCCTGTAAGCATTTGCATTTTAGCCAAGTACANGCTAAAAAGCCAGGCAGGAGTTGGATTTCAGTTCTCAGCTCAGTTCTCAGTTAGTGCAAGGGCCCTTCTAAACAAGGTACACACCCATTTCCCTGACTCAGTTTCTTCCCTTACAAAATAAATGGGGTTTTCGCCCTCCTTTTTCTTCTATGTGTATGTGTATATGTGTGTTTGCATGTGTGTGGGTGCACTTGAGGCAGGAGCTGTCAATCAAAGCCTGAACTCCTCTGAGCTCCTCTTGCCAGGCATCTTGCCTTGGGATGCCCCCCATCTTTGCCTTTCAGANGCCAATCTTCCAGGCCATTCTGCCATATCCATTCCCATTTATGTGTGTGCTTTGTAGGGATCCAAATTCTAATCTTCCCGCTTGCTGGCAATTGATTTAGCTGCCAACCATCTCCCCAGCCCTGAATACATGTTTATGTTTAAGTCACAGTGTTTGAACTGCAAGGGGGTGAAAAAATAATTCATTGGGAAGAATCCGGCTATCTTAAAAGGATCTGAACTGAAAGAACCAACCCAGAGAATAAGGAGCCGAGAAGGTTACACTGCAGAAGCAGACCTGCCACAGAGCCAGGTAGGGCGGTGGAGCGGTGACGGTCTTAGCCTTTTTCCTCTGCAGCTCCTGTTCACTGCCCAAAGTCCCCACATAGCAGGTTCATGGCTTTCTGCTGCTGACAGCAGGTCAGAGAGCAGGCAGGCCTGGGAGAAGAAGACTGAAGACAGTGTGCCTAGATGTAGTTATAGTCCCAGCAAGTCTGCGCCNAAGAGGGGAAGAGGCAAATCCTTAGCAGGAAATAAGGGAAAATCCTACATGGATCCCAACTGCACAAGATACAGGGGTCCAGCAGCTCTGTCTGAAGCAGCAGTCCTCCGGGCCTCCCAGTGATTCCCTGACTCCTCACTGTGCTTTGGATGCGATGGACTTCTCACCCAAGGCACCTTGAGCCCATGAGCACACATGACAAGGTAATCTGTAAATTCCCTTAAAGCAGAAACTTTGCCATTTGAATGCTGGGAAATTAGTGGGGTCTCTATTGGCTGACTCTGCGCAGAGATTCTAACTAGATGATGTCTGCAAGATAAATCTTGTCAGCCCATTGAGCCAGGAGAATTGTTCCCCTGAGAAAGGAAACAACACGAGTCCGCCATTCTCATTGACTGCTGATAAGGGACCTGGCTCTAGGGTCACTCACATCAGAGCCTGAAGCAGGGACATTGACGTCCCTGTTGACAGCCGATCATCACCCAGCCACCCGACCCTNAGCATATGGCCCACNTCTGTTGTCAGATAGCTGAGGACATCTCCCAGGCCACCTCTCCCAGGCACATCAATATGTCTTTATGCCCTGTCTAGCATGGGAGAGCGCAGATGAGAAGACAGACCCCCGTGAGCTCTTAGCATGAGTGNTCAGCAGGAAGAAGCANGGAATGTGAGANAAAATATCGTATTTACCAGAGAGTTGTTTTGAATAACAAGCCACTTGGGTACAAGCAGCTGGAAGCAAGCTCTGAAGGTACTACAGTGTTAAACTGAGCTGTGCTAATCACACAACAGCAGAGAAGGCCCGGCCTCGCAGNAATCACCATCTCTGGAGGTTTCAGGATAATTTTTTTTCCATTCAGCAAATACCCTAGCATCACATCGTTTTGTTTGCTAAGTGTCTCTGTGGGACTTGTGTTTAGACAGGACACGTGCAGCTAGGTCAGCGAATAAAAGATTTCTTTTTGCAAAAATTCGGTTTACCAGGCTGTAATTAATTCGTCATGTGTGACAATTCATGGGTGAAATGAGGAGATTAGGTCTCGAGGTAGAGACTAAATGGTGGGATCAGTGCCTTATCAGAGAGGCCCAGGGGGCTGCACTGACCCCTCCACCATGTGGAGACCCAGCAGGAAAGAACGATCTAGTAACCAGGAAGCAGACCTCCCCCGATAGCCACTTGTTGGTGGCTTCAAAGCCTCCTTATTGTTCATAAGCTACTCGATTTACAGTGTTTTGTTGTATCAGTCCAAATACACTAAAGCAGCTATTGATAATTAAAAAAAATCTTAAAATGAAATATTTAAAACCTCCACTATCTCAAAGAGAATGGATCACTGGAGGTGCTCAGAAGCGATGTGACCAGAGGCACTGTTCCTCAGCCCAAGGAGGTCAAGTCTCCAAGAAAGCATATTAAAAAACATTAGAAGGTTCGGGGGTAATGCCCATCTCGTTAGTATCGTNGGAGTCAGGTAAGGCTACCCTGACTTCACCACCATTAAGGCACATTTCACCGTCTTCTGAAGACAGGTTCTCGAAGTCAGTGAGCCAGCCCCAGCCTTCCTTGCAGCATATGGGCTCCTCCGAATCACATGGAGAACTCAGCCAACAGCAGAGAAAGTCATCTGTCTCAGAAGGAGGAAGCCTTGAGCTACCGACCAGTTGTCCTTGGTCTCTCCTGCTGCCCTTCCCACATAAAGATTGTGAAGTGAGTGTGTCACAGTACTGGGCCTGGAGACCTGGATGTCAATTCCAACTCCACTGCACACAGCCTGAGTGATCTTGACAGTACTTTGACTCAATATTTTCCATTTGTATGTTTGAAATAAACTTCAATTGCTACATGGGGGCTTGGAGGAGGAGCGTGCTGTGGAGGTTTTCACGACACTTCCCATGTGATACAGCTCCGNAAGTGTTGACTGCACCATCACAGACTGCTAGCAGCCACGGTGGTCCTCAAAACTCAGTGTATGAGAGAATCACCTGGGAGAATGGTTTCAATACCTACACAGGGCTCTGCTCTAAACAAAGGCATCAAATTACTCGGGTTACTGAGCTTGACACTCAGACATGCGTTCTCAGGGATCTTTGCAGGTGACTCAGAACAGAATAGAGTGTGAGGTCTATGCTTGTAATTGGAAGCAGTCTTATAAATGTAGCCAAGGCCAAAGGCTCAGCAGTGGTCACACAGTCAGCATAATGTAAGAGAATGAGGTGAGCAGAGGCCACAAAAGTGGGAACAGAATCAATACTTAGTGGCCATAAGTGTTGCAGCTCTGAGGGGAAAGGCTTCCCCATTGGAAGTGTTGTAGTTCTGAGGAGAAAAGAATCCTGACAGCCAGGATCTAAGGAATGACACAAATGTCCCACTGTGCAACTAACCTCACACAAGAGATTTATTGGGAAAGACACAAGAGGGTGGCTGCCTCTGCTCGGGCAAGAGGCAGNAGAGAATTGATGGAATTTCAAGTCCTATACTTGGAGCAAGCCTAGGGATTGGTGGGATTTCAAACTCGGGGATTGGTGGGNTTTTGGTGGGTTTTCAAACCTGGAAGTGAGCTTGGACTTTTGCTCTTCACTGACCATCTCTATACCAGACGTACCTTAGCAAGCACACTCTGTGGATGCCTTGCAAATCTTTCAGGAGTAAAAGTTTTAATAGTGTCAAAACTCACTAACTAAAACATGCAGGGGATAAATGTCTTANTAGATTTAGCTAGTTAACAATTGGACCATACCATCTTTTATCCACTGGCACTCATTTGTAAAACATACACCCACCCTATGTTTGCCATTTTACAATGGAAAAATCATTCCAGGGATGAGTTTTCATCAGTGTTGCCAATGTGTTCTGTGAACCAGAAATGGCCTGGCAGAAAGCNGANTGGAAAACTAACTGGCTGGTGTGAGATTAGAAGAGCTGGGAAGGCATCTCAAGTTCCCTTTCTTCTGTCTTCTGACCCTGACACTACATTCAAGGAGTAACAGTACATTCTTANGGGTCTTGACAATGGCTATGTCCTGCAATATCCCAGAGCACCTTGAAAAACTTCTAACCTCAGATACCCGAGTCACTGCTGAGGCTTGTTTGTTTTCTATTCATGTGTTTGTCTTGAAACAGAGTCTTAAAATGTAGCCCAGGCTGGCCTGCGAGACACTATGTAGACCAGGCCAGCCTTTAACTAATGAAGATTTACCTGCCTCTGCCTCCCAAGTTCTGGGACTATGGGTATGTTCCACTACACCCTCAAATTCTCAATCCTCCTGCCTCTGCTCCATGAAGGCTAAGTACTGGGATTCTAGGCTTACGTTACAATGCCTGACTCCNTCTCTGACATTCTGATTTCCCACCAGAGATGCACACATGGTTGCCACTGTTTAAAGTTTTATGCCCTGTTTTTAAAAGTGCCACACTGAGGACATATTTTCAAGCTATTAACACCTTCTGATGTTTTAGTGTTTCTGATAGTTTCCTCGAAGAGTTGCTAAAATAAAGCTGCCAGATAAAATATACCCAGATGGACTCACATTTCCAAGCAACTGTGATACAGAGTTACTACCAAAAACAAAAGGCATTTTCTATCAGAAATTCAAATTTATCTCAGTACTTGTGTTTTTGTTTATTGCATGTGTTCACCCTTCCCAAGGACCTCGGGAAAAACTAGAAAAACTGCCAGGAACATCAGGAAACAGCAGGGACAGAGGGTGTCTGCTGGCTGGCTTGTCATCCACCCCCCATTCCTCTTGTAACTACATTGTATCATCCCTTAGAGACACCTCTTTCCCACCCTCAGCCCTGTGCCCTTAGGCTGCACACGACCATGACACNTCAGTCAGAGCTGTTTGTCTCTGTGTCACCATGATCAGCATAGGCAAGGTGAACTTAATCCATGCTGCAACAGAGAGACACCAAAACAGAATTTTTGTGTGACTTTATAGGAAGAGACACACTTAGCACCCCCTGTAGTGACCCCCTAGATATATCATTGGGAATGTCAGCCCAGCTGAGTGAGGCATGGAACGCCAGGTCCTATGAAGCCTATGGCACCAGACACGCCTAGAATTTGGAACTAGCCTTTTATTTTTTGCCATGCCAAGCAATTGGTGGTGATGATGATGATGATTCTGTTTAGCTTACACCAATTTCAGTTAGTTTTCTGCCATTAGCTCCCCGAAGAAAGNTAAATGAAATACGTAGCTGTGTAGGTAGAGAAGCTGGGGTACAAAGATGAGCTGTTGCTTGCTTTAAAGAAGGTCTTGTGACACTAAGAAATGGTTCCTCCTTGTGCACCAGTGTAATACCACTAACTATAGTTTATAAACACCCCACTGTTCCTAATTGCATATTTCCTCCTCTGCCCCCCTCATAGCCTGTGCCTTCTGTCATGGCGTGTCTCATACATCACAGCTGCTCATATATGGAGGCCTCAGAGGCTTTCTTATCTTTGTATTCCTGGCCAGAATGCTGAACCTCAGAGGTGCTGAATTGGTGTTTGCTAAATTAAATTGGCTGTGGTGTGGGCAGGTTGAGATGGTGCCTTGCAAGGCTATATTAAAGCACAGTTAGGTATATTTCATAAGTTAACAAAGGCTGAGGGAGACAGAACATACACACATACACACACACGCANGCACACACATATACACACACATACACACACACATACACACACATACACAACACACACACACACACACCACTGCTTCCAGCTGTCATCCTTGCATGTGCATGAAGATGCAGCTATGGGCTCTGAATTCACTCTCATCCCTAATGTCATCATCATTTTGTTTCACCAAATTAATATGAGCCGTGTTTAGTTACCCCTTCCCTCCGTATCCACAGGGAATTGATTTTGGCCTCCCAGCCCCCAGATACCAAGGTCAGCAAATGCTTGAGTCCCTTCTGTAAGATTGATCAGTGTTCCCATGCAGCCTGACATCATCTACAGGTGTGTTTTGACTCATCTCTGAGTTACTTATCACACTTCATACAATGCAATGCTACGTAGAGGCCAATCTGCTATGTCATCTAAGGAATGACAAAAATATGTGTATCCAGTACAAGCATCATTCTTTTCAAATATTTCCAGTCCTGAGTTGGTTGAAACCACGGATGATGAGAGAACTATCCGGTCTACAATCACTTTAAAGGCTCTGTAGTCAACGGCCATTCAAATTATTTTCTTTCTTTGCTGGGACTCCATCAAATGTAATAAAGTAGGTCATTGGTATTTCCCCATCAATAGAGTCCTTAGGTGCTCAGGTCCACAAGTGAAGAAACATCAAAGCGCTGCCCACACAGATGACATGTGGTGGTGGAAGCTGGGGTTGAAAGGCTGAAAGTTTGTTTATCCAAAAGGAACAGCATGATGGTAAGAGAATGCCGTCCCCCGAGTGCATAAAGAACAGGCCACCTAATGGAAGGATTCTGGGCCCATCTTTGTTCCTGTGCTGCAGTGGCCAATGCAAAGACAAAAGTCAGCCATCTGAGAGATGGTGAGTGGTGGCATTCTTTGCTTCTCCTTCAGACTATGCCACGAGGACACAGCCCTCTGAGAGTGTGACATCATGACACCTGACAGTGTCTCTGTGTGCCCCTTTGTAGACTGACACAGACGTTTCTTTTGAATGCCCCCGTGCTTCATTGAACTGTGATGAAAATCATCCCCCTCCCCAATTAAGCTCACTAAGAGCATTCACACTCTACAGGGGGGCTCAGCTCTGGCTGCTAAGAATTCACACTGTTATATCCTATGAAAGTGTTTGCAGGAAGCAACCTGGCTGTTTGTTACCTTAGGAAAACTGACTGGTCCTCCTCAAGTCATCAATTAACAACAACTGGAGCCTCAATCTGGCAGGAACCTCTCAAAGTGTTCAGGCAATGAACACTTTGAAGCCTCAGAGGGGTCACAGGAGCTCCCGTTCAGAGGGTTCCCTTTGAGGAGCTTTCCTCTTATCTTGGGGAAGACATTACAGGCAGTGTCAACCCATGGCTGGGGATCATGGTTAGATACTGCCACGGCTGTAACTCTAAGAGGACTGTCTCCACGTTCTACTTTAGAACTGCCCATCATCCATTTTCTCTGAAGGATTTGTTCTCCAGTTAGAAAAACCATCATGAGTAGCAATGACAGGGATAATTACAGAGGAAGAGGGCTCATGACACAATCCTTTTAAAATGAAGAANGGAGAGGGGGGCACGTGGAGAAAAGAACACTTGAAAGGCTTGCCTTCAAATGGCGAGAAAGGAGGACTGTTATTCAGCTGTGTGTCCTGGTNGTAGGGAGCTCTCAGAGAAGATAAATTCTGGGAACGCTCGTATCTGACTAGTTCCATAGTCTCTGGGAGGATTTAAGACTCTGGAGATACAATGGAGTTTGTGAGTGTCCTCTCTTTGGCAAAGGCTAGAGCTATCTGAGACGCTGGAGCCGCTTCCAANGCTAAACCTACTTAACACATTTCCGAACACCTAATTCTCTCTTAAGCTTGATTTCCCATAACAGTTTTTCTCTTGGCAAGGGGCATGGGCTTTTTGAACAGTTGCATTTGTCAAAATGTTTGGGGATTTGGTTGTCTGTTTTTACCATAGGCTAAATAGAATGGTTTTTTCCTGGTAAATTTCACATGGTAGTCCTGGTCAGACTGCCCAGAACATGATAGAACCATTAATACTCCTCCAGCGGCGGTCTCTTCTGGAGAGCNAGGCACCTGTTCCCTGAGCCCCTGGTCTATTGATGTTGCTTCTCCAGCTGTGGGGAGCACCCATGGACAGCAAGGCTGGTGTGTCCCTCTCCCTGCCCAGACTCTGTGCAGAACAGGTATTGACATGTACAGACACTGTGAGCATAAAGTACAATGACTTCCTTCACACACACTCTTTACTCAAACTGTGATTTCTTTTCAGCTTTTTAAAACAGTCTTACTGTGTAGGCAAGGTTGACCTTGAACTCATGGTAATCCTCCTGAGTACTGGGATCACAGCATACACCACCACCATGCCTGGCTCAATAAATGTTTTAAAAATGATAACAAGGGGTTGTGGAAGGGTTTTAAGCCTTTGGTGATTCCTTCTTTGGTGCAGAAAAAAAAATTATCTACTTCCTTAGTATGATGGATAATCTTCATTGTCAGCTGGACTCCATCTGACTAATGTCATATACACACACATACATGTATGTGTATATCTATATATGAATATATATGTGAATATATGTATGTATGAATATATATTCTTATTCTGTAAGTTCTTTTCCTTTAGAGCAGTGGTTCTCAACCTTCCTAATGCTGTGACTCTTTAATAGAGTTCCTCATGTGGAGACCCCCAACCATAGAATTATTTTCATTGCTGCTTCNTAACTGTAATTTTGGTACTGTTATGAATCATAATGTAAATATCTATGTTTTCTGATGGTCTTAAACGATCCCTGTGAAAGGGTCATTTGTCCCTCAAAAGGGTTGTGACCCACAGGTTGAGAACAGCTGCTAGGGAAATCAAATACATGGAGCAAATCAGCATTTGTTGAAGAATGACTGCTGGGAAGTAGAAATGATCCAGCATCATGCCAGGCTTTGCTGGTGTGATGGTCAATCCTCGTGGCCATGTTGACTGGATTTGGAATTACTGTGGATGTGTCTGTGAANACATTTCCAGAGAGGTTTAGCTGAGATGGGCAGACCCATGCAGCAGGCTGGGACTGCAAAAGTAAGCAGAGCATTTGAGAGAATCCACTAATAGGATCATCTCTGTTTCCTGTCAATGAGATGTGACCGCGCTTACCCTCCTACCACCGTTCCTTCCCCAGACACGACGGACTGTACCCTCAAACTGTGAGCTGAACTAAACCATTCCCTCGGTGCCCACTGTTGGGTACTGAGCAACGGGAACAGTGACTAAGACAAGCTGCTGCTCCTGGGAGCTCTCTTACTTCCTTGGCATGAGACCAAGAAATCCAGGACTACCCAGTGCACAAAGCCTTCCAGGCAACTCAGCAATTTATAACTTTTTCTGTTTTCACTATGACACAAATGATGTCTCATGAGCAAGGCTTGGCTCAAAGGCAGTGGTTCTCAGTCTGTGGGTTGTGACCCCTTTCACAAGGCTCTCACCTAAGACTACTGGGAAAACACCAATATTTATGATTCATAACAGTAGCAAAATTACAGTTATGAAGTAGCAATGAAATAATTTTATGGTTGGGGATCACCACAACCTGAGGAACTGTATTAAAGGGTCTCAGCATTAGGAAGGTTGAGAACCACTGCTCTAAGGCCACATGGTGTACTCATTGGGGACATGCTTACAGAGTGCTTCTTCTGATGGGTTCCCACGTCCAGTGGGTTCAACCCTTTTAAGCTGAATTGACTCACCTGTTAGATTCAAACTCAGGCAAAACAGTGTCAANGTGGTCTTTGATTCTCTTTGTTCCAATGGCAGATTTGAGCAGCCACATTCCCACTGATTGCCCTCCCTATACTAATATTAACACTGGAGGACAAACAGAATCTAGGGAATGGATCTATGCATTGCCTGGTGCCCAGAGACCCAGGTCAGTGATGTGAAAACCCATAAGCCAGCAGAGGTTAAGAGATAAGTCCCCTGTGCATTGAGCTGTGTTTGTTGTTTCGACAAAGTGGAGAGTTTAAGGACGGGGAAGACAGTTAATTTCCCTTGTCAGTGTCACTGCAGAAGACGGATGATTTCGGGGNACAAGAGCCAAAGAGTCAAGAACTTTGGCACAAAACCAAAGTATTTTGTCCACGTGGGTGAGGAAGGGAATCTGTTCCTGAAACTGAGTTTTTTTGAGAGGCAGCGTGGGGGAGGGCAAAGCNCAGTGTATGATTTCTGTAAAGCCTCTGGGTCTGCCATGCCGAGCTTCACCCGAGCAGAAGACAGGAGAGGCTGTGGCTCAGCACCAACTGTGTGTTGAGGTTAGAGAGGTAAAGATAACTAAGATTTTGTCATCTATATCACCATAAGTGACCTATTTCACAGCCTTACTATGAGAAATAGGCTTGGACAGAGGTCTGCCCTGTATGCTAGTGCTGGGTAAATCATACCTCCAGCTTTACAGAAGATCATTGATTTCTTTGCNCAGTGTCCCTGTCTCTGACAGGGAGCTGCTAGTAATTGCAGAGTTTCCAAGTTAGGAGGAGAATGAGTTTAGGCTACCAGGGAGATAGTTAATAGTATTTTTAAATTATATACAAACATATTTACATGTGTGTATCTTACAGCACATATCTATAATGCTTGATATGTTGCCATTAGCATGTTCTAGAGTCTGTTTTGCATTAAAGTGATACCCAGATGACCTTAGCATNNTTATTTACTGTCAGCCATTCAGAGTCCATGTCTTGCTACCTTTGCATCCTCCACAGAACATCACAGCAGGTGCTCCATCTGTGTTGGTTAAACTCTTAGCTCNACAGGCAGCTGCTGTGTCAGATCTCTCTGTAATGTGCCTATTTCTGCCACTGTCTGGGTTGGCCTACTGTCTTCCTTACATCATCTCTCTCCTCCTCTTTCCCTGGGGAGAGGGTAGATTTTGTTCTTTCCCATATCAACCTTCCCAGAGACAGAGGGACCTCACAGCTACCTTGTATTTCAGCCTGTACCCCATCTCTGTCCAGGAGATCGATTTTCACCGTCATCTTACAGACACTCCCTTTGAGGGTTGGCAACGGCCATTTGGTTTGGGAACGGAAGACACAATTCACTTACTTCCCTTCTCTGCTAGTCAGTTTTTGTTAACACAAACCTAGACATATTTGGGAAGAGGGAATCTCAACTAAGGAATTAACTCCAACAGATTGGCCTACAGGCAACTCTGTGAGGTATTTTCTTGGTTAATGATTGACGTGGGTGGTGTCACCCCTGGGCAGGTAAGCCTGGGCTGTACAAGAGATGTGGCTGAGCAAGCCAGGGGAAGCAAGACAGTACACAGCCTTCCTCCTCGGTCTCTGCTTNGGTTTCTACCTCCAGGTTCCTGTTGAGTCCCTGCCTTGACTTCCTTCGATGATGGACTGTGATATGGAAATTAAAGCCAAAGAAACCTCTCCTCCCCGGTGTTGCTCTTGTTCGGGGTTTATCACAGACAGAGAAGCAAATATCTTGTTAAATATCCATCTAACCAAACAATAACATTGGCTTCTTCACTAGGCCTTATTATCCTCTCCCCAGCCCCCACCCCCCCACCCCCGCCAGCTACAGGCTCATGTGTTACAAGGCTTGCCATGGCTCTCTTGTCAAGCAGGCCTTAAAAACAGTCAGAAAACAGTTTCACCCATAGCAATGGTACCATTATTGCAACAGTAAGCACATATCTCCTGGCATGTTCATGGTGTAGCACATGGGTTCTGCAGCCCAGTAGAACTGTCTGTATACTGTCCCGTAGGGAAGGAGGCCAGAGGCTGTGGTTCTCATGGAAGACAAGCTGTGCTGAGCTGCTGAGGCCTTGGGGCAACTTCACTCAAGGATGCACTAGTTTCTTCAGCTCAGAAAAGCATTTTGTCCTATCACTGTCCTATGACAGCCTGAATGAAGGCAGGGAAATGAACAAAAGGAGGCTCTCTCTGTCTGTCCTCCTCCCCCAAGACACACACACAGAAATATACATATACATATACATGCATGCAAGCACATAGACATGCACACATATACAAGTGTGTGTACACATGGGCACACATACACGAATGTACATACAAGATACAGACATACAAAGCATGCATACATTTACATACAAGGAATCATGTACACACATACACCTTAAAAGAACATATATCCACACGCTAATAGACGTGAGCATATGCACATACACACATGGAGACAGGTATTAGGAAAACACTCATAAGGACATCCCCCATGCATCTGCACACAAATGCACACACTTATGCACACATACACATACACACCAAAAGTCACAAAAATACACGTGTGCATATGCAAGCAAAAAGGCCCAAACACACGCACACAGATACTCATGTACACACTAATAGACACACACACACATGCATTCATGCAAACACACATGCACCTGAATAGGTTCACATGGCTGTCTGTGTGATGCAGTCACACAATCCACACAAATAAGTACCCACACAGATGTGTGCACAAACATTAAACTACACAGACACAGATAAATGCATATACATGTGCAAACTTACA
The DNA here is from genome assembly GCA_001675575.1 of Neotoma lepida. NCBI lineage: Eukaryota > Metazoa > Chordata > Mammalia > Rodentia > Cricetidae > Neotoma > Neotoma lepida. The sequence continues at coordinate 283,510 of LZPO01075901.1, forward strand.
CAAAAAGTCACACATACACACACACACGCACATATACAGACATACACACACTAATGCATATATACCCCATACACACATGCCCACACATACTCTCACACATGTGCATGCCCATTACATATGTATGCTTACACATACATACAGACACACACATGTATGTAGTCACACATGCATATATGATCACATGCACATACATGCTCACACATGTGCACTCACATCCCATCATTGTATTTTCTCCTCTAAACTGGACTTTTCTTTTTTATTTTTTGGGACGTTTTGTTTTAAATTTATACCTTTGCTTCCTGGGAAGAGGTCTTCTGCATCACCGAGATCATGACTCCTAAGCGCACTGGTCTTCCATCACTGAAGCATCATAACACATTCACATAGCTTTAGAAACGTGTGTGTGTACCCACATGTGCATACACACACATGCACACACACATACATACACACACGTGCACAAACACATATATACACACACATGCCTACACACACGTGCATACACACACAAGTGCATACACACACATGCACACACACAAGTGCATACACACACAAGTGCATACACACACGTGCACACACACAAGTGCATACACCCGTGCGCGCGCACACACACACACACTTTCCTTGTACTGGCAACTTTCTAGACAAATTCCAGCACATATGTAATTTTTTTAATTCACCAATCACCTGGCTAGAGAAAGTATTAATAACTCAGGTTAAATCGATGAAGACAAAATCCTTTCTCTAAAATACAGTGTCCTTGATGTCCACTAATGGGCAGAATCCACAGCGAGTTTGTGTAGTAAGTTCTTAAGACTTTACAATAAAAATCTAGGAATCTTTTAAAAGAAACTCCATTTTCAGATAGGCATCAGTCATGAGGTAAAACTAAATGGGCTTCCCATCTCCTCTCCGGGCCAGTTGCCAGAATTAGTCATTTTATTAAAGAACTCCCCAAAGACCTTCCGGCTGACTTTTCCTTTTTTCTCGGAGATAGGAATGCAGTGTTGTTAAGGATGGATTAAAGCAGGGTCTGGATCAGACTCCCCGAGTTCACATTCTAACTTTGCCTCTGGACCGGTGGGTTAAACAGNTCTTCACTCCCATCCCTCGACATTTCACCATCAATAAGAGACTGATTACAGCATCAACCTCACAAGAGAGTGGAGAGCTACAGGAGAAGACATTAAGTCAGGGTCCCCACNCCACCTTCTCTCTCATTCGGTTTTCATCGTGTCTCTTAGCACTTCTCACTATCCTCAGGCATAAGCTACTTGAAAACCCAAGACCCAAGAAGAGGGGCAGTGGAAGAAGCGAGCTGCCAGGTTCCTGTGACAACACTTTCCCTCACACACACCTTTCACTGGACTCTGTTTCTCACCTTGCTCTTTTGGAAACTGGAGAATGGCTGTTAAATTGGGAGAGATCTTCCTTTAAACAGCGTCAGAAACAGTACACTGAATTTATATCTGTAAATAGGATTAAAATGTGATTTTCAGTAGGTTGGCTAAAACTGAATACCAAGTACAATTGTAAGAATACTTTAGAGCCAGTAAAGTAAGGTCATGTTTGACATTCTAAAACCTGGGATATATATATATATATATGTGTGTGTGTGTATGTATATATATATATATTCAATAATAGATTATTTTTTCTGATATGTTTGTTTGCCAAAAGGAATTCTAATTACCTATTTGCCACAACAATCAGATGAGCATTGCAGATAACTTCAGGGAAGGCGCTTATGCCTTTTGTGTCTAGTGTATCATGAGAGGCTAACCCATAACTCCCTGACACTTTTTATGTGCATGATGTAGTTCAGAGAGCTTGCAGCCACTTTGTACCTTCTGAGGTTAGAGAGCCCAGGTTGAGAACCATTTGGCCATAAAGCCTGAATCCGTGCTGAGGAAGCAATAATGGCTGGCCCACTGTTGTATAAGTAATAATGACATTACTAATCATTTGCAAGAGCCCACCAGGGACTTCGGAAATAACCTCAAAGCAATTAACTAATGACCCGCCTTTGATTATTCCTCCTGCTTTGAAAGCGAAAGGTTAGAGTTCATCCGCCAGACTGACGCTGAGAGAGTGACAGCCTGGTGGCCACCACCTTCCTGAAGGGAACCCAAGACTCCTCCCTGCGCTGTACTTCCAGGAGATGCTAATCTTTACAGCCTTTTAACATTTCTAAAACTTCTTTGTTTTTTTCATTCTAATTAAAACTATTGTTCAGTACAGAAAAATGTAAGGACTATGGAAAAGCACCAAGGTTTTAAAAATAAGAACATTAACCATATTCCCGTCCTGGGTTCCAGGGTGGCTTTGAACCTTTGTCTCTCCAGTTTCCCCACACGTGACCATAGAGCATCTTCCTCAACAAGCATCATCAGTTCCCAAATACTGTTGCTTCTTTACATTAGAATTTGCTGTGCGCACGCTCCCACAACACGATTGCATGCCGCAGTTCAGGCTTTCCTTTATTTTCTCTTGAAAATGTAAGCAGCTCCCAATATCTTGACCCTGGAAGTGATGCTGAGGGTGACAGNCGCCGGCCTTTCTCGCAGGAGCACCCTGCTCCCACTGACATACTGACGGCAAGAACGCAAGATTTCCAAGGGAGCTTTAGTCAACNTGTACATATAAAGTATGTTCAAATGTTTTCCCCCAGAACTTTTGTTTCTATTTGGTTTTTCTATAGAAGTATATTTAAGAGTGTTTTTTCCCTCCTTCCATTACTGATCTTAATATTGTAGGGATGCTTAGGCAACAAACACCTCCACATTTCTGCTTGTGTGGCTTTGGGTATCAATCAAGTTGGCCGCTCTTCTTATGGCCGTTTGTGACTTCTACTAAGCTTCCAATGAGCTGTGATGTATGTCCTTTGAACACTTTTCTACCAAGATATTAACCTTTACTTATTGATTTTCTAATTGGTTTCCTGACTGACCTGTTGTCATCTTTATTGTGGCCATCTCTGCAGGTTGGTAGGTATGAAGCAAACGTATTTTGGATCTTTTGTAAATTGTCCTAAAATATTTTGGGCTACACATCTGATAATTATATATGCCTCCATATTTGTATGTAAGTTTTTGTATTTTACGTATATTTGTTTTTCTTTCTCTCTCTGTCTCTCTGTCTGTCTCTGTGTGTGTGTGTGTATGTGAGAGAGAGAGAGAGATTCAGAAATCAAGCACTCTTGTACATAATGAATTCACAATGTAGTCTTTTCCTTGCCTCTCTCCCTACTCCTCTACCATTCATGCCTTCACCACACATTTGCAATAAGCTATGCTAATCAACTAGCATGTGTCCCTTTTATTTTAGCCATTTTTATAACAGTATTTCAAGATACATGCAATATAAAAACATGTACAAAGCCAGAATTTTGTCATTTATCATTTCATAGAAATGAGATTATAGTAAATATTTTCTGTGTCTTGCTTTTCTCTCTCAATATCTCATAAAAAAATTCTGCCAGAATAATTGATATAATTCTAATTTATCTTTTTTAATAGCTATATGAGGTTCCCTGGGATAAATGGACCACAATTTATTCAGCTGTTTCCCCGTTCCTGGCATTTACTTTGTCCCTGGTCTTCTGCCACCACAAAAGGGGCTGCAGGGAACATCTCTGAAGAGATGCTACTGATAGGTGTTTTTATTTCGATGGGATAGATTCCCAGGAAGAAAACTGCTGAGTCAAAGTGTATCATCAGCTTGTTTTTATTTCAATGGATGTTGCTGAATTGCCTCCTAAAAAAGCTATAACAATTCATAGTCCCACTAGCAATGCGTGAGAATTCCCCCATGTCTGCATTACCAATAAATATTACAGCTTTTCTCAATGTTGATAAATTTGGAAAGTGGAAACAGGTCCCTGACCACCGAAAAGCACAAATGTCACGTGACTTGTGGACCATTTGGATTTTATGTCTCTGAAACCCAGTTTCCTCCTTGCTCTCCCCCCTCCACATTTTCCCATGCAAATTTANGTAATTTTGCGTAATATAGAATTTAGCTGTCAGTTGCACTGCAGGCAATGTTTTTCCAGAGCTCACACGTAATATGTACTTTACAAACAGCAGTTTTTCTTCAATTATCTATGGCAAAGGTCCAGTATTTTTAAATTGCCAATCTCACCCAAATCACTGACTCATAATAGACAAAAATCACACACTCAGATGTCATGGAGATATGAAGTCTGGGTGAATGTTTGTGAATGTTTATTCTCCACCTGAGTGCTCCCTAGCAGCAAACTTCAGGCTGAGGAAGATGGTTCACCAGCCACATTCTGAATAATGCTAGATTTTATCATCTTTTTCTCCAATTAAAATTTCTNGTGTTTGCAGAGTCAAATATATTTTCATCTATAATATCTGGAGTAATCTCTTGTTCTTAGGTATGTGGGTTTGTTTCAAAGATCGCATCACTAATAACCCCATTTCAACCTCTAGCCCAGGCAGACTGTTTCTCTGGTTTTACTGTATCTTTCTCCCTTTTTGGTCTGGGTTTCTAATAGGATGAAGTCCAGTCTTTCTCCTTCAGGCACATTGCCGCACCCCCTTTGTCACAAGAGAATGCCACAGCCTGGCTTCTTCAGAAGCCATTCCCTCTCCTGTCCAGTTTGATGTCTCATAATATAGAACAGTGGTTTTCAACCTGAGGCTCACGACCCCTTTGAGAGCCAAGGGACCTTTTCCCAGGAATTGCCTTACACCATCAGAAAACATGGCTATTTAAATTACAGTTCATAGCAGTAGCAAAATTACAGTTATAAAGTAGCAATGGAAATAATTTTCTGGTCAGAGGAACTGTATTAAAGGGCTGAAGCGTTAGGAAGGTTGAGAACCACTGACGTAGAGTCTAGAAACAAACAAATGCACAAGAAATCCTCTCATCATGCCTGCTTGTATACAACTCCAGATGACAGGCATGCAACCAGACAAACATGCACACAGCAGGTCTTGGAGCAAGGAGCAACATGACAAGTGGCTGCACACAGGCAAGCTCACTCTTTTGAGGATATATTTTGCACTCTTGGGGTAGCAGCAGCAAGGAGGGCATCCTCAAGTTCCTCCATCCTAAGTGCCAACAAATTGTAGTAGGATGGATGCACTGTGCTTGGAAAGTCTCCCCTGTGCTAAGATATCCTTCCTAGCTACATAGCACCAAACCTTCATCTCCCAGTGTCTAGACCAGCACTGCCCATATGCATACATCTTCATCTATTGGATGCACTAAAATGAATTCTATAGTTTACAACAGAAAGTCTGGGAAAGAAAACGTGTTTCTGAAATAATGTCGTATTCTGAGATACTTTATCACATTGCTTCATTTGCTCCCTTGATCCATTTTCTGTGGTTCAGAATCCACGTGCCCACACCACTTAGATTTGATCGGGTGGATTTACAATGTGTTCTGTGGTGTTTGAGTTTTCACTCCCTTCAGAAAATCAGAATTCCCTTTGAACACTGAGATAATCTAACTGCCTTAAGTCAACAAACAAAAGAAGAAACAGCAACACAAGCCCCAGCTGAATAAAGCTAAGAGATGTCCTGGAATTCTAAGCCACAGTATAAGAAGGCAAACATTGAAAGAACACATGGAAAATGACTCAGGAGAGCTGAGGGCAGTCAATTCCAAGGGATCCCTAAAATATCGTCCAGATCATTATCGTGAGAACCTCTCGTAGATGGATAAATTGATGGGAAAATCTAGCCAAGACTGCTGAAGCTGAAAGCATGGGGCTTGTATTGAAGTTTGTGTGAGATCTGAATATACACTGCTTAATGTCCACTGTATCGGCTCACAGCTGGTCACTGTTCCCCTCTTAAGAAAGGGGGGGTGTTGTGTGGAGGGGTGGATGGGTATGTCTATGTATATATGTTTTGATTTTGAAACAGCCCAGGCTGAACTCTGAGTTTTATAGCTCAGGCTGGTTTTAAACTCACAATCTCCCTGCTGAGACATCCCAAAAGTGAAGGTATATTCTCTGGGAATAACAAGAAGCTACAGAAACTGGACTTGGTGTCACCAACCTAGAAACGGGAAGAGATNAGAGTTAGCCCGGGAGCTAGAATATTTTGTCTGTGAAGATGCTCTTTGTAAATATTTAACTTTAATGAGCCAGATGGTCTCTATGCGACTCATCAGTTCTGAAACTTGCACAGAGGCAGCCTCAGAGGGTGCTAAAGCCAGTATGCAGGCATGTGCCAGGAAACTCTTTTGAAAAGGAGACGGTGGCTGGATTTGGCCAGCCGGCCACGGTTTATAGACCCCAGTCTAGGGTGATATCAGGAAGGGTATGTAAAAAGCCTACATCTGAACAGAGAAGCTCTAGGCATTTCTCCCTGATTAGTCCAGGGATTGTTTCTCACATCACATCTTCCTGCCTCCTTCTCCTCTCCCCTGAAAACGTAAATTAGCAAACTGGAATGTTCCTCTGTCATTACGCTGTCTCCACAATCTCATTTACTAAAAATTAGCCCATCCAAACTTTCTACTTGTGTGTGTGTGCGTGTGCGTGTGTGTGTGTGTCTGTGTGCATGTGTGTGCATGCGTGTGTG
>LZPO01075901.1:297211-313273 GCA_001675575.1 Neotoma lepida
AAAGTGATTAGGCTGCTGTGAGGAAGATTAAAAGATTAAGCTCTTATCTCCTGAGACTGAATTCATATCCAGAGAGTAGGGTGTTGGAAACTGAGGCTCTGTCTCTTTGGCACTCTCTTAACCTTCCATTTTCTACCACATGCAGTGTGAGGCCTCACCAAACAGAGCTGACCAGTCTTGGACATCCTAGCCTCCAGAATTCAGAACTTCGATAAGCATAAAACATCCAGTTTCAGGTATTCTGTTATAGCAGCAGAAAAGGGACAAGGACACACAGACATGTTTTGTGTCCCAATCACATGGGCATGAGATGAACCACCATACTCATTTGCTGACAGGCACACCTTGGATAGGGAAGGTTTGGCACCTGACCAGGCAACAGTCAGTGACAAAGAGTTTTCGGGTTTCCCATGCATACAAAAGTTAGGTTTAGGGGCTGGAGAGATGGCTCAGCTGTTAAGAACGCTGGCTAATCTTCCAGCAGACCTGAGCTCCACTCCCAGCACCCACATGGTAGCTCCCAACAGTTTGTAACTCTTGTTCCAGGGGATCCAGCACCCTCTTCTGGCTCCTGTGGACCCCAGCCATGCACATACGCACAGACATGTATGTTGGCAAAATGCCTGTATATATGATTTTTTTATATACATAATTTATTTTTATTTTATATTCATTGGTGTTTTGCCTGCATTTATGTCTGTGTGAGGGTGTCAGAAGTNCTGGAACTGAAGTTACAGACAGGTGTGAGCTACCTTGTGGGTGCTTGGAATTGAACCTGTGTCCTCTAGAAGAGCAGCCAATGCTCTTAACCACTGAGCCATCTCTCCAGCCCAAGATTTTTTTTTTAGCATTGTGTTTATAATATATTGCAATCTATTAAGTATGTAAGAGCTTATGCATAAAATATGCATATGATTAATTTAAACAAATCTGTGAATAAAAATGCTAATGATTCTTAGAACTCTTGGGACATGGTGATGCTTTTCATTGTAGAGTTCTTCGCAAAGCTTAGTAAAGCATGCAAAATAAAATAAGATGTACCTGTGCAAACCATTGCACATGACAGGCATCTCAGCACANGCTAGGCCTGTTTCATCTATCAACATTCTCAGGCGCACACTCCAGAAATACCAGCTTGGGTTTGGAATTTATAGAGTGAGGGGTCTAAAAGTTATCTTTAAAAAATCTAAAAATTAGATCTAACTTATGGACACATTTTGATGTTTTACGAGCAATTTCTCTGTTATTGTTTTAGAGTGGTTTAACCAACTTTCAAAAGTTGGGAGATACTTAAGAACTCTGGATCTTAAATTCTGCTTTTAAAATGGAAACACCTGTTATCACTAAGACTGTGCTTTCTCCTGGCAACACTAGGTGTGCCTGGTGCACTGTTTATCATGAGGAGGAATGGCGTGAGCTCACAGGCACTCACCTACACCAGTGTCCCAGTGCACATCCACACCAGGCACTGTGTTGATGGGAGTTACTTGCCCTCCTGACAGGGATGTAGAGTTTTTAATATCTGTGGAGAACTGATTCTAGGGCCACCTCCCCCATGCTGCCCCACAGACACTGGAGTCCCTTAGATAAAACAGTGGAGCATTTGCCTATAACCTCTGCGCATCCTTCATGTACCTTAAACCATGCCTATGCTAGACACACAGCTTGTTTAGGAGATGATGACAGAGAGGAAACTCCATACACATTTAATAATGGTGCATGTAAAAAATATTTTTTCTCTCTGTGTGTGTGTATGCGTGCATGCACATGTATTTCATGTACATATGTATGTAAGCCTATGTGTACACACGCAGAAGCCAGAAGAGGCTATCAGGTGCCTTCTTCTACCACTCTCCACCTCATTCCACTAAGATACGGTCTCTCACTGAATTGGAAGCTCACCATTTCAGCTGGGATGGCCGGCCAGCGAAATCCCAGGGTCTGCCTGCCTCTATCACTCAACTCTGGGTTTACAAGCATGCTCAGTCATAGTCGGTTTCTTATGCAAACCAATGACTTTTGTCCACTGAACCATCTTCCTACACTTTAAGTATTTCTGGCTCTAGGGTTAATTGGCTTCATAGACATAGAACCAAAGGCTATCCCAGGCCAACCAGATACATCTGCTGTTTGAATCAGTCATCCTGTCCTTCAGACAGACACACTTAAAGCTAGCATGTTTCTGGCCTTGCATCTAAATTAACCTCCTTAGTAAATGGTGTGCTGGACCATCCTCACTTCTCCAGCCAGTCCCATATGTTGCTGATGCGCCCACCAACATTCATTCATTTTGGTTTCTTCTCTTTCTACACCTTTAGAGAACCACAGAATCCGTGAGCCACAGACCTGCTCTGTTCCCTAGCCCATTGTGTACTCGGTGATTCACTGCCTGACACAAGCTGGTTCTGCACTCATCTCTTAATGAGATACTGACATGAACAAATCAAGGGATGAGGGAGCCCCCGTGGAGGCCAGAATTCCCACAATGATACCGAAGATCGCCCCAAATTCCTTAGATAATAGCTCAGCCTTCTTGTTTGGACTTAATCAAAACATCATGTCCACTGCTGAGAATGAGCACCCAGACTCTGAGCAGAACCCCAGCTTGAGGCAGAAGGAGATAGTTCCTCTGGGCGGGATGCCAAAGCTGCCAGGACTTAACTACTCCCAGAGGAAAAAGCGTTCCTCCCTGCACGATTCAAATCTCTGATGGCTGATGCTTATCTTGAGGCCAAGGCCAATAGCATCCCCCTCCCTCCCTTTATAACAACAGTTAATTTCCCTGGGGAGTTCCAACTACTTTTAATAAGAGAAAATTTATCTTAGAGCTCATGCATGCGTGTGTGTGTGTGTGTGTGTGTGTGTGTGTGTGTGTGTGTGTGTGTTGTGTGTGTCTGTGTGTATGTGTAGAAGGTGTGCATGCTCTAATATCTTCTTTAGTGTCATGTTAACCTTGAGCACTCAAGACTTTTTACACCCTTGTGACTTACTCGGTGGCGATTTAAGCAGTGGTCTGCAGAAGAGAATGCAGGACAGAGCCAGATGTTTAAAAAATAAAACAAGTNTGCTCATAAAGTCAAAGAACAAAGGGTGTTTCATCTCAGTGGCCCTTTCTCCACTTAGCCCACTGCGTCCTGGGACCTAAGAAGAGTGTGTGAGGAAAGAAGACACCATCCCAGGGATCTCCACGTTTTCAAATGTCGACTTTGACATCTTCTCGAGAAAAGTTCACATTTTCATCTCCACATGATGACGTAGATCCCCTGTGCCTTATTGACCCACTAAAGAAAATAGCATGGAGGGAAATCTAAAGACTGCCTAAGATGGGTGTTGGGAGATGTCCCTTTATATCCACACCTCCCCGCAGCTGAGGTTAAGCCCGAAAGAGCGTCCAGAGGCATAGCACGTCAGAGATCCATGTTTCCTTCTACACTGCGGAGAACAGCATTTTGTGTGTGTTTGTGTGACCCCTGCCGAAGCAGAGCCTGGGAAAGGCTTGTGTCTCCCGATGAAATAGGAAGCACACACCAGGGACAGGTGAGAGAAAGAGAGTCGGGGGAGGTGGGGAGAAGAGGAGTCCACATGCAGGCATGTGGCTGGGCAGGCATCACTTACCTCGACTGAGACTCGACATTGTGTGCTTTTTCCTGGGCAGCAGTCTTGCAGAAGTTGGGATGAGCCAACTGATTTTGGAACAAGCAAACAAGCAAAAGAAAGATTTTTTTCTGTCATCTCAGCAGAGAATCCAGGGCCAGAAAAAAGAGACACCAATTATTGTAGGGGTAGTTGTCTGTGCTTCACCCCTGAAGCACCACCCCTGGGTAGGAGCAGGTACCTAGCAGTTACCTGGTGCTTACTAGGGGCAGTGCTTCCNGGGTGAAGTACAGACAACCACCCCTACAAATCATCACCACCCCCATTTGTTAACGAGGGGCTCCACTGTGGTCCATAGGTACCAGGTCTACCTTGCCTTGTTACCAGCCTCAAGGGTATGGAGAAAAGCTATTAGAGTATCCAGATTGTTCTATTTGTAGCCCTGGCTGTCCTGGAACTCGCTCTGTAGATCAGAGCGGGCCTCAGACTCAGAGATCCACCTGCCTCTGCCTCCTGAGTACTGGACTAAAGACATATGCCACCATGCCTGGTGATCAGATTGTTCTTAAAAGGATACTCTATCTGTTATCTTGCCCAAAGGACAGAGACGCGGAGTGTTCTTCATCTGTCTTCATCTGTATTCTGTAATTCAGATGCTTGCACTTATCATCCACTGATTTAGGGAACACCAGGCTGAGTACATTCTTTACCCAGAATAGGAATTGGTATGTGGGGTCCTGGTGCAGGCAGGAGAGCAAGGAGAGCTGTGCTGGGCATGACCTGCAGTCTCAGGGTTTGGGAAAGGAGCACACACCTGCTACCTTCTTCCATCAGTGCACACCTTCTGACCAGTCAGGAGTGCTGTGGGATGGTCTTTCTGTATGCTGTGAATATGTGTTGTTACCATTCATTAATAAAGAAGCTGCAATGGCCTATGGCAAGGCAGAATAGAGCCAGGCAGGGAATCCAAGCAAAGATACAGGCAGAAGGAAAGTAGAATCAGAGGAGACGCTGAGCACTGCCAGGGGAGCAAGATGTTATGGAACAAAGGTAACACCACAAAGCCACATAGCAATACGTAGATTAATAGAAACAGGTTAATTTAAGAAGTAAGAGCTAGCTAGCAAGTAGCCTGAGCCATAGATCAAACAGTTTATAATTAATATAAGCCTCCATGTGTTTATTTAGGACTGAACAGCTGCAGGACCGGGCGGGACAGAAGCTTCTGTTTACACAGGAGTTATTTACAAATTGACTGCATCTGAAAAACCTAAAGCAGCAAGGTGAGTACAGTGAGGGGTCATCAGAAGCCAGGCCAAGGAGGTCCTTTGTGGTCAGTGGGGGTGCTGTCTCTTATACACATCTAGATGTGTATAAGAGACAGGATTAAGAGCTCTTAGTGCTCTTACAGGCAGTAACTGAGTTTGGTTCCCAGCACCCACGTGGCTGCTCAGAACCACCTGCAACTCCAGTTCCAGGGGATCTGACACCCTTCTATATGTACGTGGTACCCATGTACTCAAGTAGGCTCACACACAAGCACACAAATAAATAAATAAAAACAAATAAATAAATCTTTGTTTTTAAAGGAATACAAAATGTTCAATGTATGTTAGACGGAACATACATGCCAGGTCCAGCCACAATGCCCCATGGGACATGCTCTGCTCTGGGCTTACCTCAACGTCTCCAGCTAGGACATTCATAGGGAGTGGATTAAGTCCTGAGTAAGTGTGTATTATTGGCATGAACACAGCCATGTTAAGAAGCCCAATGCTTCAGACACATGGAAATAACAAAGCCTTCCTCTGGTCCAAGTAGAGACATTAGGAAGGATTGACCTTTAGCTAAATCCAATTTGTACAGAAACTGTCAACCACAGCGTCCACTCTCAGATGACTGAAGCCTGAAACTGTCCCCTACATAAACACCCTCTGGAGATTAACTAATCCATGTCCCTTTCATTCCTATAAACCAGCCTCCTCACTCAGCAGGATATAATAAACATGAGAAATTTCTGGGCTACTGATGCCTCTCCATCAGCGCACATGGCCTACCCAATCCCAACTTTTCTGTACGTGAATCTGTAGGTACATTTTTTCTTCATTCCGTCGTACCCCTACCCCAAAGCTGAGCTGGACAAAATGGACTTGGGAGAGGAGGTAGGGAGAGGACATGCATAAGAAGCCAGCTATATCTCCCTTCCTTCTGCAGACTTCCAAGCCCAAGGTAGACTGTTGTGTGACATTTCCAGAGAAGACATGGACAATGTCTATTTACCTGAGGCAGAGTACCTACAATAGACCAAAGAAGTAGTTTTACCCACATCTACCTTAGTGAACCAATAAATTTATTGGGTTGCTTGTAGAAACCTGGGTGACTTGGGCATCTCTAGCACAAAAAAAGTCCAGTTCCCTAAAGCTGTCTCCCCCAAGCTCCCTGCCCAACTTCCAGGCAACTGCACCTTATACAGTCTTGGGGAGGGGCCTCCATCGTCCCTCCAGGAGGGAACACTTTAATGTGAAGGACATGACTGTACAATTCAAGCTCAAGCAGAGGGAGGAAAGAGCCTGACCTGAGTTGTGTGATCGTTGTAAAGAAAATAACCAGAATGGCTCTGGGCACATTTTGGGATTCGATCTATGGCATAGCAAAGCACACTGACAGAGTAGGCTGCAAGTGTGGGGAGATAGGAAGTGATGTGCCTGTGCAGTAACTCGGGAGGTGCAGCAGCTACAGGACTGTGCTGTGGCCCATCTGCCGCTGTATGTCTTACCCTGTTAGCTAGATGTGACAGGAATGAGATGTCATTTAATCCTACAAATTATTTTTTATCAGAGTCATTTATTAACATGGCACAAGAGAGACCCTAGGCATGGCATATTAACTGAACAATCCCTGTCCTATTAACCTCACCCTCCCTATTGGCCTTCCCTCATCTCACCTGACAAATAGCCTTTGTCAACAGCAAAGATGCCAAAAGCAAATTTCTAAATTAAAAGAAAGATTCTTGACAATAAGACTAACATCCTGAGACCCAATAATATCAATTTAAAACAACAATAAAAGAGTTATAATTTGAGAAGGATGGAAAGGGCAAGAACAAGGATGTTCAGGAAAGCGGAGGGGGAAATGCCCACAAGGCTCAGAGGAGGAAATAAGAGAGGAGAGATGCCACAAAGCTTGTGGTGCAGGAAGAAAGGAAGGTTGGCAGACTGGCTCCCTGCTGCTGTTTGAAACAAATAAAAAAGGGAGGCGGGGTGAGGGAGACGGGAGGGAGGGGAGAGGAGGAGAGGGAAGGAAAGGGAAAGACATATTTAAATATGAGATACTGTAAATGGACCTGAGACTGTTGTAATAGTCTGGGAATGGAATGAGAAGGAGCTTTACAGTTTGCTGGGGCCCACAGCAAGGGTCAGAAGGTAGCTAACAGGTTGTCCTGACCAGCCCCTGCAAGCCTCCAGTTAAATGAAAGGAAATACATCAAAGCAAGATGCTAGGCTACTTGCCAAATGTGAGGTGGGGCCAGTGCATCTGCTTAGGAACATCCGTGCCAAATCCACACTACAGTCAGGTGTGCTACCCCAGAGCCACGGAAGAGTCCCTTCTGTGCCAAGTTGGGGGGTAAGCCACAAGGACAACAGCCCCCATGATAACGGGAGACTTAAAAGAGCCCTTCAAACANGACACCTCTCCTCCCGGACTTCAACACCTGGTCCAGGCCTTAATGGGAACACAGTGGGAAGAAGGGAAGGAATTCAGATGTGGAGCTTTGAAGATTATGCTGAGCAGACTGAATTAAATTACCTGTCATGGGAGAGAGCAGAGCTCAAATGGAAGTCACAAAGCTAAGGTGTCTGTGTGGCCACTTGTCCCACATTCATATCCAAAACCATACTTCCTCCGGATCACAATCTGACTTAGTGATACAGAATGCTTCCGCCTTTGTCTTCTCCCTTTTCCTCCTTGGATGGCAACAAAAAGAGACAAAGACCGTGTGTGTGTGTGTGTGTGTGTGTGTGTGTGTGTGTGTGTGTGTGTATTGATTTCTGTTGTTTTCCCAATCAATAAAAATACCTCTCTCCCATTCCTTTCTTCATAATTGTCTCAGTATTGAAGATGCTTGCATCAGTGTATATTTTATTTTGTTTTATATGTATGGGTGTTTTGCCTGTATGTATGTATGTCCACCACCTGCATGCAGTTCCAACAGAGGCCAGAAGAGGAGTTGGATCCCCTTGAACTGGAGTTAGGGATACTTTTAAGGTACTTGAGAAGTTCCCAAGTCCACAGAGGACACTTTTATTTCCCCGTGTGTTTGAGGGATAGAAACACTTTCAAAATAGTTCATTTGTGGTCTGCCCCCTCTATGACACTGAGGAGCTCGGAGCCCCAGCTCCTTCATATTTCAGGGAATATTCTGCCTACACCAACAAGAAAGTTGAGCATCCTGACAGTTCCTTGGAGTGACAGTACAGAACCACGTGCATACTCCATTGAATACTCAACTCAGTTTTCTTTATATGCCAGGGAGAAAGGGACAATAATCAATATCCTGCCCCAAACTGCTGCTAAGCCTACATGCTTCCTCACAAAGCTTGGCAGATTCCTCTAAGCAAGGGTTGCCTCCACAGAGTACATGCTGTCACTGTCCTAAAGGAGGCCATGCAAAATCAAGAGTTAGAAGGGATACTATCTCATTTTCTTTCCCACCAAAACTTGTATTTCATGTTTGCATCGGTGAGCTGGGATGCCAGAAAGGTAAGCGCTTTATCAACCAGGACAGAAGTCTGTAGAAGTGCTTGTCTATGGCTTCCATACATTTCCCAGGGCTGGAAATTTTAGCTTTCATATCTTTCCAAGAAGTTCCTCCCACTATCCTGGCAGTGGATGAACTTGCAGGAGGCCTGTTCTCCATCCTCACAACTGCCTCCGCACCCCCAACAGGCTCGGCCTTTCTGAAGTACTGGCTACTCCCAAGAACCCCTTCCCTCACTTCAAGCTTGCTCTCACTTCAAGCTTTCTCTGAATCCAGGTCCAGCATATCCAACACAATGCATGCAAAAATAACTGCTAGTACAGTAGGAATGAGATGTGGCTCCACCTAGGCTGGCTTAGGCTGGGCTAACCCTCTGCATCTCACAGTGAGCATCTGTTTGCTTAGGACTTTTAAAAACTCATCTNTTACTCACCTAAGTGACACTAGCCACCCTGCTTCAACTCCATCACTTACCCCACACCTTTGTGTTGGTTCATTTTTGTTGTGTTCTTAAAACAGTCTCATGTAGCCCAGACTGTCCTCCAACTTGCTTTGTAGCCAAGAATGACCCTGTACTTCAGATTCTCCTGCTTCTAGCTTTCAAATACTGGAATTACAGGCGTCTGCCACCATGCTGATTTTATGCAATGCTAGGAATCCAATCCAATCCAGGGTTTCCTACATGCTAGGTGGGTGCTCTACCAACTGAGCTGTGACATGAACTTACTTGACTCTTGAAACTCTAGTGTGATGGTTTGGATATCATTATACTGGTTCATGTGTTTGAGGCCCTGCTTGACTCCCAGCTGGTGGAGGTCAAAGAAGGTGACCAGGTAGACACTGTGGCTCCCACCAAGACAGCCCATGTCAGTCACTAGGTAAGTTCTAGAATCTTCAACCAGATGGATCTCAAAGGATACATTATGTAATAAATGATTATGGATCTTTGTAGTAGTTTAAATATAATTGCCCCTATAAGCTTATAGGGAGTGGCACTATTAGGAGGTGTGGCTTTGTTAGAGGAGGTATGGCCTTGTTGGAGGAAGTGTGTCACTGTGAGGGCAGGCTTTGAGGTTCATCTATATCCAAGCCACACCCAGTGTCTCAGTTTACTTTCTGCTGCTTTCCAATCAAGATGTAGAACTCTCAGCTCCTTCTCCAGCACCATGTCTTCCTGCATGCCACCATATTCCACCATGATGATAATAAACTAATCTCTAAACTGTAAGCCACCCCAATTAAATTTTTTTCCTTTATTAGAATTACCATGGTCCTGGTGGGTCTTCACAGCACAGAAATCCTAACTAAGACAATCCCAAATTCCTATGTTAGAATTCTAAGGCTCAGTGGAATGATATCAAAAAGTGAGGACTTGGGGAATGATCAGATTATGGAGTATGGCCCTCTTGAATGAGATTAACATCTGTTTTAAAAGACCCCTTGCCTGACACTGGGTCCACCTTGAACTTGGACTCACCAGCCTTCAGAACTGTGAGAGATGTATTCTTGTTCTTTATGTCTTTCAGTCTCTCTCGTCCAGCAATCTGATCTCAGATGAAGCCCCAGACTTCTCCCTGGAAGTCCTTTGGTCATTGATTTGGATGTCCATTGCTCCTAAGTCTGAAGATGAATTTGAGACAAATTTTAACCTTAAGGATGGACATNGNGGCACATGCCTTTAATCCCAGCACTCACGAGGCAGAAGCAGGTGGATCTCTGTGAATTTGAGACTAGCATGGACTGCATAGTGAGTTCTAAGCCAGCATCAGCTACCACAGCTAGTGAGATCTTGTCTCAAAAATATTTTTTTTTACTTTAAAGTGAATGCAGAATATTTTCTTCAAACAAAGAAAAATCAAGCCGTGGCTGCCATGTGTTTAAATGAAAAATACAGAAAGGTTCTCAAAATGGATGTTTCGTGCACACCCCTTAGATAAAAGCTAGGGAGGGGCATTAAATCTTAATGGAGGGAGGCAATTCTGGAGGAGACCGAGATAATATGGACCAGACACATGGCTTTCTGAAGAGCTAACTCAATATCAGGCCTGAGCTCAAAGAATGCAGATGAATGGATGTTTAACATGAACCTCGAGGGTCTCTTACACACATCAAATGCCTCCAGCCAGCTTCTGGCAAGTGCTGAATTGGCGCAAACTCTTGATGCATTTCCCTGATGAGTTCCTGAAGTGTCCGTGGATCTTCTTTAATCCCCGAAAGCCAAAGGCAGCCTTCCAGGATGATGGGGATGCCATCGAGAGTGTGGTAGGAGCTCCAGGACAGCCACAGCCGAAAACCATCTGTGTGCACCTCCAGGTGCCACGCGCAGCAGCCCTCCTTAGAGCAAACCTCATTGCATCCATGCCCGTCTCAGCTTTCTTCCAAGACTCCCCATCAGCTTCTAAATAAAATCCACACCCGCTGGAGTGAGAGAAAGGGGTCTTCATAGAAAAAAAAAAATAGAGCTCTGCCCCATGCTCTAAACCAAAATAACTTCCAGATGGATGAAAGAGTTAAATGGAAGAAATCAAACCAAAAAGAATCTGGTGGAAAAGACGTAGGAATAAGCTTTCTCTGATCTGAGCATTGCAAAGATTTATTGAACAGACAAGCAACGGGGAAAAGATAGATAGATTGGGCCATATAAAAATTAGAAAGGTCTATATATCACAAAAATGAAACCATGAAATCAAAAGGCAAGTGGCGAATGAGGGAGAAAATGTTTTACTATGTGATGAAGAGTTAATGTCTTTGAAATGGAAACAGTTCTTTGCAAAATAAAAAAAGGGGGCAGGGGCATTGGAAACAGAAAACAACGAGTAACAGCCATGAGTGAGAGTCAAAATAGGAATTTATCGATCTCTTCAACTCCAGATCTCCTGTCCATCCACACAAGGGGGTGTTGAAGTAGAGGGTGCCAGGGACTGCCCAGCACAGTGCCAGCTGTAGAGAGAGCTGGCTGCCGGGGCTCTGCTCTGGGGTCTCTCTTGCAACACTCACCTCTTAAACAAAGCTAATTGTCTCTCCTGGCATGTGTCCCTGCAGTGGGAGACCCTTTCTCCTGGCACTGGCCCANACTGGAGCTACAAAGCATCAAGACAATTCTCAAGATGACCTAGGTTACACCAGTCTGTCCTTGGCTTGATACTGCTTGCTCAGTCTTTCTTGTGGGTCCCTAGGAAGACCGTCCTGCAGCTCGCCTTGTAGCCAAAACACCTCAGATCAGTATCCTGATGTGAGACAGGTGTTCAGCTTAATCAGGGGCAAATGAAAGCAGTGAAATGCCTTCTTGCCAAACAAGTTAAAAAGATATTTTTAAATGATAGTACCCAATAGTTCTGACTTTTGAAAAATTACTATTTTAGTTGTACAAATTTATAGGGTATAGTGTGACAATTTCATGCATGTATATGTTGTATGACAGTTAAATCAAGATAGCGAACATTTCCATCTCCTTACACNTGGTTTTATTTTTGCTTAATATTATTAAGCAAATAATTATACATATTTATAGGGTATATCATGATATTTCAATATGTATATATACCATGGTACTGATCAAATCAAGGTAATAAATGTCTCCACTCCTTTATCAGCACTTTGTGTCTAGCATCTTCAAGCTCCTTTCTTCTATTGATTCACAAAACATACAATAGAACAGTAACTCACAATACCCAATGTTTCGATAGAAACAGCCCTCTAATCATTCCAGTTAGATGCAAAATGGTAGTACNATTTAGTCAGACTGAGATGACTGTGCACCCCTTATGAAGCTTCCAGTTCTAAACGCTTCCTCTCAGGGAATTATTTACCAGCTGCATGACTTCCATGTCAGACATCCTGAATGTGGGAGATAATGCCTGCTGAGAACTTCAATGTCTAAGTAAAAGAAATTATTTAATAAATTATGGCATAGACCTACTGCAGCCACTCTAAATCATCTTCTAGAATATTATTACAAATATAGTCATAATATATATCTAACTACAAAAATAACTATAAAGCTCGAGCTTTAGTAGATAGTTANCAAAATAGCAGGTATGCTATGAGCTTGGACTACATGGAAGGAGACGGCTGGGTTTGACCCTGCGAAGTCCCTCAAAGACTCATGTCTTAAAGACTTGATCCCCATATAACACTATTGGGAGGAGGTGGAACCTTTTAGAGGCATGACCTGCTGAGGTCATGGTCTCTGTTTTGCTTTCTGGCCACAGGCAGGTAATCAGCTGCTTCTGTGCAAGCTCTCCCACCTTGATGTGCCCCCTACTATGATGTCCATGACATGCTCCCACCATAATGTCCATGATATGCCCCTACCATGATGACTATGATGTATCCTTACCATGCTGTTATTGATGTGCCCCTACCATAATGCTAATGATGTACCCCATCATGATGCCATGATGTACCTCTACCATGATGTCCGCGATGTGCCCTTTAACCATAGGCCATGGACTGAATCCTCTGAAACTGTGTGACACACGTACATACACACCCTTCTCTCTTAGGAAGTTGATTTATCTCCAGCATTTTTGTGTGGGAGTGGGGTGTGTGTGTGTGTGTGTGTGTGTGTGTGTGTGTGTGTGTGTGTTACTGGAAAGCTGACTCACACATCCTTACTAGTCACTGTCATATTGTGTCACAGCACTGGACAGGGAGATGAATTTGGGTTATAGGTACACTGCACTAGGCTAAAGTACAATGTAAATTTTAAATAAATGCTATGTCCTTTTGATAGCCAAACTCTGAATTGTCCCATATAGTCCCCACTACTCNCTGTTACCTGGCTATTGTTGCTGTTGTTGTTTCTCACAATTATTAAAACCATTAAATTCAAGGCCCTAGGATAAAGGTCCAGAGTGAAAGAAGGAAGCAACTCAAAAAGTGGCTTTTATTTAGTAAAGNATATTAATGGATCATTTTGGTTATTGTGCTGGCTAGTTTTTTGTCAACTTGACATAGTAGATTCATTTGGCAAGAGAAAATCTCCATTGAGAAATGCTCCCACCATATTGGGATGTGGGCAAGCCTGTTGTACATTTTCTTGGTNGATGATTGATGTGGAAGAACCCAGCTCACTATGGGCAGTGCCACCCATGGGCTGGTGGTCCTGGATGCTGTAAGAAAGCAGTCCAAACAAGCCATGAAGAGCAACCAGTACTTACTTCTCCACCACTTCTGCATCAGCCCCTGCTTCCAAGTTCCTGTCTTGAGTTCCTGCCCGGACTTCCCTAAGCAATGACTATGATGTAAAACTATAAGTGGATATCTACCCTTGCCTCCCTAAGTTGCTTTTGGTCATGGCAACAAAAGAAACCTTAAGACAGTTGTGGAAAGAGTGCTTTAAAAGCAAGTTACTTTCTACACTTGAGCAAATATCTAGGTGCTGGTGCTTCTCACCACAATGGGATCTGGGAAGGAGACAGATTCCTGGAGGCACTTGTGAGATAGCCAACCAAAGATGTCTCGTGCCAGTACCACCTTCAGGTCTGAATCTGAATGGAGATGGGGTGAAAGGAAATCTGCAGCACCAGCAAAATCCTCACCCAAGTGAGCAGCAGGCATAGGACCAAACCACAGAGGATGCCACGGTCCTTATATTACTCAACCGAGAACAGCTGCAAACCTATTGAGTTCCCCTTGCTCGAGGGACACTTTTTCTAAGGTTTCACAGACACAGCCTTCCTCTTTCTGTTTCCAGGAAAATAAAAGTCCAGGAAAGAAAACAGTATGGTGGCATGCACCTGTAAGCCACCTTTTTTGGGAGATAGAGACAGGAGGATCAGAAAGTCCAAGTTTATCCTAGGCTACATGGCAAGTCCAAGGCCAGCCTGTAACACTTGAGATCCTGTCTCAAAAAAGGGAGTTTAGGAAAGGTCGGCAGTCTAATAAAAGAACATGGCACAAATAGGGATGTTCTAGCTTGCTGTCTGCTGCTATGATAAAAACCATCACCAAAAGTAACTTGGGAAGGGAAGGATTTATTTGCTTACATGTCCTAATCACTATCTGTCACTGGTTGGGACACAGAGCAGGAACTCAAGCAAAATCAAAGCAGAACTCCAGGCAGGAGCTGATCCAGAGGCCATAGAGGAATGCTGCTTACTGGCTTGCTCCCCATGGCTTGCTCAGTCTGTCTCCTTATACAACACAGGACCATCTACCCAAAGATGGCACCACCCACAATGGGCTGTCTGCTCCCATATCAAATACTGATCAAGAAAATGCCCCTACAGACATGTCTACAGGTCACTCTGAAGGCAATTCCTCAATTGACTTGGCCTCTTCCCCATGACCCTTGCTTATGTCAAGTTGACAAAAATTTAGTCAACACAGGGAGTAGTCTACATATAACAAATGACACAACAAAAGAGAGTTGATGGCTTTAAAAGCATCCCTTGAATGCAGTGATCATCAGGGGTTGTGCAATCGTGCAAAGACCTTCAGGGGGGTGAAGATAACAGATTTGAGGAGCAAGTTACACAGCTCATTTCAAATGTAAAAATGAAGTGTGTGTGAAGTGTACATTGTAGCTGATGTGACGAAAGCAACTTCAGGAAGGGTTTGTTTGAGCTCACAGTTTAAAGACGTCCCATCATGATGGGGAAGGCGTGACGGCAGGGGTGGGGAGCATTGTGTCTGCACCCAGGAAGCAGAGGNCAATGAATGCTGGTGCTCAACTCACTTTTTATTCTATCGGGGACCCCAGTGCATGGGATGGTGCTGCCCACACCTGAGGTCTGGCCTCCTGAGTTAAGCCTTTCTGGAAACTCCCTCGGACACACTCAGGGGTATGTTTCCATGGTGACTGCAAATTCAGTGGAGACAATCAAGATCAGTCATGACAAATAGCATATACACAGAAGAGCATTCACACTTAGGTGCATTCACACTTATGTGTATTCACACTTAGGTGCATTCACACTATGTGCATTCACACTATGTGCATTCACACTTAGGTGCATTCACACTTCTGTGCATTCACACTATGTGCATTCAGTAGCATTTTTTATGTACATGTTAGTGCACCTTCCACAATCAAGGGTAGCAAACCACTATAAAAAGCTGACTGTAATTACTTTAACCTCTGTGTATCACATGATCTGTGTCAACTAACCCACCATTGTAAAGCTTCCCTAGAATATCGTTCGGGGCTCTTTAGGGCTTNCTTCAGAGCATCTCAAACTGGGCTTGCATCAGAATCACTTGGAAAGGCTTGAGAAAACAGATGGTGCTGCCCCACCTCCACCATCTCTGCTTCCGCAGGGATAGGGTGGGTCTGAGAGCCTACATTTTTAACATGTGCCAATATGCTGGAGCTGCTGAAGCAAGGACCACACACCTGGACAAACAGCTCCAGGCTGTACTGTGAGTGACAGTTCTGTCATTAAGGTGGAAGTCATCCATGAAAAATATCATGTTTTCTAATTCTTTTAGACATAATGCTGCCTCTGCTTTACCAGTGAGCAACAGTCTACCCTCAGAGGTAATGTGCATTGTTAAATATTGACCCCAGATCTTTTCCTGTTTAGCAGTGTGTGAGAAGGTGAGAGTGACCCGCATAGGCTCATATTTTTGCATGCCTAGCCCTCAGGTGATAAACTATTTGGAAAGGATTAGGAGTGGCCTTGTTGGAGGAAGTGTGTCACTGGGGGCACTTGAGGTTTCAAAAGCCAATATCAGGTCCAGTCTCTCTGTCTCTCTGTCTCTCT
>LZPO01075901.1:313390-326357 GCA_001675575.1 Neotoma lepida
AGCTCTCAGTTATTGATAGGGTGCCATGCCTGTCTGCTTCCTACCATGATGGTCATGGACTCACCCTCTGAAACTATAAGCAAGTCCCCAAACTAAATCCTTCCTTTTCTAAGTTGCCTCGGTCACTCACAGTGTCTCCTCACAGCAACAGAACAGTGACTAGACCAGTGCCCAGTTCCCAAGCCTTCAGAGGTAGACNGGTAGTGACTGGTTCAGAGAGAGAGGTGGAGTCACAGGATTGCGGTTTCCATCGTTTAGCTAACACATGGGCAATCTCGTTCTAGTTGCCAATGAGACACTGTGAAAACCACAGTACAGGAGCCTTAGCCCAGAGCTCTGCTGTAGCTCCAGCATGCTCAGGATAAGAGCGGAGGGCAGGAGGACCCCTGCTGCTAAACACCTAGTGATTCCTCCAAGCTCAGCACCAGACCAGCTCCCCATGAGTTATTAGTTTGGTTGGGGTGAGTTACCAGGCTAGTCCTCCAATAGCTCCAATAGAAACCAGCCTAAATGGTACGGCATTTTAGAACCTCTCCTGGAAGCCCTTCCTTCCACACACCCCTTGGCCCACTCATTTTCTGAAGTGCTGCAAGTAGGCTCCTGGTCTTGTTTGGTCAGGAGGGCAGAAGCTGACTCAGTTTGTAGGACTGCATCCTTCATCCCTCCTGGTTCTAGCCACTCGAGGTTCAGAGGTTATAAAAACAGTGCAAGGCCCTTAACCTAATACTCAGCAGAATGGCCTAAGCAGTAATACTTCCCTCCAGATCTTCTGGCTTACCTGATCTGAAGTGTGAATGATATTAAAGACTGAACCAAGACCTTCACACATGCACTACCCCTGGCCTGCACCTTAGTCCTGTAACATTGATTTTCCACTCTTTTGTTTTGAGCTATGCCATGCTGATATGCTAAAGCTGAGGCCCGTTTTGAAATCCTTCGGTTTCAGGCTCCTGGGTAGCTGAGATTAGAGTCATCTGCCTCCGTGCCTTACTTTCTGTTGTGCACTGAGGGTTGACAGTGCTAAGGTGGAACAGAGCCAGTACCATTGGCCATTGAACGGAACCAGTACCATTCCAAAAGAAAATACTCTAAACCTACTACTAGAAAACCAGAACCCAGAAACGCAATGACTGCCCACCCCACTGCCGCAGGCTGGTCACTGCACAAGCATGCTGGGAACCTGTACCCTATAAGCTCTGGTCTAGCACTTTCTCTCCCCCACACTCAATTCTTGTTGTCTGAGAGGTCACCCCGAAGTCATCCAGTCTTCTTGACCATTCCTATGACAAAGGCTTAAGGACTCAAGTTCTCAACCCAGCGTCACTTATTTCCGTAAGGAAGTTGCCAGTTTGTATGTTACAGGAAGATGATCTGGGTTTGGTGGTCTCACTTCCATCAGCAGAGTGAGATGTCTTTGAACATGGTTCCCCACCAACCTGAGAGAAGATGTTTACGTGGTATGTCATGTGCTCACAAATATATGGGGGTGGGGGTAAGAAAGAGAAAGAAAATGATTAAATTTGCTTTTATGTTACCAAATGCACCATGCAGGTTTGTAATTGACCATGAGAGTGTTGGGAAAATATGATCTGTCCTCTATAAATCAGAAAGCCTTCAACAGGCTCTATTGTAAACGCCGGTTCTGGCACTGTCCAAAAAGGCTCATGTTTATAAATTGTTCCCTGATGTTTTAAGTAAGTGCACAAACACAAATCATACAAAGGACTTCAGAAAAGACTTAGCTGTGCGGCGATTTATTATAAGCTGTGTAATTTTCATCAGTCAGGCAGCCACGGACTGTAATTACCTCTCTAGCCGGAGTTACAATTGCTTTCATTACATTTTCCTAGTCACGTGGTTCTCCCGATAGCCACAGAGACACCGGGTGGAAAATGCATTTATTTACTACTGGCCCTCCTAATGGCTCCTTACTTGGTTTCTAAAGATGTTATCGAGTCGCTTGCTTACTTGCCTTCCTCCTCCCTGCCCCAAGTCAGGCATTTATAGAAGACAAAAGGAGACTCAACTTGAAATCTCCTATGGAGGTTCCCCAAACCACCCCAGCCTCCACAGATAACCAGATCCAGTGGGAAGACCCTCATAGGTTGGCTAAAGGCCACATGCTGGAGATGGATCAACTTGCCCTGAAGCACAACTACTAGCCTCCTGGTCATATATAGGAATGCCTGCATNTCATCCTCTATGCTTAAAGCTTTACACACAAAATACAAATCTAAAAAGGGCTGGAAAAGTGAATTCCCATCCTGACTCCTACGTGCATGAGTGTGTTAATTAGAGAGAATTGTCATGTCCTAGATCTTCGAGGATATTTCTTCTCTCCTCTAGTCTTATTGCTTCTGGTGTATTAAAAGTGAAAGCAGAAACAGAGGTGTCCAGTGTGGATCGTGGGAGCAGATGGGTGAGAAGTGCCCCGTGACTACATGGTAATAAGGGAGTTCTCACACAAGAAGATATATTGGATCCATTAGAGATGAAAAGTCTACTTCTTGTTCACAGGAAGGGACAGCTCCATGTCATGCGCCGCAGGAGACTTCCCAAGGCTCTGCAGGTGATGGCTACTCTGCCATCAGTAGCTGTGACCTGAGCATGACACTTAGCCGTGGTGAAGCTCTGCTCCTGGACAAGCTATGGCCCTTCCAGCTTCAGCATAACCGGAGTACCTTAGAAAAGTAAGGGGTTGCTTGCGAACACAGGAGAGTTCCTCCTTGTAGTTGTTTTTGTCTTTACTGAGTTAAACACGTCTTTACATACAAAAGTGAGAACATCTCACTGCTGGTGTTGAGAAACAGAGCAAGCTAAGTTGCCCAGATGCAGGGGATGCTGGGAATGTAAGGGGGCGGGGGTGAATGATACTGTTTGCCCTAGCTTTCTCATTTTATGAAGTTCCGGAGACGTCTAATAAGGAACCAGATTCAAAGAGCTACTTAATTGCCAGTGTCCCAAAGACAAGCCAAGACTCTGCCCTACCCAGTCACCCCTCCTCAGTCCCCTTGCATGAGTGACAGGGCTGCTGCAGGAGATGTTGTCTGCCTGGCATTGTCACTTCCGTTACCAGGTGCTCACCTTCTCCAGCATGTTTGAAAGTAGCTTAGAGGCAGAGCCCCAGTGTTGATGAAATGTGTGAGCTCCGGCTTCTGCACAGAGTTCGTCCTGAGAAGAGTCACAGGTTTGGGTGTCGGAATAACACTGGCATCTTTCCAGTGGAAACGAGCTCTAGGGACACCAGCCACATAGTGTGAGCAGTGGCCAGTCATTTGTAGCGGCTGGAAGCTTGGGAGCCTCCTTGTACTACCTCACCTGATTCCTATGTGAACGGGAGACAGACTTTTCCTGCCACCCCAGAGGAGTGTGCATTGTCTGTGCCGCAGCTAGATTAAACAAATCAAAAGGCTCCTCGTGACGGGCACACAGAATGAATACTTTATAAGGCTGGCTCGTTATAGGTAAAAGTTCTGCTTTGTGTGATTTGTCAAGTGGAAGCGATATTGCTTTTGGATGAGCCCATTGCTTCAGCAGAGACCCTACACCCTTCATCTTCCCGCCTCACCTCCGCCTCACTCCCGCCCCACCCCTGCCCCATTCACTTATTTTCACAAATGTCCANATCATTTTATCAAATTGTGGAGTCATGTGGAAATTGGGCATGGAGTTTTGCATAATCATTCAGGTCATGCCTGTGACACTCTGTGATTATACATAATGATCTCTCAGGAGTCCCTGTGCAAGGAATGCTACCTGGGCCACCCTGGGACCAATGCTCCTTCCAGTCATCACTTGTAGTGAGGGATTGAAGAAAACAGCCACATCTATGCTGACACCTACACCCGCCCCTCAAGACACTCAGCTGAGCAGATTTGTCTAAAATTAACCTTCTTAAGTATTATTTCAATTAAATTGATTTCAATGCCAAGACACATCAGCCAAATTTCACTAGAAGAGAAAAAATGTTTTTCTATAAGACAGCTGATCTTTCTCTCAGAGGGTTAAAAAAAAAGTGACAGATATACAGAAATGTATTGCTCTCTTCTCTATATCACTAAACATTTTTTTTGAGACTTTAAGTCTCATTGTGTGGCTCTGCCTGGCCTGGAACTTGCTTTGTAGACCAGGCCTCCAATTACAGAGATCCACCTGCCTCTACTTCATGGATGCTGGGATTAAAGGAATTGTACCACAGCTCCAGGTTGACATTAAAACTTTTAAATAAAGGATAGTATTTATAGCTATAGTTTGAAATGCTTTACCGTATGTTGACTTCAGGGTTTATAGAAAAGTTAGTATACCACAGAAAGGCAAGATCTCCTGGAAGGTGGTAAGATGAAAGGGTAGTCATACTTCATGCCTTGTTGACCCAGGAGGAGCCACATAGTGGCCAGTGGCATGGCATGTCAGGGTACAAGTCTTACACACTCTCACAGAGGCTCCCAGGATCTTCCTTAGGAATGAGCATGAGACATGGGACATGTATATCTGTAGTGAAATTGAGGGTGTAGAAAGGTTGGGCAACAAAGACCAGGCATGAGGAACCAAGGAAAACCTTAGCAAGTGTGGTGCAGCCAGGTGACATCAGGAGCAGGATGTACCCAGAATTTCAGCATAACCCAAAGACCAAGTGTCCTGAAATGGCAGGCATTGTCTTCCCAATGGCCAAGGAGTGGAAGCTGAAGTAAATCAAGCTCCAGACAATGAAGGTCCATTCCGCTACACAGTTGAGTGAGAAACTGAGATTCCTCCCTGCCGCTCAGACCTGCTGGAAAGCCAACAGTTCTATATCTTAAATTTTAAATTGGCTTATTTATTTGGGAGAAGCACACATGGAGGCATGATAGAGTGTGCATGTCACAGTGTGCTTGTGGAAGTCAGAGGACATCTCTTTGGAAATCATTTCGTTCCTTCCACCTTGCTGCGGCAGAGCCTTTCTTGTTTATGCTGCCGTGTTGTGTGCTCTGGACTAGCTGGCTGTGAACTTCCAGATGAGTCTCCTGTCTCTGTGTTGAGATTCCACNACATCAGAATTTTGACATGGGTTCCAGGAATTGAACTCATGTTGTCAGTCTACACAGGAAGCCCCTTTACCTACTGAGCCATCTCCCTGGCTCAACCTCCACATCCCAACATTATTCAATTCTTGAGAGTCTGTCCAAAGATCACTTTGACCATGGACCCTGTCCTGGAAAGTCTAGTACTTGATCAACCCTCAGTTTTCTCTTCTCTTAATGTATGGGACATTCCATCTTCACCCTCTGTTTTTAGGGTTTCTTTGTAAACTGCCTTGCTCACACTTGTCTCCTGGGTTAGACTCATCTCTCCACAGACTGTAAATCCCAAGAGAGCTGAGACTACATTGCATACCTTAAAACTTTCTAGAATTGGTTTAAAATCCACCTTTTAGGAACTGGAGAGATAGCAGTCAAGAGCATGCACTGCTCTTGGAGAGGATCTAAGTTCAATTCCCGGCACTCAGGTCAGGCCGCTTACAACTGTCTGTACTTCCAGCTCTAGGGGGATGTGACACCTCTAGCCTCTGTGAGTAACTGCATTCAGGCTGCCCAGATCCACACATAGATACACACATAACTTAAAAATAAAAATAAATGTTTTAAAATAATAAAACTCACTATCACTGTGCAGTAGTCTCTAATGAACAGCCTACACCACCCTNACCTCTAACATTCTAATGTCTGTATCACAGTTAACATATTGGGATATTCTTGGCACTGTATTTGATGAATGATATCTCTGCATTAATTAAATAGCAGGGCAATGACAATTCCTGGGAGGTGCCATGGGAAGGTAGAGTGACAGACTATCATTTGNCTATGGATGCTTCTGGCCTTGGCCCTTTTCATCCTGTCCACATCTGTTCTGGACTATATAGAAGCTCTGTGCAGACTTTTCAACTCAACAATAATTTGACTTGGGATTTGTCACCTTCAGGATGTACAGAAGCAACATCTAGTCCATAAGACCACAGTTGGAATTTTGAAATTTGGTTTCTTTCCAGGAAGCAGATAGCCTGACTCCAGGCTGGCTCATGAGGTGAAGTAGACAGCCCAAACCCTGTCCTGTACTAGGATGCTATGCTATGATGTGTCCTATAGGGCTTATGGGGTTGTAACCCCATTGCAAGTCAAGGTGTGTCTCTACTTCCTATGCCTCATCTCCTTGCAGCTAGGAATGGACAGGAGATGCCAACTTGGCCAATGAGATGCTGAGAGTGTTCCTTGAGGATGTCAAGGATAGTTTTTATTTTGGCCAATAAGGGGAACAAACACAACAGACAAACCCCTTCCTTCTTCACCCTGTCTGTCTTATGGGTTCTGAGTATGATATCTTTTGTTGGGGTGACACCTTGTAAACATGAAATGGGGTAAAAAGAAGGGCAAAGTTNCTGAGTCTGACCTCACTTAGCTGTTGAACCAAAGCCAGTGGCCATGACCTCCAGAATCAGGGTTAATGGGAATGTCTCACACTCATAGCTGGTAGCACCCGATGCAAAAGACCTTACATATTTAAGCCTATCCTGGAGGCATGACAAAGAAAATCTAATCCAACCCCTAGGAAATGGACTGAAAAGAACCAAGGAGTTACCAGCCTGGGAGGAAGCCTCTCAGGCAGGCCTCAGAAGCTGAGTATCAGTTCACTGTGGCATGAAACAGACACTGATGAGTGAAAAATTGGGCAGAGCACCTTCTGGTTCTGAGAGATGGAACAGAGGTCTAACAACTAGACAGAGAGACACACAGAAGCTGTCAATNGAAACCCCATAACACAGAGGTGGAGACTACTCTACTTAAGACAGACACAAAGCAAAAGAACTAAGAAAAACAGCCTATCAATCAAAAGTCATCAATTGTAGAGATAGGACCATATAATCTGGTTGTGAACATAAATGGAAATTAAATTCCATTATATTAAAAGCAATATTCTTTTCTAAAAAGTTTATTTTCTTGACAATTGCATATATACATACATATATTTACATACAATATATTCTATGTTCACCCCATAACCTTCTCTTGTCCCCCTCCTACTCCTTCTGAGCAATACATCCTTTAATTGGGAAATATGAAATGCCTACAGTTAGATAATATCACACTTTGCTTAGAAAATACTCAGTAGTGTGGTTATGAGCGAGTGGGACACACTAAGTTTGTCAAAACCTACAGGATATTTTGAAACATACATGAATTATGTATGTTTTATGTATATTATGAATTTCAGTGAAGGATAAATGTCTACCTATAAAATTTAAACATTAACAAAAAGAAGTCCTAAAAGGGTAATAATTAAAGGAAGAACAGGCTGGAGAGATGGCTCAGCAGTTAAGAGAGCATGCTGTCCTTGCAGAGAACCCAAGTTCAAGTCCCAGCCCCTCCCTCTCCCATCTCAACCATCTGTTATGGCAGCTCTGAGAGGACCTGACACCTCTGGCCTTCATGGGCACTTGCACTCACATACACATACCTACCCACAAACACATAATCTAAAACAATACAAATATTTTTTAAAGAATGTATGCAAACCATGTAAGCAGAAGAAAATAATTGCAATAATCTAGAGAAAAGTATAAACAATACATCTAAGTCAAAACAATATTAAAAGAAGCAAAGACTGCCATATCTTGTTGAAAGCCAATGCAAACTACAGCCTACAAGGAAGACACAAATACACATTTTTCTGTGTTACATAACATCTCATTAAAACCTAAGGCTCCAAACAGGAAGCAACAGTGACAATCATACAGAGGAATTTTTTTTCATCTTTACTTTACTTTTTTGTTTTATTTTTCGTTTTTGTTTTTATATTCCGATCACAGTTTCCCCTCCCTCCTATCCTCCCAGGCCCCGCCCCCACCTCTTCTCTCTCCCTCCCCATCCACTCCTCTTCTGTTTCTCTTCAGAAAATGACAAGCCTCCCATGGGTATCAGCCAGCCATGGTATATCAAGTTACAGTGAGACTAGGCACCTCCTCTTCTATTAAGGCTGGATGAGGCACCTAGTAGGAGCAAAGGGTCCCCAAAGCAGGCAACCAAGTCGGAGACAGCCCCTGTTCCCACTGTTAGGAGTCCCACAAAAAAACCAAGTTACACAACTGTAACATATATGCAGAGAGCCTAGGTCAGTCCTATGCAGGCTCCGTGGTTGTCGGTTCAGTCTCTGTGAGCCCCTATGAGCCTCATACTGAGGAAATTTTAACATATCTTTGTAAATTATGCCCCAGATAAGCAAGCTAAAAACAAGATTATAGGTAAGTTTGATGATGTAGTCAACAAAGTTGAATTTGTAGCTTATCATACCTGAAAATGAGTTACTAATCTTTCACTGGATATATAAATATTGATCACATAACATTCAGTAAAAATCTCAGTGTTCAAATGTTAACATCATATCAGCTCTGTTTCTCATTGACTGTATCATAAAACAGCATTTTAGAAAGACTTTATTTTATTTTAAATTATGCATATATGGTGGCGGACAAATGTAGTGTAGCACACTACACAAATGGTGTGCACACAAATGTAGTACTCATGGAGGCCAGAAGAGGGTGATGGATCTCCTGGAGCTGAATTACAGGAGGCTGTGAGCTACCCAGCATGGGTGCTGGGAACCAAACTCAGGTCCTCTGCTAGAGCAGAATAGGTTCTTCACTGTTGAGCCCTCAGAATGAACTGAACTCTCCACCCAAACTGATTTTTTTAATCACTGTGAAATGTGAGAAGGAAATAAAACCTCTTTATTAAAATACAAGTCACCATCTGTCATGCAGTGGCATGGGTGAGGAAAGATGCCCTCCTCCCTCTGCCCCTTTCTATGTGTGGCAGACATGAGAGCTGGCCTGGGGTCACAGGAGTGAGAGAACTAGCCCTGCCCCACACCAGGTACAGCACACAGGAGAGTAGGCCCTGCACCCTGCCTGGGCAGCACACTAGAGGTGACTTTATTGTTGGGGGAGCAGGTGAGCTAGCCCTGAGGGCAGGAGAGCAAGAGAGTCCCCCTCACCCCCATTCCCCTACAGCAATTGGGAGTGAGAGTCTTGCACCCTCACCTGGGCAAAACAGTAGAGCTGGCCCTGGTAGTACGAGTGTGGGTGACCCGGATCTGAGGACCTGAGAGCAGGAGACCTGGCCCTGCTCCTTGCTGCAGGCTGCATTGAGTGAGCTAGTCAAGGCAGTACTGGAGAGCTCACCCAGGTAGTGACGATGGACTGACCAACTCAGCTACCACCCGGGCCCAGAACCAGGGCTATGAGTTGGCCCACTCCAACATCACCTCATCTATGAAGTGTTGGAGTATGTGAAGGGGATGAACCTGTGGATCAAAAACAGCAGGAACTCCATGACACAGGACAACAACAGGATATCCAAAAGGAGCCCCAGTGAGAAACCATTGCTGGTGGTATAGTGGAAGCCAGAGGCCTTGAGCCAGAGCAATGACTCAAGGCAGTGCATACTTGCAAATAAAGATGTATGGACTAAAGGATAAACTGTGTGGTGCAACAGGCCATACCACCGCTTCTATAATGAGATTCTTCTCCTTCTTTTGTTTTGTTTTATTTAGTTTTGAGTTTTTCTTTTAAATTTGCTTTTGTTTTGGGGGGAGGTTGCAAGGGCAGAGGGCAGATGCAAGGGGATGGGGAGAAAAGTGGGATCAGAATGTGAAATCCACAAAGAATCGATAAAAGTTAAAATTATATGTGTGTGTGTGTGTGTGTGTGTGTGTGTGTGTTTAAAAAACACAAGTCAATGGGAAAATCAAAACTCCATGAACACTGTCTACAGAGCTTTCCTGTGGCTGCTGACCCTTCTCAGAGGTCACCTCCAACTTCACAAATTTCCCTTATTAACTGTACTCAAGAAAAATATACTGCACAGTCACCTAAGAGAATTAAAAAGAAAAGAAACCCAACTAACCAGGAATAAAAAGGAAAGAGCAACCCTCCCCCAAGAAAATAATAAAAATTGAAAGTGTTGAGTAGGAAAACGGAGAAAGTAAACTCGATCATTAAATCTAGATACGGTTCTTAGACACATTGGTGCAAAAGAGGGTGTGGTGCCTTTTCCTGTTAGGTCTGGGTAGTAACCGCATAGACTTTGGAAGCCACATACTCTTTCTGCTACATGGTCTGTTTCTTTATTTGCCTGCTTGCAACTCTTAAAAAAAATGAAGAAACTGATTCCCAGCTTCAAGGCCAAACAAGAACAGGCTGAGACCCACATCAGGCCAGCCAGCTACAGCTACAGCTTGCCATCACCCAACGCTTCTCCTGACTGAACATCCAAACCTAGAGTACTTTCAAAATACACTGGTACCTGGGTCCCACCATTTCCTAGTTAAGATCTCCTAGTTGAAACTGGGCAGCATTGGTTTTGAAAGGTGCCCCATGCATTCCCAAAGTCCCCCCACATTTGAGAGCCATTGCAACAGACAAGAGGCTTTGAATGTCAGAGGCGCACATTGTCACATGTCCCCTCAGATCTAATGAACTAGNAAGCCCTGAAATGAGAGCCAGAGACACTTCCACAAGCCCTCTGTGTGACCCTCTTTGGCACACTAAGGACTGAAGGCTTTGTAAGAGGCTAGCCTGGGACCTAATGTAATCAGAAGTCTTTTCCAAGAGAACGTGATCGTAGTATTGTGCTGATAGTTTGTGAAATTGCTGCAGAGGAGGAGACTGGAAAAGCGTTTTAAACAAAGGCCTCTGAGAAGTTATTATGATTTTTAAAACTTTATCAAGTATCGGGCCAGTGAGAAGACTCAGTGTGTAAAGGCTCTTGTGCCCCAAGCCTGACCACCCGTGTTTGATTCTCAGA
This sequence comes from Neotoma lepida, assembly GCA_001675575.1. Lineage (NCBI taxonomy): Eukaryota > Metazoa > Chordata > Mammalia > Rodentia > Cricetidae > Neotoma > Neotoma lepida. Next base: position 324,226 of record LZPO01075901.1, read on the forward strand.
CCCTCTGTGGAAGGAGAGAACCAACTCCAGAAAGTTGACCTCCACATGTGGACCATGGCACATGTGCATGTCTGTCCACAGACACAGAGAAAGAGGGGGGAAGCACAATAATAATAATGTTAAGGAAGTATTAGTAATGGAAAATAATTTCAAAAATATTAGTATTAGAAATTTTTAAATGATTGAAAACGACAAATTTGCATTTGATTTTCAAACTATTAGAGAAATCTGTATGTAGGTAATAAGTTTGGGCTTCTGAAGACTGATCCTCACCAGTTCCCAAGCATTCCACATTATGTTACAAGCAATTCATTTTATATCTTCCAGAAACAGATAATTCCCACGCAGAGAGCTGAGTCTAACTTAAAGCTGGCTCGGACTGTTGGAATAGCATTTGTCAAAATTAGGGTCTACCAGCCTCAGATTTAACCAGATAATTCAAAGTTCCATTCCAGACAGGATGCAGACAGAAGCCGACCAAGAATTCTGTGAGACCAAAGAGATGCCAGAGCAAAGACAGCATTTCATGCGGACTCTGGCGGCTACCAGATCTGAAGTGAAATAAGCATTTACAAGTGCTTCAAGGAGCTGGTCCAAAGCGAGATCTGTTTGGTCTATTTAGGAGGGATTTATATGTGTCTAAAAATTTTAAGNCGCAATGGAGAAGACACATGTATAACCAGGCATGCAGTGAGGCTAAGAGAACATCCTGGTCTCCCACTCCCTAAAGCATACGGAAAGGTGGGGATTGCAGGACTACCCAAAAAGAGGAAATTTGAAACTACTACAAGGAGACCAGTGACTGATGAGCAACAATATCATCCAGGAGAAGCTACACCCTACACAGGGGAGAGAATGGTGTGGGACCAGATGCACGGACTTAAGGACATGCTTCATTCTTTCTGGCCATGTGGAAAAATAAGACAGAGAAACCAAAGGAGAGGGGGTGGCCCAGAGTTGGTGATGGGCTGGGAAACTACAGAAGAGGAAGGGAGACTTTCATCCCAGATGAGAGGCCTGAAATAGCTGACAGAACCCACATTTGAGAAGAGCCATGAGGTACCCTGAACCTGAGGGCTGAGGAACATGAGCATCTTTACCTGAAAGTCCCACAAGGTGAAGGCACTCATGGAAGGTGGATAAAGTATCACGTGAGCTGAGCAAACTGTGATAAGTGAAGGGCCACAGCATCTAGAAAAGGAAATAAAGGTCAAAAGCACCCAATGACAGATGAAGGGAAATGACAGAGACAGGCCATTGCAGCCTTGGTTACTGGCCCTGGTCCTGCATCTGTGTTTCCAGGTCTTGGTGCAGCTGCTGAAGCATCTCCGTGAGTATGTCTACTGCGGACAAAGATGCAAGTGTCTGGCTTCTCCTCAGGAAATATAAAATAAAGGCTACCCAAGGGCTCTGTGCTGGTGTCGTACACTAAGTGGAAATGGGAAGTAAAAGAAGTTGGGAAGAGAAGCTTTCCGCCTAAGGAGAAAGCCTGAAGAGCCTGTGTGAGAGNGCAGACCCTGGCCATGGAAGCACCCTTGGGACAAGGACTGAGAGGCANAGCCAGCAGGCCCAGAAACTGTGTCACAATTCAGAAGACCAGCAGGGTGAGACTGCAACAAGAGATGGATCCCGGCATGGGGGCTCATGTTTTTAATCCCAGCATTCCATAGNCTGAGGCAGGAGAATCATCATGAGATCAAGGTCAGCCTGNGCTAGTGAGTCTAGGGACAGCCTCAGCTACNTGGCAAGACTNTCTTTAAAAAGCTTTTAGCAAATACTGGATTTCTGTATCCCTTGTCTTTGGATTTCAAGGTCATACCTCCTACTTCTCTCCTCGATTAGATTGTTGCTATCATAGAACATCAGCAATAGAGTAAGAGAAATATGGTGACAATTAATGACTATTCTAATGGTCCAAGGTTCTCTTTCATACATNCAGCCAGATGTCTGCTCCTTCGAACTGTTCTCAGCAAATCCACAGCCAATTGAAGGAGCGAGATCTTAACTGAGATGCCTAAGATAGGCACAGCCCCCTGGTTTGTTTTTTTTTGTTGTTGTTGTTGTTTTTTTTAGTTTTTTGTTTTGTTTTGTTTTTTTGATATAGGGTTTCTCAGTGTAGCCCTGGATGTCCT
>LZPO01075901.1:327214-363906 GCA_001675575.1 Neotoma lepida
CGCACACACACGCACACACAAACATGCTCACATGCTTGCATACATATACATATAACATTGGACTGTAAGGAATTGTGTGAGAGAAGGAAGAGTCTGAGGTGGGGTAGATAAGAGTGGAGAGAGGAGGATAAAGAAAAGGATCCCACCTTTTCTCTCTTAGGCAGAATCCAGATCTGGGTGAGTGTGTGCAAATAGGTGTGCGTGCATAAAGGTGCGCATGTGTGCATATAGGTGTGTGTGTGCATATAGGTATGTGTGTATATATGGGGGTGTGTGTGCATATAGGTGTGTGTGCATATAGGTATGTGTGTGTGTATATACGGGGGGGGTGTATTTGGATGTGTGTATGGCTGTGTATGTGCATGTGTATACAGATATGTGTGTATGGGTGGTTGTGTGTGTACGTGTGGGGAGTGTAGGGGTGTGATGAAAGCAGAAGAGGGAGGGACTGCTATTTTATTAGTAGGGAGAGGATCATTGCAGGAAAGGAGGGACAGAAGGGAGGTAAAGATGGGTAGGTACAATGACAAACTTGTGAAAAGGTCATACGAAGCCCATAATGAGGCCAACTAAGAGCTAAGTTTCTACAAGAGGAGTGTTCTGGGATGCTATAGGCCATGCCAAGAAAGACTCCTCCTCCTCTCTCCCTCTCACCAACGCTCCCGAAACATTTATTCAAACAAAAGCTTACCTAAGAGTAAGTTCTGTGTGTGAGTCTAAATTGGAGACTTTGCGTATTGCCTCTTAGTTATTTTTTCTGTCTGCTAGTTGATGGTTTTTGCTGTGGGCACACTGCCATGGAGCAGTGATTTAAGATGACAGACACTAATTTAGTCCACAGTCCACTGTTCTAAGAGTGGGTAAGCTGGCCGGGCCTCGGAACCAATTCTGCAGCTCTGTGGAGNGACTGCATTGACCTCCGACCCACCATCTCCTTACAGAGTTTGGGTTGCTGAGACAACAGGCACATCTGGGCTACATCTGACCCAGTAGGTGAGTCTGAGCTTCTTTCCATGATGGTGGACTTAGGGTTTCTATATACATCAGGAGAGGTTTCTATATACATCAGGAGAGCAAGCCCCAAAGTACTAAGTCAGCCTTCGTCTAATTCCCCATGTCTAAGGCAAGTCTGAGAAACTAAGGATACATCTTTACCTCTTGATAAGGGCCGCCGAAGTGGCACATCGAACGGTTATGGACAGGTGGCATTGGTGGCCGCTTGTCAGTCGTCCACAGAAGGTGAACCACGAAGGACTCCATAAGTCAGAACCTGGAAACTGTGGCCTCAGCTATCCTAATGGGTCCAGCCTCCTGAGTGGACCACTTCTAGCCCACCTCAGGAGTGTGTGGGGAAGTCTCTACGTCTACATATCTCATTTCCTACATGCTTCTAGGCCAGCAAAGGTGACTGAAAACACCACAGAATCATCATTTATCTCACTTCCCCAGCCTTGGCCATCTGCCCTTGTGCTGCCAGTCCCTTTAAAATGCAATCTTGGTGATAGAGTCCACAGGCGGTCCACAGAGTTTGGAAAATCAGGATACCTTTCAGGGTGGCACATCCTGCTGACGTTAGGAGCAGTTCAAAGTGGGAAAATTAAGAATGTCTCTGACTTTTGATCCATCTTCCACTCCGACAAACACTCCCTTCCCTATCACATTCAAACATGTGCCCGCATCAGAAGCCTGTAAACTCATCCCTTCCAAGGAATGGGTTTCCCCAGGATTGCTCAAGCTGAGTGTTAAAAGNGTTTAATGTCCCAAGTTCATTTTGCAGCAGCTAACTGAGATATACCCGGACACAGTGAAGCGCCTAAGCTTTCTGCAGTTATTAAACTGTTATCGCTAGTTCTTTGGAGCTGCAACCCAGCAGCCGTGATTCTGCGGCCACTTCCTATCAAATCTGCATTTTGCAAAGAGAGATAAAGGTAAGTGGGCTCACCCAGGTTATAAGGATGACAGAGGTGCTCCTGCAGGCTGCTGGGATATCAGCAGTTTTACTCACTCCNAAAGGCTGTGCAAGGTGGTTCCCTACCACTCACACAGCCCAGGCCCATTTGCTGACTTTGCAAACTTCTAATGCACAAACACTTTCTCAGCAGGAGCCCAGAGCTACCTGGCAGTATGTACAGCCAACGAGCAGAGAACAGGAGATGATCCCAGACACACTCACTCCAAGNCAAAGGTCAATTGTGTAGTGCAATATAGAAAAGAGATCTCTAAATTGTGCACCCAAGATGAAGGTGTGAGAGGATGCCTTAAGGAACAGGGACAANATGCCATCCTGCATTGCTCAACAACAGGCAGACATTCTGAAAACTGCTTCTTTAATTGATTTTTGTTTCTGAGTCTGCATCCAAGGGTGAACATCANAAACCTAGATGGTGTGGCCTACACACACCTATGTTCTGGGGAAGAGCCCATGACTCTTGGATGATGTGCCCAACTACACACCTAGGCTGCATGGCACAGCCTGCTGTTTTCCAGCTGCAGTCCTTCACCGGATGCCGCTACACTGAACACTACAGGCAACTGAAAGCCAACAGTATTTGCATACCTAAGCATATGTAAACCTAGACAAAGGTATTGTTGACCTTTAAGAATGTTTTCCTTTTGTGCATATTTTGTCACATAGAGATCATACGCTAGAAGTACATGATGAGACACTTTTAACCAGTGAAGGACACAATAAAAAGTGCTTTGGAAGCTCNCCACCCAAAAAAGAAGATAACAATGACAAGAAGATAAGGATGGCAGCCGACATTGTGGACCCCAAAGCATTTTGCCCACAAGTTTACAACCCCTCGACCTGTGAACTCTGCCCTGTCTGCATCATGCAGCCACAAGAAAGTACAAATGAGGGAGAAGGTTATTCGTATCATTGCATTTGTTGCTCTTCTGTTTTCTCAAACTAAATCCTACCATTCGAGATTGCCTGCAGACTGACAGAAACCTTTTCCGTGGCGTGCATGTGTGTGTGTGTGTGTGTGTGTGTGTGTGTGTGTGCGCGCGCTGATGTGTGTATGTACTGATGCGCTGCTGTGTGGAAGCAAGAGGTCAACCATGGATGCTCTTCCTCAGGAACTGCCCACCTGGCTCTTAGAGAGCGGGTCTCTCCATCACATCAGCTAGGCTGACTGGCCAATGCCCCATGGTCCTGGGATCACAAGTGTCCACCACTGTGCCTGGCTTTTTCATGTGGGTTGCAGGAGTTGGACTCAGGATCTTGTGCTTGAGCGTAAGCATTTTACCAATTGTTCCATCTTCCCAGCCCTGAGACTGTTGGACATTTTCCAGCATAAGTTAGGACCTAGGACAGTGTCCAACTTGTGGTGAGCAGTCACTGTCTCCTAAATGGGGGTTGGCGGGACTCTCCTAAATGTTTTACTACAGCCCCTGAGGCACTGCCCTTGTTGTGAATAGACATTTAAAGTGGCCCCATGTCCCTGGACTTCTGGGATCCATTTCTCTGGGTAGTCACATTTCAAACCCCAATCCCTGTATTCAGGCAGGGCTGGTGGATTTGTTTTGTTTTTCCTAGCCAGTAGAATGTGGCTATGTGATCATGTTACCCAAGATCACCACAGCCCACTTGCTAGGGTGTCTCCCACTCCCTATCCCCAGGCTATTTTTGAGAAACCAAGCGGCCACAGGGGAACCATAGGGTAAGAAACTAATGAGAACAAGAAGAAAGTGAGCCATTATTCCTACAATCTCAGGAACCTATGTTCTGCTAACTACCAGAATAAGATTAGAAGTGGCTCCTTACCCAGTAATCTCAAATGAGACCTCAGCCCTGGTGAACCTCTTGGTTCTCAGCCTCGCAGAGGAGCCAAGTGAGTGACAGCCAGACTCTTGGGCCACAGGACTGAGATGATAAATAGGTATGGTTTTAATCTAGCAGTGGCAGGTCAGTGATAGAAAGCATCTTGGTTAGGGTTGCTACTGCTGTGATGAAACACCATGACCAAAAAAGCAAGTTGGGAAGGGAAGGGTTTATTTGGCTTACACTTCCACACCACTGGTCATCATTGAAAGAAGTCAGGATAGGAGCTCAAGCAGGACAGGAACCTGGAAGCGGGAGCTGATGCAGAGGCCATGGAAGGTTGGCGGCTTACTGGCTTGATCTTCATGGCTTGTTCAGTCTGCTTTCTTATAGAACCCAAGACTGCCAGCCAGTGGTGGCCCCACTCACAATGGGCTAGACCATTCCCCATCAATTACTAATTAAGAAAATGCCTTACATGCTTGCCCGCAGTCAGATTTTCTGGGCATTTTCTTTTTTGTAGAAGGATGAGTTTAATTGGAGCTTAAAGTTCCAGAGGGATCAGAGTGCATTGCCCTCATGGTGGAGAACGTGAGAGCAGGCAGACACAGAGACTAGAATGATAGCTGAGAGATCACATCTCAAACCACAAGCAGGAAACAGAGGGCAAAGTGGGGCTAGCAATAGGCTTGGGAACCTCACAGCACTGCTGGAGGAATTATGATCAAGTACTCAAATGCTCGAGACTATAGTGGACAGCTCATTCAAACAACCACCCTAAATATGAGCCTGAGAGCGAGCCAGCAATGGCATTTCTCTCTGGTGTCTTCCTCAGGTTCCTGCTTGTTCTCCTGATGGAAGCATTTTCTTCATTGAGGTTCCCTCCTCTCAGATGACCCCAGCTTGTGTCACCATATAACAGATGGTGAAGGCAGACACGTCTGCTACCTGACAGGTAAAGACTAAATTACCTGTTTAGTGCACACAAACAGGCTCAGCCAGGCCTGGTGGCCCATGCCTGTAATGCTAGCACTAGGTATGTACAGGTAAGAGGAAGGTGAGTTCAAGATCACCCTGTTGTACATAGTGAGATCCTATCTTTCAAAAGAAAAAAAGAAAAATGAAAAGCTAACCCCCAGAAAGGTAGGACCAGGACTAAAATGCAGACATCTGCCTCTGGTACTAACTCAGCCCTGAAGCTCTGTGACTGGAGTTCACTAGTCACTGATGTCAGACAGTCCCTCTCTGGAGGAGGAGGAAGACACTGCAGATCCCATGGTGTCCTGGTTAGCTTTCTATTGCTGTGATAAAACACCAAACAAAAGCAACTTGGGGAGGAAAGGGTTGATTTCATCTTAGAGGTTACAGTCTATCCTGAAGGGAAGTCAGGGTGGTGTTGACAAGGCTGGAGTCTGGAGCAAGAATTGAAGCACAGGCCATGGAGGAATGCTATGTACTAGTTTGCTCCCCATGGTTTGCTTTCACACACACACACACACACACACACACACACACACACACACGCATATATATATCCCATGACCACCTGCTCAAGGGTGGCCCTGTCCCACTGTGGGCTGGGTCCCCCCACATCAATCATGAATCAAGAAAAAAAAATGTCCCAGAGATTTGCCTACAGACCAATCTGAGGAGTAATTCCTTAGTTGAAGTTCCCTCTTCCCGGATGACTTTGTTTGACAAGATAACCAGGACACATAGTGTGACAAGAAGTCGAGCAGATTAAGGGGTGGGCACTTTATATAACAACCCATTCTCTGTAGAACTGACTCAGCATCAATTCCTTCCAGGGCAATGCCCCACGCAGCCTACTTAGTTTGTTCTAGGTCCTAATTTCTTAAAGGCTCCCTTATCTCCATCCTACCCTGGAAAATTGTTCCCAAGGAAGCAAGGGGGAGGTAGGGACTACCCTGGGATATCTGTCTTTCACACACTTCCACCATGATGCCATCTGACAGAAAATCCACTCCAGAGCTGAAAAGACACTGGTGCATTTTCTTGATTCTACAAATGCAAGGGGCACTTTTTTTTTAATTTATGAATGTCCAGACTCTGACATTTTGTTATAGCAACAGAAAATTGAGTGACAGAGGCGACAAACTAAATACCAATGCCAAGGTTGTGGTACAGCCTTCATACATCACAAAGGAGGAAGGCGGGACTGCGAAGTCACGCACTTCTTCCATAGCCCTGGCGTCTGGGGAAAAAAAGCTTAGCAGATCATTGGCTCCAGCTGCCTGCGGCTCTGAATAAGCTCTGCCAATAACTCAAGTTTCCCCACAAATAAAGGAGGAAAATGAGTCTGTGGGTGTCACGGAGAGAGCCTTGGCATGAAAGTCAGGAGAGTTGGGCACTAACCTTGACAGTGCCAACTGGAGCCGTGGGAACGTGAACAAGTGACTTCAATCTCCGGGCCTCTTCCTCAGCCCCAAAGTGAGGGCTTTGGTTCCGTCTTGGTTTTTAAATCTCCAAATTTGTCCAGAATTCTAAGATTTAAAAGTACTTCAAGCTTTCCTCTCCTACCCAGCTACAAGTCAGAAGGGGCCTCCATTTCAGTGACTGGTTGTGAAACTCAGGTGACATATTTCTAATGAAGAGAGCTGGGAAGAAACAGACAGGGAAAGAAAGAAACCTCATGGGGTCAGAGACACAAGGAAGGATGGAATAATAGCTGCAAAGAGGAATTCTCCTCCAATGCTATAGAAATCCTGAGCTTCCAGACTGGGCATTTTCTGCCNACTGCCNGAGCTTGCCTGTGTCTTACTCTCCCTTGTAGATTGAGTCCCAGCCTGCATGACAGCCTCATTTTTCATTGAATGCTCATAGTGAATGCTCAACTGTAATCTCTTTTTGCATGCTTTGGTCCTAAATTCATAACTGGAGGAGCAGACCTCTGCAAGCAATTGCTGTTCGCTCCTCGTCACTCTGCCCAGCGGAGCCCGGCAGTCCTCAAACCCATGGCTTTCTCCCAGCTTCACACTTTGTCAGAACGCATCATGACTGACACAAAGAAATGGTCCCTGGAAACTCCCCGTTTTCCAATCCTTTTACTATATAATTGTTTTTCTTCTTCAAGGATTGGCCATCCTCAGAATAGGCCTGAGTCCTTGCCTGGATTGTTTCCATTTTAAAGCAGAATTCACTACAAAAGGGAGGCCCTNCCCCACAGTTCAGTGCTCTCCCAAGCTCACTGGTATTGTCTGGGTCTCTGCATCCTTTGCCTGGGCATGGGTCTCTGCGACTGCAGTCTCCTACCCCGTGACTCCAGGTGGCCAATCCCTTCCAATCCCTCAAAACTCTTACAATTTGGATCTATGAAGATATCCTGTAAAAAAGCGAAGAAGGGCTACCCTTCTAGAATCTTCTTTCCTTTGGATGATGTTGACTGTTTGCCCTGAGAGTCAAGTCCTGCCTGGCTCTCCACTCTCCTGAGCAGATCCTCTTTTCACACTGGCCTTGAGGTTGTTTGTCATCTATCATAATATGGCAGTGGGCTTTGCCCATTGTCTTCCCTCTACTATGAGTGGTCCTGGCCTCCATCTCCCCACGCCTGCTGTTCCTCAGCCTCAGGTGTAGGACCTGTACTCATCCACATCATCCCTGAGAGAGCAAGCTCCCCACTTCCCTACTCACATGCACTGGCCATGCACGCCCTGATTTGGACAGCACTGTCTAGGACTAGGCCTCAAGTTTTTCTGACCATTGGTGCCCAGTCTGCCCGTAAATAGCTCAGGATGAATACACCAGTGAGCTTATGGCCCCAGGAGCAGCTTTAGTCAACACTTGACACCTTGTCCGTCAGTGGTAACTGTGGCCCTGAGGGGTTAAGTTCCAGTTGCCTGTGGGTAAATTGTCTGGCAGCATACCCTTCCTTGTCTCGTGTCCCCACTCCACTGCCAGTCTGGGACCTTTGGTCTTTCTACTGAGCTATTTACTCTCAAATCTCTGCCATTAAGCACCATGTATGTCCTTCTGAGTGTTTGACAATCTCTGATTGCATTTCCTGGTGTGTATTTGCTTATTTTCATTAAGAGGCATCTCTATGCAGAGGGTTGGCTTCATGCAAGGTGTTCTTCCTCTAAGTCCAAACTGTCCATGGAGCATAGTAAGTCTTCAAGAAATGTTTGTTGAGAACTGCATGAGCTTCTCATCCACAAAGTGCTGTGACACAAAGCCACTCTGGTTTTTCAATAGCATTCTTAGTTCAAGGTTTAATGCCTAAGCTACTTAGCAGCCTAGCAAGCACCCTCCAGCACCCTGCTAACTGAGCCATAAGCTCCTTCCTCAGAGGAACCAGAACATGATCTCCAATGCCCTGGATGTCACCCCAGTCAGAGGCACCAGATGACACTAGCCCTGCTCACTCAGATCTGAAGGTAGGTCCTGCACAGGAAGGAGCACCCATCAGTCAGCATATGTCTAAATTCTTGGGACAGTGTATTATTGGAGGTCTGAATGCTTGGCCCAAATTTAGTTTTTCTTTCTGTCACACGAAAAACATATTGTCCTAAGTGATCATCTTTCTCCTCTGGGGCTTTCTGGATATTGGACTTTATTCTTTAATCAATGAATGAGGTTGCCAATTAGATGACTCCTAAAAGGCATCTGAGTGAAGTTGTGTCTTTCTAAACAGGCCTATGTTCTGAATATTCCCATCACAATGGGTGTCCTTTTATGTACATCACCCACAGGTGCTGATCACATTAGTGATATTGTATGTCACCATGCCCACTGCCCCCACACACACCCCATGCCTACTCAATCTTTCTAACCTTCCTGGATTCTAAGCATCAGAAAACACCATACACTATACCCATATATCCCTCACTGTATACCCAATGTTTACCATAGTTACCACATACAGTAGANACTCAATGTATGCACAATGAGAATGTACACCTGCATGCCTAGACCTCACTACTTCCAGAGGATGGGAAGCTTTCCAGAATCATCCCAATGTGTTTATAGGCAGCAGAGTTCAACAGAGAAAGGCACTGTGGCAATGACTAACCTGCTAAGAAAAAGCCACTGTGTTGAGTGTAGGTGATAAATGGTGCTGGAAGAGAAATGTGGACCAGCCCTGGGTGATTTGGGAACAGGCAACCACATCTCAGCTATAAACAGAGAGGCTAATCTCAAAAACACTCCCAAGCCAGTACATTATTGCTATAGCTGTAGCTGCCAGAGACATGGATGTCACTTTGTGATCATGAGGGCCATGCCCAGCTCTGCTACTAACACACCAAGTGTCTAACGTATGATGAGTTTGAGAAAATGACTTGCAAGAGGCACATGGCCAGGGAGACTGGAGGCTGCAAAAGCTTGCCCAGGAACAGAGTGTGATGATGAATCAGAGGCATTTTGTAAACCGTAAATTGCTTCTCCATACTGTATGTTTTTATGATGATGATAAATATTGCTGCTAAGTATGCTTGGTGGGTAATTAGTCCCAGATGATGCTGTGTGTGTGTGTGTGTGTGTGTGTGTTGGGGGGTGGTATCCATGGGCTAAGAAGTCAGAGTGGAACACTTCAAACTGCAGGTAAATCATGCTCTGTCCCTGCTCAAAACCCTCCAGAGGGTTCTATCTCATTTAAAGACAAAGTCAGACTCCTCCAATTATAGCCTGCAAGTCCACTGTGGCCAGTCCCACCCCTGTGCAGCTCATCCCTGCTGCCTTCTTCTTCAACCATGCTGGCCTTACACCTGAGCCTTTATTATGTTCATCTTCCTGTGTCCCCTTAAAATACCCTTCATGTGAAATCTACATGGCCCTGTGGAGAAACACAAAAAGCCACCAGAGACCTGCAGGTTAAAGCCACAATTAGATACACTGTTTCCCATTAGGATGTCGAATATCAGAGAGAACAAGACATGAACGTGCTTCTGGGGATGGAGGGAAATCAGAAGTTTTCTGAGGGCTGATTTTGGCCTTAAGCTGCCCATACCTCTCAAGCTTGGCTTAGAAATTTCTCCCTCTACAGTGAACTGTAGGCTGACCTGATATGTACACAGACTGAACCAGCCCTTAGAGAAACTAGCCTAGTCTCAGGCAGCCACAAATTGAGCCACTATTCAAACCACATTCTAAAGGCTGTTCTTCACCTACAGTTTCCTTCACTGGTTATGAATACAATCTCCTCACATGGTGTGGTGGGGTATTCTCAACCATGTTTTTTTATCCAGACTGCTGCCCAATTTACAAATAGAGCCAATTATAAGCTACAAAGGTAGATTCACTCTAATTTTGTCTATAGCAGAAGATAAAATGTAATTGCCTCTATGGAAAACAATAGGATAGTGCCTTAAAAGCTAAGACTAGAAGAACGCATGATCTTGCCATTCCTCTTTGCGATTGTGTTTCCCAGAGATTGAAAGCAGCTGTCTGAACAGACATTGGCACATTCGTGTGCACAGCTATGGTACCCAACGTAATGATTGGTGGAAGTGAGCCAAGTGTCCGCTGATGGACGGATGGACCAACAAGATCCGGTCTGTCCACAGGACACGACAGTAGTCAACATATGATGGAAAGAAATTCTCACACACACTACTGTGTGGATGGAAGTGGAATACGTCAGACACTAAAGGAAAAACACTGTGGGTCTACCTACGTGAGCTGCTCAATGTTGTGTTCATAGGGCAGAGAAGCAACAGCGGTTGCTGGAGGCAGGGCTAGGCAGGAATGGGTAGTCAGTATTTAGCAGATAGAATTTGAGTTTGCGTGATGGAAATAGTTAGCGGTACAACTTTGTGAATGTGTTAGACACTCAATTGTATTCATTATTTTTCCTGTTACTGTGTGACAAAATCATTGAGATGTGCAAGGTAAGAGAGGAAGGGCTTGTTCTGCCTCAGGGGCTGAGAGGGTACAAGTCTCATGTGCCCCAGATCTGAGTGGCAGGAGCTAGCAGCTGGAACTCCTGGCATCCCAGCAGGCCAATCAGAGCTCTGACTGCAACGGGACTATGACCTTCCAGCTTAGTCCTTACAGCCCTACACCTGCCACCCCATGTCCTGAAGGTTCCACAATACTACATATCAGGGCCACCAGCTGGGGACCGATGCACAAGCCTACAGGGGACATTTCACATCCAAACCACGAAACCAATGAACTGCAAAGTCAAAAACAGTTAAAAATTTGTTCTGTTCCAATCACGAGGCAAAGTTCATGATTTTTATGAAACTCAAATCAAAACCTTAAGTAGCAATTTAATTATTTTAAATTACGTTTTAAGGAAGAGCATGTGTGTATGTGGAGGTCAGAGAACAATTTTCAGAAGTAAGTTTTCTTCACCTGGGAATGCCACTTAGGTCATCAGTCTCAGTGGCAAGCGCCTTTAGCTGCTAGGCCATCTCCAGGCTCTAAGCAGCAAACTTGAAAATCAAACATTCCGCCATAGTTATACTCCTGAGACTTACATGATGGTGAAAGTGTTACATGCCTTTGTTTTCCATAACTGAACTGCTAGGTTCTGTAAGGACAGAAAAGTTTGCATGCACAGTGAGAACACTGTCGTTCACAACACGACAGTAGTGTGGAATGTGAGCCGAGGTACTAGCTAGCTAGCACTGTGTGGTGAGATGGCTTGGGCCATGCTAAGTGAGCCTGCTTGCCTGCAGAGCAAAGGCTGCAGTGAAGCCATGGGGCAGCACCTCAGAGTCTTCGCCTGTTTGATTCTGAATTTGTCATTGGTCTTTGTGTATTTAGTAAACTTCTGCTGTTGCCAGAGTTTTTGTAGCCTTCCATTCAGCATGGGGTCATGACCTACAGTTTAAGAAGCTCTGTACTGGAGGATGGTTGTGTCCTTGGGCAACTGTGGTCCTCTATTACACTTTGCAAGGTGGCACACCATGGCTCAGGTCTACTGTGCAGCCCACCCAGTTACAATGATTCTCTCACCTATTATTGGGTGTGTGCCAGCACATTCTGCACCGATGGGGTGTATGCCAGTAAGCTAACATGCTAGACCTAAGAGGCCAGGGAGAATCACTGAAGTCATAGTCCTCTTCAGTCTACAGCCTAAATGTCACCCACTGGAGGAACTGCTGATACAAGACAATGACAGGATGCAGTCTTAGAAGCATCGTGCTGTCTGAAAGAAGTTGGGCACCAGAGAACTTGCTCAAAGGTCACCGTAGTCCTGAGAAGCCTAGGACAGGAAAGGCTCACCTGTGGTGACATAAAACACCAGTGGTGGTCGCTAGGAATTCAGGAGAAGATAGATCTGGAGTGTTGGGAAGAGTGGGAAGGGCCCCTAGGAAGCCATCCGAGGTGAGGCAGCTGTTTTGTGTCTTCATGACAGTGTGAGCTATGTGGTTGTATTTTAAAACACAAACTATATGCTCTACCTATTCATCTCCTTCTTGTAAATTTGACCTTTAAAATTGAACTATTACCACAAATTGTCCTCGGACATCCACCCACATGCTGTGGTGTGTGCACATGGGCACACACACACACACACACACACAAATGGATGCGTGGATAAATAAGTGGATGAATGTTATAAAAATAGGACTATAAACAAATACTGAGCTGAGTTAAAATTGATGTGTGTGCTGATCCACTGGAGTGATAGGTTCTGAGGTCTGCAGTTTTGAAGGGAATCTAAGAATAAAGTAAATCAACATATATGGAAACGTGATTTTAAAAAAAAGCAAAATATTGACAATTGTAGACATCTAGGCGTTTGGTCTTCATGTGTTAACACAACAATTAGTTGAGCTTTTCTGTATGCTTAGAAAGTTTCCAACAAAATGTTGAGAGCAATAAAATTATAATGTAAAAAATTTAAATTGTTTAGCTCTCACCAAGTTGCAAGCCCAGTCAGAATGTTAAAGTTGTGTGACCAGTTGGTACCCCTAGAATGGAGATTCTTAAACGGTGTTCTGCAGAGCACTGTGGAAAACCCTTCCACTGGGTGGAATACCTCTCCTTTTATCCGTGTCATATATGGAGTTTATTGTAAGATTTAAGTTTGAAAACCATGTCGTCCTATTTAAGAGTCGGTGCTTCTAGGCACTGGGTGCATAGCATCTGCTCTTTGTTGGGCACAGCAGACCCTGCAGCATCCTCATGGTTGTACTTTTTCAACCCTGGTCTTCAGGCCCCAAAAGTACCTCCTGCATCGCTGCCCCCAGAACATTTATAGCCTGTGTACACATCGGAGTTCAGAACGGAGGTCCTTACACATGGTGGCAAGTGCCCTTCCACATACTCAGCACTATGGCCCGATGTTCTTCTCAAATGCTGGAAATGTTGAAAGAAACGATTATCATCTAATTTGTCCATCTAGGTCAGTTCTCCTCTAAAGAAATAATTGTGGTGAGATAACAGCTTTAGGTGCTCAGAAAGGAAAGGAATGGTTGCCTTGGTCATGTACAGTTCCATACATATAGTTTAGGTAACCATCTACCGACCACTGCAAAGGAGTCAGCTGGCTTCGAGTATCTTTAAAAAATCTAATTTTAAAAGATCCCTATGCATAAAATTGATACTGAGGGGCTNGAGAGATGGCTCAGAGTTTAAGAGTACTGACTGCTCTTCCAAAGGACCTGGGTTCAAATCCCAGCACTCACATGACAGCTTACAACTGTCTGTAACTCCAAGATCTGACACTCTCACACAGACATTCATGCAGGCAAGACACCAATGCACATAAAATAAAAAAGTTTTTTAAATTATTTAAAAAAAATCGATACTGAAACCGAGTGACAAAGCATTGAGAGAGATCATTTTTCAGACTTTTGTCTCACATCTCTTTTGGGGGAACTGGCTTGAGAAAGAGACAGAGGTCAGGTGGCACCCCACTTTGCCTAGACACTCTGCTGCCTGTCACTTTATTTCCTTCTAAGAATGTGAGAATGGAAAACGAGTGGAGAGCGAGTGAGAACAGATGTCTAATATCATTAAAGCTGGCTCCAAAAGAACCCAGATCCCAGTTTGGTATATTAATGCTCTATTTATCTTTAAGCACAGATGGATATTTTTATTGGTATTACTTTGTTTATCTGGTTTCAAGAAAGGTTAGTTCAAGGGGCAGATGCCTGAGTTATGGGAGCACATTCCTGTGAGGGAGTGGGAGTAGGGGGCAAGCTCTTTGTGACGCTTTAATTAGGAAAGCCAAAGTTATAGATGTTGGCAAATCTTGCCTGATCTAATGAAGCCGGTTGCAACAGGAAGGCAAGCAGGATATTGATAAGCTTCGGCTTCCCTGCCTCTCCTCCTCCCCATCTAAAGAGAGAAGCAGCACTCTACTGCCTCCTTCCCCGTGGAAAATGGACCAGACAAATTNCAAATTCTCAGGAAAGAGATGGCTCNTGAACAGCTGGCAATCACCTAAGCTGACCACAGCAAGAGGCCCAGCATCAGTGTCCTGGTTCTGAGCATGTGGGCCTTCCAGAAACTTCCAGGCAAANCAATTTCCACATGGCTTCCAGCTTTTCTGGCTTTTATTCTATGAAAGCCTGGTATTCTAGGGGAATGCCCAGTGTGTCCATATTTGTTACTGCTAACTCTGTTTTATTAATTGGAATTCATCTCAGTTAAGTCACCCTTTTTGGAGGAGTTAAACAGGATTATGGACACACAGGTCCAGGAAATTCCTTTCTGGATTGAATTAGGCATACCCACAATACTGCCTAGAATACCCATGGTGCCACCTGGTGTACACAGGGTAC
Organism: Neotoma lepida; assembly: GCA_001675575.1. Classification (NCBI taxonomy): domain Eukaryota; kingdom Metazoa; phylum Chordata; class Mammalia; order Rodentia; family Cricetidae; genus Neotoma; species Neotoma lepida. Next base: position 341,681 of record LZPO01075901.1, read on the forward strand.
TGTCTGGAGTACTCACAGTACTACCTGAAGTACACAGGGTACTGACTGGAGTGAGTATCCATGGTACCACCTGGAGTGAGTACCCATGGTACCACCTGGAGTGAGTACCCATGGTACCACCTGGAGCATACACCTCCTGGAGTACCCACGGTGCCACCTGGCCTCTCTCAAGAAAAATCACTAGCACAGCCTCAGTGGACACATCTCCTTGTCCACAGCCTAACGCCTTGTTATTCAACATTTTGCCATTTTGTTTTCCCTGATTTCGTCCTAGACACCAGAAATGCAAGTGTGTACACATGAGAAAAATGACACAGGCTTCAAAATCTGAAAATCCAAGCTTGAGAGTTAGTCCTGTCACATACCCTGTAACAAGANCACACACTTAGCCACCCTCTGTCCCACTGGTCTGTGATTAAGGTGAAAATCATTGCTTCTACTCCACCCATCTTACAGAGTTGCTCCTTCTAGAACAATAGCCCTGTCTATAAGACATCATTTTCTCCCTTGGTATCTGCCTCTTAGTTTCTTCCCCTCATCCCCATTGTCATCGTATTAGTTACTTTTGTGTCACTGTGACCCTCACACCTGACAGAAACAACCGAAGGAGGGAATGTTTATTGTGGATCAAGATTTCGAAGGTTTCATTGGTCACGACAGGGATGACATGGTTGATCTGCTCAGTCCACAGCCACGGAAGAGGCCATTTTCATCACAGCAAATCAAGAACTTGGGAGAATGTGAGGAAGCACCTGGTGTAACACATCCCAAGGACCTGAGGTTGAGTCCTATCTCAGCTGTCCAGAACTTCCCAAAATAGTGCCATCATCCAGGACCAAGTATTTAAGACATGAGCCTATGGCGAGCATTTCAGATTCAGATCTTAGCACCTGTCTCCCAGGCCTGCCATCTTTCCTCCATTTTGAAAGTGCCTGTTTTTTCATCTCATTCCCCATTCTTTCTGCTACTTGCAAACACCTCCTCATGTACCACATCATGACCCGGGTGAACCCACCTGTTTCACAAATACCTCCTTCTGCTCCATGACTGCCAGTGGCTCCAATACTAGCATATCAGATTAGCATATTGTGATATATACAAATAAGACATACATGTGTCACTTGCTGGCCTGGGATACCAGGTGTGTAGACTTTTACCCTTTTCTTCCATGATTGTCCCAAATATCTCCCCTTAAATAAGCTTGTGGTGACCCTTGCCATCAACCTTGCTCCCGCTGTTTCTTCTTCCTAGAATATGTTCTTTCCTCTCCCCCTGCAGCCTCAACCCTGACCCACCTGCAGAACACAGTCTCATCCTTACCCCATCATCTATCTACTCAATGCCCGCATACCTCTCTCTTTGCACTTATTTTCAGTTCCCTTGCCATATATATATAAATATTGCATAGTTGTTGGTATAAGAGCATCCTTGAGGGCAAGTCTTGTATCTGGTTTGTTTTTCAGCCCCTGAGCATGTAACGTAGTGTAGACACTCAGTAAGTGTCCTTGACTGTGGAGTGAACATGTCAGGACATGCCTTGCCTTTCTGATGCCAGTGTGCAGGAAGAATTGAAGAGCCCTCTGGAAAATAACCCAGCCTGGGGGAGCGAAGGTGAGGCGGCAAAGCTTGGCCCCATAACAAAGCCTTAGTCATGGTGGCAAGGGCTTGGGTTTAGAGCATAATGCTTGTCTTTCAGCTTTGTCTGCCCACTCAAGTGATGTTTACTGTGAAAAAAAATCTAGAAGGTATTGGAACACAAACAGCACAATTTTAAGGTCCCTGTGAAAACACTGCGATGGAGCTCCAGCTCTCTCCCGACTAGACCCATGTGAAGTGCTTCTGACTCTCCAGGGGCTTTAGAGGACACAGGGCTGTCACTTGTATGCTTTAAGGACACAGCTCAGAAAGCTCCAGTGGGAGTGAGTAGTGGGAGTGAAGAAAAATAATGCAGATGAGACACAAGACCTAACAATTCATTAATGTACACTTGGGGTCCCTCTAGAGACCCCCAAAAGTAATTTGTGGAGAGGAAGGAATTACAGTGCCTAGGGTTCCTTTGAGATCAGGTAGATACGGTACAAAGAACAGGCAGATCACATGGCTCAGGTGGGGAGATAAGAGAAAGGAGGGAGGCCCACAAAGGGATTTCACAGACCATCCAGCCGTGGGTTTGGGTAGTTATGATTAATTGGTTCTGTGGGTTTCTTCTGGTTCTGTAAACACAGTTGCACAATCTTGGAGTCTTGTCAGTGTAGAATTAAACTGTCTCCCAGGATCTCCCTCCCCGCTTCCATCCAATTGTCTTTTTTATCCCGTCATTTTCTCCTTATGAGTTACATCTATTTCATCATCTCTCCAAGGCTGTTATACATTAGTCTATTGAGCCAAGGGGACACATGTCACTCGCCCCAGGACCTTCTGTTTATCATTGTAAAGACTGGCTATCAGTTGGGAGCAAGGGGGAAAAACATGATCTATGCCCCTGGAGTTCGGCAACTGGTTAAAGTGGTAGAAAAGGAGATGAGGGGAACAGGCAAGATAGACTAGCCTGCCTAACCGCTCTTCATTTCTCGTGCCTGATGATTATTAAGTATGGTCCTGCATTGACACAATTTGCTAGCTTTCTGAGTAGGCGAATTGCGCTTAGTCTTCTTGGCATTTTTAAACGCAAATGAAAAATCACCCGACTCTCTGAGCCAGAAGCAAGAAAGATAAATAACACCAGGAAGCTAGTCGTTGCCCGTCTGTCATGAAATTTCATTAGTTTTGACAGTCTACACAACATAAGCAATGGATAAATGCTAACTCTACTTCCGTGCCTGGCCATTCCCGTAAGCCATCAGCACAGGCCAGAAGAGGTGCCACCCCTTAAGTCATCAGCACAGGCCAAAAGAGCTGCCACCTGAGGGGTGCCTGGCTGGATAAAGGGACACTTTTACATGAGCACATGGGGGCGCAGCAGTGCATAGCAGAGTCCCACCAAGGCTGCAGGTCCCAGTAGACTGGNTGGAGGTTCTATCAGATCATGGAAGCCACACACCTTAGTGAACTGCCCTACACATGAGAGACGGCCACTCACCAGAGCTCTCCCAAGACTCATTCATTAAACATGTGTTGGGCACTGCACTGAATACTGGAGATTTAAGATTCCATGAAGCAAATGCAGTCATAGTGGGAAAGGCCAGGGCAAAAAGCACATAGGGAGGGACAGGAAAGGTACCCTGTGCTTAGCTCGAGTAACAACAGTTGTCTCATTGACCACGGCATAGTATGGGCTTCCCAGTCTCAGGAATGAGGGACAGTGTGGAGGCTGAGGTCTCTTGTGACTGATGAGAATGAAAGGTAAAGGCTCTTCCTTTCTTAAACGGCTCATGGTCAAGCTGCTGAGGATCTGCTCACACACATGTAAGAAGGGGGATAAACATGGTAGCTCAGGGGTCTCTGGGTGACAAGAGTAGTCTGAGTTTCGTGAGCTGTATGATAGATACCCACTAGGATAAGAAAGGCCTCTGGTGTGGACCTGGGATGGCAAACTCTGAATACTCAGAGTCTGAGTAGAGCAAGAGCCATCTCCAAAGAGGGTAGCCAAGCCCAAGGGATCATCTCCCCAGGCTAAGGAGGAAACACACTTAGAGTGACTTGGCATAGAGGAACAGGTCAGAGCCCCAGCAAGGCCAGGGGAAAGCTTCCTATAGGTGTGCTAGGGCTTGAGGGTCTGATGTCTGAGCTGGGTAGGATATAAGGACATCTGCATATACTCACATGTTCAAAGTATGGTGACCTATACGAGATGAAGTGGCCATTATGCCAAAGAGCAGCTAGAGGGAGCAGGATAGGGAGGGGGCTCCATGGGGCAGAGAATGTAATCAAGACAAGAGGGGTGGGGCACTCCCTATAGAAGGATGAACCAGATCAGCCAGCGAAGACATGGAGACCTAGCATCTTCCTACAAGAGAAGTGAGGCACACATGGGGACAGAAAGGAAGAAAAAATACACCCTATGCTGCTGGATGGGCCTGGAGGAGCCAGAGTGAGCACAGTTCCAACTTCAGAGACTGATGCAGAGATAGTCAGACAACGCACACACACTCCCTTCCTGTGTCTACCCAGAACAAATGAGCAGGATGCTAGCACAGATAAACACACCCTTCTTTTTCAAGGTGTGGTAGATAACATAAAGCCTAGAGATGAGAGTGACATCTTTACCATCACAAAGAGAGACGCTGTCTGGGAAAGAGACTAACACGGAAAGAAAAGAACCTCTGGATCCAGCTGTGCCTGAAACCCACTTGTATATGAACAAGGTCTTTTACTTGTTCCCCTCCTTCTCTTCCTTCTTTCTTTCTTCTCTTTTGTTTATCTATTTTTTCCTTGCCTTCCTTGTTCTTTCTTTCCTTCTCTAAGCCAAGATAAATTGAGTTGCTGTCACTTGCAGTGGACAGGCTTTCAGTTATTGATACTCTCAAGGAATTTCTGATGACTGACTTTAACTGGGAACAACCTCAAATAGTAAGATGGATCCAAGGCATCCTAGTTTTTCTTAAGGGGTTGCATTTCTTACTCATTTAACAAGTGTTGATTGTATGTCTACAATTTGCCGGGTGCTATGCTGAGTACTTGGGATACAGCAGCAAAACAAACTGATGAGGAATCCATATTCTAGTGAAGCAAGGTAGACAATACACACCAGCAATACATTAGCAGCAACTAAATAAGTGGAAGAGTATAGATGCTTAGAGAAAGGGAGGAAAGGAGAAAGCAGAGCGTGGTGTTGACCGGCAGTTCCCGTGCAGAGGCAGGATGTGAGAGCTCAGATAAGGTAAACAAAACACAACCCAGTGAGAAAGTTACATCTACTCCAAGACTTGAAAGGCATTAAATATGCCCGAGGCAGAGCATTCTGAAGGGAAGAGCTTGGGCAAAGGCCTGAGGCAGAGGCTTGTCTGGAATGTCAAGGGATCACCAAAGTCACTGTGGCCACAGCTGCAGTGAGGAGCTGGGAGTGTTGCTCCAGGTATTAGCANGTTTGTGGGGGGGCCATTGACAATGGACCCCTGATCATGATCCACTATGGATTCCATCTCCTGTTTTTCTGTTAACGCCAGAAGAGACACTTCACAATTGTCTCCCTCCTGGCTTTAAAACTGGATGAGAAGAATGCATCTGAAGTCTACTATGGCCCCAGGTAGAGATGGGACATTCTGATCTACTAATCCAGCTGCGCCTTGGTCAGAAGACCACTCACCAGGAAGGTTGAGTCACCTGAAGACAAGCTAAGGAATAATTACCCTTTAATGGGATTGTGTATTGATCCCTCCCAGAAGCCCCTGTTTACAGAGCTACACCATGCAACAGCACTAAGCTTGCCCACTCACTCTTCTGAGTTCCAACTCAAGAAAGAGTGACTCTTTTCTTGCCTTCTTTCTATCACCTTTCTTTGAGACACTGGCCAAAAGCCTCAGCATGCTTCCCCGCTCCTTCTATGCAGCTGNTTGCTAGCTTTCTCCAACTCTAACTTAAAAGTCCTTTCTCTCTGTCTCTCCTCCATCTCCCACCCCTGGCAGCTGCCAAGATCTGTAGCTTCCCTATCCTGTTGTTTTCCTTGGAACAGTAATAAAATTATCCTTGAGCTTCCTCCCCTGTTAACTTCTAAAATCTTTTACTAATGAGACTACCAGCGCACAAAAGGTTTTCCTAATAACAGTGGTGGGCTCAGCAGGGGCAAGTCAGGGCTGTAGAGAAGACATGGTAGGTGACTGACGTGACTAAGGATGAAAGGACGTGTCCACACACCATTTTCAGCCACAAGGTGCCTGGCCCTGGGTGGTCAACGGATGGATGAAGGGGCTGAGTTGGGAAAATAAGAGAACAGAACGATGACACCAGGAGTCCAAATGATTCCAGAATGCTGTGCCTGATCAACTACAGTGTCACCATCAGCTAAACAGGAAAGGCCCCACCATACCTAGAGAACTCTGGGCGGTCAAAGGTCAGATCAGCTCTGGACAATGTGTGAACTGTCTCTGACTCATCTACACGGAGATTTGAGAACCCATTACAAGCTAGAATCTGGTGTTATAACAATAAACTGGAATGGTGGTTTTTATTCATTTTTTTGCACATTTTTACAAAATTACTAATATGCAATGGTTTGTTGGAGCAACGTTGTCTCCATTCAGAATTGCACAGCCCCCACTGTGGCCAGCGGTTTCCAGAGCCTCATCAGGCAGATCCCTACGGTAGGAGAGATGCTTGTGTCTCTGCCTCCTTAGTCTATGTCTGTCTCAGGCTATGCTGCACCACTCCAGGGGACCCTGAAACTGGGTCAGAAATATTTTTATGATAGTTGAAAGCATTGTTAACATGTTCTCATTGGTGTTCTCTCTTGATGGTGTGGTAGAATTTTCCAGAAACTACATAACCAATGCTATAGCAGTAGACTGAATGCAGGGGCAACTAGCAGCATCCTGCTGCCTTTTACTAAACTGATATGAAAAGAAATTTCCCCGACCATGAACAATGCTGCGCACTAAAAAATGTTCCCTTTGGTAAATATGCTTCTTGTAGAAGCTGTTTGTATGAACATGGGGGGTCTACTATTGTTCTTTTACGTCAGCTAATAAAACTGACATGTAGCATCAATATATTGAAGGTACATGCAGGGCCCTCAATAATTTCTAAGAGTGTAAGTTGATTGGGAAGGCCACAGGTGTGAGGGTCACTCTGCCCAGTGCAGTGTCTATGGGATCCTCAGTGGGGTGCGAGGCTCCAGGCCTTCCAAAACTCTCACTCACTGTCCCTGCTTCATCAACAAGTACCTTGTTAGTGTACAGGCATCATCAGCTGCACAGTGAAAAAGTTTCAAGGGAGAAGGGGTCTCTCCTCTGTGACGACTGTTAGCCTTTAGTGAAACAAGAAACTGGCTTTCAGAAGACACTTCTCAGGGAAGGGAACTGAGGAAAATGAACCCAGTTTATTTCACAATCGGCTGCACAGCGGATCTGCAGCCAATTGCCTCCCTTCCTTCTCAAGCTCTCTTTTGTAAAGTTAAATTAAGGGGTGAAATGAACCCTTCACAAACACCAAAAAGATTAGTCATAAATCTTGTCCAACAACCCCCAAGCGCATCAAGCTTGTTAATTTGGTAAAGCTATATGTAAACCAATATCGACTAGAAATAAATGCGAATTCATACCATGATGTGTCTTCCACCCTCCATGGCATTCTGAGTCTTTCTTATTAGTTTCAGAACATGTACATGTAGCCTTTTAAAATTTCTAGCTAGGATCTTTATCTACAAATACCTTGCTCATTATGATGTAAGTAATCCTCCTGCAAGGTGACATCACATTCCTTTCAAGAAAAGGACTAACTGAAAAGCCCCTCCTTCCCAAACAATAAACAAAACCCATCCACACAGTGATCATCCACTTCTCAAATGCTATTGTTGAATAACGTAAAGTTTAGTTTAAACACAGGGATTCATGATTCAAAATAGCAGTTAACAATGCATGATGTAGGTTTTCTCATTTTTAGATAAAATACAAGAGGGGAGAAAAGCATCTTACAAAAAAATACACTCTTTCCTTAGTAAAAGACAAAGGTACCTTTCTCAGAACCTGATAGAAATTAGGGCCAGCAAGGTGGCTCAGCTGTGAAGGCACTTGCTCCAAGCTGACCAACCTGAGTTTGTTCCCCAGCCCTCACAAGGTGGATGGAGAGAACTGATTCCCTAAAGCTGTCAACACACACACGCATGCACGCACGCGCACACACATGCACATACACACACATGTACACACACACACATGCACACACACACAATAATAATAAAAATAAAAATAAATAAATGTAATCTAAAAATCTACTATGAATCACAGTTTGCAGGGAAGAGATCAACAAGAAAAGGAGAAGACTCTTGCCTGTGAAGCAGATATCAACTCCCATTTCAGATACATCATGACCATAAAGGTGAATTGGTTGAAAATATAAAGTTGTATCATATTCTGCTCGAAAGAAGCTCACATACATTACAGTGACACACAGAAGAAGAACCAGTGTAAATGATGGGCACAGGAGAAGCAATGCCTCAGCAGGAATGAATATCAAAAGGGGAGAACTCACCCCTCTCCACACTTGGGAGTGTAAATTGATACAGCTCTTCAGTCCTATGATGTAGCAATATGCATCAGCTACATGTGTACCCTTATAATTTCATATACATATTAACCCAGCAATTTTATTTTAGAGACATCTCCCCAGTCTCATAATCAAAAGCGTTCCACATTTATGAGAAAAAAAATGTGGAGAAAGATTTTCTTACAGGCATGTGTGCCATAATATTCTTTAAAAACATCTTTGTCTTTGGAGGTCAGAGATGTGACCCGCTAGCCAATGAGGCACCATGTCCCTCCCAAGGAACTCCATGGCAGGCACATAAGTTCCAAGAAGAGGCCCTGCTTCAGCCTGGTCCCACCCTGTCATAGAGAGAGCCTTCTCTATTCTCAACTAATTTGTGGTGAGACGATAGAGTCTTCCACATGTACCCCAAACATTTTTCCAATACCACTGCGGGTTTCTCTCCGTGGAATCATTGCCTTTGCTGTCTATCCAGAATCCCCCATTTGTACAATGATCATTCTGTGAATTGTTAAGCATAACCAACATACATACATGCCTCCATGGACACACGCCCTCCCTGAGACACAAAGAGAGAAAAGAGATCCATTTATACAGTCAAAGATAGTAACTGGAGTAGTAATGATCATTTGAATTTGAAATGTTAATATGAGTGTGTGTGTGTGTGTGTGTGTGTGTGTGTGTGTGTGTGTGTGGTATGGTGTGTGTGTTTCCTAGCTCTGTCTTCTAAAGATACCTAAAAGCACATACAGGTTTTTTAAAAGGGTGAACAGAACTCCCAGATCTTAGCGCCTAGACTGTATTACTCTCGCAGTGGAAGCCAGTTGTCCCCAGAGAAGCAAAGCAAGAGACCTACATCAGGAACCTGAAAATCTGTGGGTCAGAAAGCAAAGGTGTGTTTGGACTAATGAGGTTGTGTTCAAAGGCCCCAGGAATCACCTGGTGAAACTGCACTGACCATTTTTAGCACAACTTGAGTGTCAGAGAGAATAATAACTGCATTTGACCAAATAAAAATTCAAGATTCGAAGTGATAAAAAGAAAAGGAAATTTACTTGTGGCTTAGATGATAAGCTATGAAGAAAATCAAAACTCGAGCCAGCAGCTCTATCTAACAGAGAGAGCGAAAGCAGACAGCCTCCTTATCTCCATGTTTTATGGCGGTTTCTGGATGCATCTGACTGCTTAGTGACTGAAACAAAACACTTGTATCTGAAATCTGCCACCAAACAAATGATCCCACAAAGGAACTACAGGGATAACAGATGAGATCCCCGGGGTTGGTGGAGTTACAGGCGATCGCACTTCTCTTCCGATGCTCTACAGTAATCATGCATCACTCTGCGGGCACAGAGCTGAAGTCTTCAGTCACTACCCACACTCAGAAACACCACACACGCTTACATCTAACCCCGTTACAATTTCAGCAGCCACACCTTGATTTGTTTTTTACATTCATCTTTTTGCTTTGCGCTCTCGCTCTCTCTCTCTCTCTCTCTCTCTCTCTCTTTCCAAGAAGAGATTGTAGAAAAAGAAATTAGTTACAGATGTGTAGATGATAGGCTGAGTATAGTGCTTTGACAAGGCACTTGAAGGCAGGAAAATCTGTGAGGCTAGACTGCAAAACAATTAGACAAGTTGGTACCAAAACTACCTCAAATCCTCTGGAGTCCTTCCAACTTGATGGCACCTTCCTTATGGAGCCTCCACAGCATAAATCTCTGAGCTACAGGAGCAAATTTCAGTTTTGGAAACAACCAAAATGTATTCAAAATGAAGTCTGATGACTAAGGTGGCTGACCAAGAAGGAACTAATCTAAATGAACTAAACTAATCAAAAATGAGGTGTAATTGTGAGCAGTGAGATAGGAGATACACACTAGCTCGGAAGTCATCCCCAAGTGGAACGCTTTACGCACCTGAAGGAAGTGAGTCTTCACGCACTTACCATTCTCATTCCCTGGCCATTTCTCTCTCCAAAGGAGGATGTTACCTCACTCATGTCCTCACCATCTTTCCACTGGGGGAGTGTGCCCTTTCGGTACAGCCGTCATCCACTTCAGTGCTACGAGATGATTTGAAAGTCTCTACCTTCTCTGCTAGGACTTGAGTCCAACCACCCTCTGTAGTCAACGACCTCACTTTGTATTTTAATTCACAGATGGCCAGGCAGTTGTATGTTAATTTGCAGATGGCCAGGCAGTAGCAGCTCTCTGAAGCAGACACACTGGAGAACACCAGCAGCTTCAGGATGCCACAGTGTGTCTCTCTGTTAAGAGCCCAGAGCTCTAGAATGTGGCTAGGATGCACACAGGAAGACCAGAAGGCCCTGGGAGCCATCTGTCTGCTCTGAAAACTCTTAGAAACAGAACACCATTGAACATAGATGAACACTGGATATACAAAGCCTGGCCTACGGGTCTGGTTGAACTTGGGCAACAGAATGATGCTCCCAACAGTAAAACGAGGAGGATGAGAAGGATGGAGGTTATAAGGCCACGTTAACTGCCTCTTTCCCTGACCAGGCTCAGTGTGTGCTGTTTGTTCTCCCCTGGGCTAACGGCATTAACTGCAAAGGCTCCCTTTTTTGTCAAGCTTAGTTTATAAACACAGCTATTTGCTAATAAATGTGAGTTTAAATCACATTACTCTAAACACAGACTTACTCTGTGCACAGGGCAAAGGGTGGGCCACAGGGAATGGGGAGAAGGGGAGTGGAGAGGAACGCCCAGGAAAAACACCCTGAAGAAACCAAACACAACCTTTCCCCCCACAAGCAAGGCCTTTGACAAACTTCGGTGGTCACCTCCACTTAATCAACACATCTCTTGAGAAGCAAATGTCCAGCCATCAGGTACGAGGCGAATATAGCAGTGGTACGGAAGTAAATGGAGCACCATCGCTGTCTTCAAGGATTTTGCACATGTGGCCATAAGACCCTCACACATAAAGTATGGCTGTGGCTGCCGGGATAGACAGCAAGGCTGTGAAAATGCTGACCTTTGAGTTGGTTCTACAAGGATTTTTATTGTTTGGGGCAAACAGGAAATGTGGAGATTGTTTTAAGAAAACAGCCACAGAGTCCAGCTCTGGATCATGGGAGTGAGTTAGTACCATCACATAACACACACTGACACTTGACCAGTGGTGGACCATATATACCATACTGCCCTCATGACAGTATATCTTCCAGTGATGGCACAGGCATCTTAGTTTATGGAAATGCACTCTGTAATATTCACACAACAGTCAACCATGCATTTCTCAGAAAGTACTCCTGTAAGTGCATGACGGGATTCACTAAATATCTGATGTCCCAATGTGTATACTGTACTCTGCTGCCTTTAAAAGCAAAAGGGGGGAATCTAATAAAGCAAGTTTGCTCCAGATTGCTAAAGAAATGAAAAGATTCATGAGCTCAAGTAGCTTGAGACTGGGATACAGAAAACGGAAAACAGTAGGATAATTAAACTGATAACGCTACAGCCAAATATCATTTAGAAGACCATGGGGCCATTCCAAAGCATTCTGTGATTTGTGACCCAATATGTAGGGTTGAGTGAAACATACAGAGAAAGGATAACAAAAACAATCCTGTTGGAACCTTGAGTACCCAAAAGAGAAATTTGGAATTTGAGTTGAAGATCTTGATTGTCACTCGTTTCCAAGACCAGGGACAGAACAGGTTGTTTGGAGACTGGGGACAGAGCAGGCGATGAATAATGAATTAACACAGCAAGAAAACAGACAAGACCTAGACCAAATGAGGAGGAAAGGGATGAAGGATTGGTGAGTACATCTGGATTTTCAATCCCATCACGGACCAAGCACCATCTCTAACCTGAAAAGTCAGAACCCAAGGTCTCCATGTTCTGAAACTGGATGAATGCTAATAGATACTGCAGGTGGAAAACTCCACAACATGAAATTTAGCCTCACACACACACACAAAAAATTAAATACCATAAAAAGATACAATTAGGCTAGGCATATAAAGCATATACAAAATGTAAATGAATTTCATGCTGGATTTGGGACCCAGTCCAAAGATCGACCTCTCTCTTTCTCTCTCTCTCTCTCTCTCTCTCTCTCTCTCTCTCTCTCTCTCTCTCTCATCTCTGTCTCCCTCTGTCTGTCCATCTCCTTCTGTGTGTGTGTGTCTCTCTCTCTCTCTGTGTATGTATATGAAATTTTCAAATCTGAAAAGCAATCTGAAACCTGAGACACATTTGACCCAGAATTTCATATCAGTGACACTAGATCTGTGTGGCAGTTCCTGTCCCCCTCTGTCATTTGCTATCGGTAGTGTTTCTTTAGTTCTATTTTACTCTACATCCCTCTTTCTAAGATGTACAGTTGCATCTAGTGATGGGACTCCTGTTCTCAGTCCATTCACCCACCGACTAACTCCATAAGAGACCCCTAGGGAAGGCAACCAAGGGACACACCCAGCTCTTAAAACCCAGTAGACTAGTGTGATTGCAGTAATTATTTGTCAGGTGGATCTCTAATTTGTGGGTGAGAAACCAGAAGCAAGGAGACCATGTGGAAACAGATGGACATCATCCAACTCTTAATCTCAGGAGCCAAGCAGGAGAGTTTCAATTCCATCCTGCCTCACTTGCCTGTGTGTTTCAAAGGTGTTCTTACTCTCCTTCTTCTATGCCACTGTGTGCCTGCTCTTAGTTACTCAAGCTTTCCATCCCCCTCACTTAGCCTTTAACAATCCTTCCCCATATTTAGTAAGATAATACAAATATTTTTCCCCTGCCCAGTTTAAATATCTTATGAACCTCTCTGGAGCTCAGTAATATGAAGCATTTTCATTCTGGGGGGTTGTTTTATTTGTTTTGGGGGGGTGTTTCTTAAAAGGAGTGAGACAGGGTCTTCCTATATAGCACAATCTACCCTGGAGTTGTCAATCCTCCTGTTCCAACTTCCCGAGTAATGAGATTCTAAGTGTGTGCGATAATGCCCAGATTATCTTCATCTGTAGGTTGGGAACACTCACTATGTTTTCACACCTCTGGAACCTGAAAACATCTTAGGTTTGGTGTGCCCTTTGTTTCTGGACCTTTATTTCATAAATGAGTTCTGGGTTCCTGGATTATTATGTCTGCAGTTATAAGAACCAGAAAACTGTTCACTGAAACCCATATAACACATGGATTGCATGACGAAAAGGTAAGTGAGTTAAAATTTATGCCCCATTGTGTCCAACATATATCAGAACACACACACACACATACACACACCCACACACACTACCCTCTCTATAATTAGTTACCTGCTATTGCACATCCGTTAGGACCATCTGTTTCCTTATACCTAACCGTTTGCTTAGGACTCTTGGGCTCTTAAATACAAGATTGATTACATTATTGCACATATTTTCAAAGTTTTTAGAGGTCCCAAGCAATTTTAGACTTCTGAATATTTAGTATCTGTTCTTCCCCAATACACTATGCAGNTCTTTTCATATAACCATATTTTCTTTCCATCCACACTTGCCTGCAGGGTCACTTAGCAGTGGTTCTCAACTTGTGGGTCACAACCCCTTTNGGGGTTGCATATCAGATATTTACATTAAAATTCATAACAGTAGCAAAATTACAGTTATGAAGTAGCAAAGAAATAATTTTATGTTTGGGGGTCACCACAACATGAGGAACAGTGTTAAGGGGTCACAGCATCAGGAAGGTTGAGGACCACTGACTTATGGGGAGCTGACTGTTTCCACACACAGACGAGCATACACATGCACACATACACACGTATATGGACAAAGAAAGTAGTGACCTAATTCCCTTATAACACCAGTTATAATCTGTACTTTGGCCCTAGATATTTTTCCTCTGTTGACAATAAAGCTTCATCTTAGCCTTCTATGTAATTAGCTCATTATCTTCTGTAATGAGCAACTTCCCTCACTCCTGGTCTGAACCAAAGTCTACATAAGTCATGGTCTTTCACAGGCTTTTGAAGACTTGAGTTAGGCGAACAGTCCTATGACAAGTAAGGCTGTCATGTTTTCTACTGATCACCGTGTAATTATTGAGTACACAGTATACCAGAAGTTTGTGACCGCTATAGACACAAGATATATCTTCACCCTGAGGAAGTCTGGATGACGGTGGCTTGTGAGTGTGTGTGTTCTGATGCATGCTGGACACAATATGAGTTCTAACCAGCTTCCTTTCACTAACCTTTTCATCATGCAACCCATATGTTCCATGAGTCTCAGAGGATGTAAAATACCGAAGATGAATTTGTTAGGTGAGACCACAAAAACAAGTGAGAGAGAAGGGCTTCAGATCATGAGGGTCTGAAGAGTGTTTTCTGTGGGTGAAAATAACCCAGAAAGAGTGTCACAGGATTAGGACCTCCACATAGAAATAGTCAAATTTCAGCCAGATGTGGGCACCACTTAAACATGCAGCTTCCTCTGACAGCCTTCCCGGCATGCCCTCCTCCAGCTCCAAACTGCTAAATCTAAAGAGGTCATGAGACCTTCTCCGAGGACAGCGCGGTTATAAAACCCACTCTAATGGCCGCTGATGTTTCCAATTGCTTGTGCTTATTTAGTTCATTGCCTGTCTCTCTCTTCTAAAACAGGAGCTCCATAGAGCAGATGTGTTCTGTCCTACAACATTTGCTGATCCTTGAAGACTGTGGCATGAGGATGGTGGCATAAATGCTGGGTGGTAATCTTAAACATGAAAACAGGTCGAGGCAGCAGTGAAGAGCTCAAAGAGAGTAAGCCCGAGAAGGTGTAGACAAAGGAGCAGTGAGGGATGAGGGGAACACAGACAACAGGCAGCTCACAAAACACAGAACTGAAAAACCAAAACATACTGATATTTGCACATGGAAACACATACAATATCATAGCTATTGAAGAGGCTCTACTTAAAATAATTAGTGATAAAACTGACACCATTTAGAACGGACTTTCAAAGCTGAGAATGGGCACTATTTCTCAAACTCAGCACTATTTCTGTGGGGGTAGGGGTGAGGGTGGGGGATGGTGGCGGGGGTCTGCTTCCAATCCTGGCTAATCGATCACTTGACCCAGCAATTCTTCACTTAGAATTTATCTTAGCAAATAATTAGGCGAAATCGCGCCTCAGGAGCGTGAGTCTCAGGACTGTTTATAAAAGTGAAAAATTGAAAACTGCATAAATGTGTCACCGTGGGCAATTAGTTTAATGGATTATGGTGTGTTCGCGCAATCGGTTGGTATGCATCCATTAAATAGGTTGTTTTAGGCATGAAAGATGTTCATGATGCATTACCCAGAGGGGGTAAAATCATTTAAAGAACAGTGGATGGAGTAAGGATCCATTTTCATCAAAACAAAACAAAAATCAAATGTATGCTTTGTGAATAAGTTAGACTTCTGGGCCCCAGATGGTCAAAGGAGAATCACCTGGTATATCCACCAGCTCAAGTGAAGTTTTTCAGTTTGTGTGTGAACTCTGGAGCCAGATTAGTGGTCCGTGTACAGACACTAAGGAAGGACTCTGAGATGATTATTAACTCTAGGNAAAACAGGAATCAAATGGCCGAAGAACAAAAGCTTCAATACACAGGGACTGAACTGTAGATGGTGTCTGCATGCACTTGGAGTGCAAACACTGGACTCGGGTATCAACAGAGAACCTTGGAACCACCCTTGGAGAAAAGTGTGTNTTTGAGAAACTGAGTCCCCTCTTCCTGGAGAAGAAAAGCCAAAAGATAATGTGTAATGGAAAGCCACTAAAACAGTAATGCAATGCTGTTTCATGAGATTTACAGNTGGGGTGTAGCAATTTTTATTGTAAGTATATTGTAGAGATATTAATAAACATGTACACATGCTGATTTGAATAAAATGAAAATTGAAAGAAAAATTGGAAAGTTTTTCAGAAATTATTTTGATTTTTTGCTTTATTTGGACTCGGTATAAATACTTCATACAATTAGAAAAANATCCAAATTAATAGCAAACAGTGAAGTGAAGCCTGGGGAGGCCTTTCTTGATTGTTTTTATTTCTAGGGAAATGTTTACAAAGATAAAACGGCTCAAGAAGCAAAGTGTTTCCCCTCTTAAGGATGCAGAAGGCCCCAATGAGTCGGACCAAATTAACAAGGCACACCCCTTGCCTCAGAGTACAGGGGTCTGGCCATTTCCCCTGGCTACAGCTCCTCACTGAGGCATGACACCCTTCAGCTTCAGTACAAGAGGGGAAAGGTATCAGGGAGAGAAAACAGCATTGGGAGAAATGCTCGCGCCTGGGGAGACAGCACAGGCAATACAATACATAAGCCTGAGGACCCCAGTTCAATCTTTCCACCAAAACGCCAGGCACACACTTAGAATCCCAGAGTTGAGGGTGAGGGGAAACAGATGGATCCCGGCCGGCCAGCCAGGCTGTCCTAATCAGTGAGTCCCAAGTACTCACTGAGTCTCCCAGGTACTAGGGAGAGACCCTGTCTCAAAAAACAAGTTGGAGGGCTCTTGAGGAAGAACACATGGGTTGCCCTCTGACCTTCACACGCTTGTGAACATTCACCCAGGAGCACAGAAACACACACACGGACAGACAGACCCCCACACACAGACACACACATACACACACACACACACACACACACACACACACACACACATGGGCAGATGGACAGATAGACTGATGGAAGGACACACGTACGCTCACTTACTTGCACATGTGCACACACATGCACAGAGACACATGGACACATAGAAAGAAATGCTATGCCTGTTCAACAAGCCTCTCTCCTGCACACCAGGCACCATGCTGGACTCCAGTTACTAAGCTCCTATTTGGGAACACTGTAAGCCATTTGAACACATGTGGCAATGCTAAAATAAAAGTGTACACAAGGAATGGACATCCTCCAGGACTAGAGAATTCTAGTTTAAAGAAGGGAAGATGAAGAACTAAGAAATGACAAATATGATTAAGTGATTAAGACAGATTTAAAATATGGGGTCCTAGCTAGAGGGAGACCTTGGCTGTAATCCCAGCTCCATCGTTTATGGAACCAGTAGCGACTTAATTTTTCTAAGCTTTATTTTTCCACTTGTCCTGTGGGGAGGGTGGCTGCCATTCTCAAGGTTAAGAGAAATCGCATGCCTGGCAAATAGCTTGCACTGAAAAATGTTTCTCATTCTAATTATATCTAAATCTGACAATTGCCATCATAAATAAAGGATGGAGTCTTTTTTCTGTAACCCATGGCTTGTGTGTGCATATGTGTGGCTGTTCCTGGGCATGACTGGGGGTAGAGCACACACAGAGAAGCTTACATGGAAAGGTCAGAGGACAACTCTGTGGAGTCTGCTCTCTCATTTGTGTGGGTTCTGGAGATTAAACTCAGATTCCCAGGCTGCACAGAAAGCTTCTTTATCCACTTCCTGTCTCACTGGTCTTGATGGAGCATTCTCACTGTTTCAGAAGGACTAGGCAGGGAAAGGACTCTTCCTCTGTTAGTGAACATATTATCAATCATTTCCTAAAGGAAAAAAATTGATTTGCGTGTGTGTGTGTGTGTGTGTGTGTGTGTGTGTGTGTGTGTGTATTATTAGACTGGTTTACAAGATGTGGTCCCAGTAGTCCAACAGTTTTGTCTCATGATGGCAAGGCCAAGAGTCTGGTAGTTGTTCGGTCTACAAGGCTGGATGTCTCTGGAGTCTTAATCTGATGCTGGAGTTTTCGGTCTATATCAAAATTCTGAAGAAGTCTGGTTTAATACCAGCTGCGCAGCTGCAGCAACAGGATAGATGAACCTGCCAGCAAGAGTTAAGGGAAGCAGGCAAACAGCAAAAGCTTCTTCTTCCAGGTTCTTTCATGTGGGCTGAGAGCAGGTTTAGAGGGAGTGTTTCTGCTTCAAATCATCTGATCAGTGGTGTCCCTCATGGGAGCACCCAGCAGCTTGGGTTTTCCTTGATTACAAATGTAGTCAAGTTGGCCATCGAGATTAGTCATTCAAGTGAGGGATGGAAAGATCCCAAATCATCTGCAGCATCTTTGACCAAGACATGTCTGGCTAAAGTGTGGAGCTGTAGAAAAAAACAACAAAAACCAGAATGATGGGCTGTAGCATGTTCGGGAAGAGGAGCTTCAGGTGTCTCCACAGTATGTCTGTTTCTCATGGGTCAGCACTCTTTTGCAAGCACTGTATGGATAANGGTACTGGAAGCAGAGGAGTCTTAGGTACATAGATGTCTGCCTGTGTCGTTCCAACGGGGTTGACTTCCTGGCTTAGGACAAGAGGAGTTGCCCTGTCACCAGCACCCCTGCCACCTCATACTTTGAAACACATGAATAGAGAGGTGAAGGAAAACCATGCATACAAAGTGGAGTATACTGGAACTTAGCTGTTCTGAGTGGCTTCACAGAAGAGTCACATAAAGACCTGGAGTCAGTAAAAGGAAAGACACACACACACACACACACACACACACACCATATTGTGTTCAAGGAGTAAGGGCTTCTGGCTTTACAAGCTGTAGCTTCACACTAATGGTAAAGTAAAGTAGAATTCAGGGTAGGCTGTGCTCCACAGTTGTGCCCAGGTCAGAAGGTAGGCATGAGCTGAGAATCACAGAAATAGGTCCACAACAAATGCTCAGTCCCTGGGGGAGTCAGCCAAGCCAGATCACCTGGGAATGTGCCTGCGATTTCTCCAAGTGGTGTTAACTGAGAGAAAACTGAGGCTAGGAATCTGTCCACCACTCCAGACAGACAGGAAGGGAATTGTTTCAGCCATGACACTAGCTAGAAAAATAGACTCCATCAATAAATAAGTCTCCCAGCAGAATGCAGCAACCCTGCCCTGCATGTTTGGAGTTTATTTTACACAGCGTTTGTGGCATGAGGGATCCTTGAGGTGAACAGTTATGTGAAAATAGATTTTGGCTGATGATGGGTCTGGGTGGCTCAAAGTAAACAGAACACCCCAGAGAGACTCTGCAATGACGCAGGCTGCCAAGATTCCCAAAGTAAAAGAAAGTCTCCTTATAATACAAAGTCACACACAGTACAAGGGAAATACTCACTGTGCACACAAGTCAACAGAAAACACAAGCATAAAAACTAGGGTTTTTATGAAAACCCCCACTGAAGAGGATTAACACACACTAATCTTTGAGTACAATAATAAATCATCGNCCCTCATGAAAGAAGCTTTTGGTTTGGTTTGGTTTAATTTTTGCAATAGATGGCAATGAATACAACTGGTCTGAATAGAGACTTCAGAATGCTCACCCGAAATCTGGACATCTCTCTTCTCCCAGGGATCAGGGATCATTTCGGAGAAGAGAACCAAAAAAGACTGTAAGATCCAGAAGTGACAGGTGACTGCAAGGAAGCAGGGTCTTCTTCCCTCACAGCACACGTGAACTCACGTGCCTGTGACAACATGCACAAGACCTGTGCAAGCTAAAGCCGGACAAAAATCCCAGTGTGGAGAGGGAGAGCTAGGGATGAAATCTCACCCCTGACTAAGAAGCCATTGGCAACTGAGAGCTACAGGGAGAGGGACAGTTAGTTTTCTTTAAGGATGCAACCAACCATGCTCCAGTGAAGGCCACACATTCAAGAGCATATGGGCAGCATAAACTGTGCTTGATAGGTTAAAACAAAACAATAAAAAAAAGAGAACATAAAGTTAGTGATAAGGAACGGGCCTGGGGTGGCGGTGGACCTGGGNNGATTGTGCAGAAGACATGATTATGATCAAAAGACAATCTATGAAATTTTCAAAGAACTAATAAAAGTGAGAGAGTAATTTTAAAAATCAACACTGCAAATCTCAAATGTGGAATACTGGGAAACCATCTGGGAAGGAGGATTACACGACAGGTTTCTGATGAGTGCATGGGATGCAGCAAAAAAAGGTAGAGAGACGGGAGTCAACCCCACCTGCACTGCCCAGCGCTGCCCAGCACATAGCATAAAAGAGGAAGAAAATGGGAAGTGTAAAGGAGAAGTTAAAAGACAGACTCGAGATGGAGGAAATCTTCCATCTACCTATCAGGAACTACAGGCTGAGAGGAATGAAGATGGNGGGGAGGAAGTAATGTTTGGATGACAATAATTGAGAATTACGCTACCTCATCAAAAAGAACACCTTCCAATTAAAGAGGTTGAGTAAGTCTATGCAAGACAAATAAATAAAAAGTAAGAAGTGTATTTCTAGACTAGACGTAGTGAAATTATATGAAGATAAAAGAGACTAAAATTTTCAGGAAGGAAAAATAGATTTTATATATAATAAAACAATAACTTGAATAACAATAGTATTTCTAACAATGACACTAGAGTCTGGAAGATGCTGCTACAATATCTTCAAAGTTGTGAGGAGAAGTAGCCAGGAGCTCAGAATTCTATTATTAACTGATCAACTAAAGAGTAGGGGTAGAATACAGATATTTCATAATAGAGCTATCAGGGCACTGGAGAGATGGCTCAGCAGTTAAGAGTACTGGATGCTCTTCCAAAANACCAGATTCCATTCCCAGAACCCATGTGACAACTCACAACCATCTGTAGCTCCAGTTCCACGTGATTGATACACTCTTCTGGCCTCTGTGCACACACATTCATGCAGGCAAAAATACCATATGCATAAAAGTAATTAAATTAAATGATAAAAAATATTTTTAAAAGAGAGCTATCAAGACTTACTACCAATAAAAGAAAGCAAAAGAATAAAATGTTTAGAACTGAGCAAATGATGGAGTTGATGAGCCTCTATGTAAATCATTGGCTCAAAGAACTGACCCAAAATATTAAAAATAAAAATAAATAAGAAGTAATGTGGGGATAATCCTGGGGAAAAAAGACATACTATGTATAAGTCTTTTGTCTTAGGCCAAGTCATGGATGCATGCTAAAAAGGTAATGGCAGGGAGACAGAAACAGAGAAGGGGGAGGGAGGAAGGGAGAGAGAGAGAGAGAGAGAGAGAGAGAGAGAGAGAGAGAGAGAGAGAGAGCCTGTAACTTCCAAAGAAAGGATAAAATATAATTTGATGAAATTGTGTTCTGGGTTCATTTCCCCTGTGCTGGTTTCTATTCTTAACTGCATAAAAATCAATCCCTGGAATGATTAAATCAAGGGAGAGGATCTCCCACAGAGTGGGGAGCACCATCCAGTGGCAGCCCAGGTATAAAGAGGTCTGTTGAAAAGCAGTACTGCCTTTGCCTTTCCAGCTTTACTGCTTGCTGATAAGTGCATATGCTAGGTTGCTGCTACTATTCTGACATCCTTCACCAACACCAGGACCCAGCTTCTTTGGTCTTCTATTGTGGACTGAAAATNAGGGGATCTCCAGGAATCCTCCAGGCCTTTAGCACCAGACTAAGATTNCCAAGGCACCCAGCCTCATGAACTGATTAGCTACTGGGTTTTCAGCCTCTCTAGCTTGCAGATAGCCATAGTCAGACTACCCAGCCTGTACTGTGTAAGCCACTCTAATCGATTCCCCTTGAAATTATATACTCATTCCATTGGTCCTTTTCCTATAGAGAGCTCTGACTCATGCATATGCCTGTAGTCTCAGCATTTTGGAGGTGGAATCAGGAGGGCGGCAAGTTCAAAGTCAGCCTGCAGTGCACAGTGAAACTACCTCAAAACACAAGTGGCAGAACACTTGTTTAACATGCCATAGCCTTGGGTTCAATTCCCTGAATTACAGACTGTGGAATGGAAATTCTTATATAAGGAGGAAAAAAAATAGATAAATGTTCCTTAGAAGAAACCTGTCTAAGACTTCATAGAAAAAGTAAATGAGAAAAAATAAACCAAGCAAATATTGCCTGGTGTCTAAACAGTGTCCCACAATAGAATATGGTCAAGGCAAGAGACACTACTAAAATAAAGAAGATGTTACTAATAATTAAAGAAAAACTTATCAGAAAGATCTTATGGTCATATCTATACCTCACAATTTGGCCACAAAATANATAAATCAAAACTTGATATAAACAAAAAAGAATTTTTAATTAACATAACAGAGATTTTAGTATTACTTTCTCAAGATTGGTAGACCAGTAGTGACCGATGGAAAAGACAGAAAA
>LZPO01075901.1:383187-393303 GCA_001675575.1 Neotoma lepida
ACAGGCAATCGATAACCCAACACCAACAAATCCCAAAGAAGAGAAGCACACACACACACACACACACAGCCATACGGTTTAAAGCATCTTCTAGCATCAACAATGCAAACATGGTATTAATCAGTCATGAAGGCACAAACCAGAAGCCTAGAAGTCTCAGTGTTTCTGACATATCACATAAGCAAATGCTCCCGTTCAATGTGTGAACCAAAGCACTCAGCACCATTCACTGTCTTGTTTTCCTTTTCATTTACCCAAACCCAGCCAAAGCAAACCAGGGATCACCAGTGGAAAGAACTGCAAATGTTTGCAAGTGGTGAGCAAATTAGGAGAAAGTCCGAGATTTAGGAGACTTGAATTATTGTGTGCAGATATAAATAAACATTGTTCTCAGCTCAGGTTCTGTCAACACCCAGCATGCCACACAAATTCATNTGAAGATGAATGAGCTAGTGTTACTCATACCTGATGAGCCCAAAACCTCCTGAAGGGCACACACTGTACTTGCTAAGCTTTGCCGAAGTCAGCTCTTGGAATACAAAGCCACCGCAAAGTATGCAGCCAGCTCTGAAATACATGTGTGTGTTCAGGCAGCCACGGGGCAGAACAGCCATTCTCTCCTGTTGATCCGCACTTCTTGTTTTGGCTCGGAGTACAGCAGGAGTATCATGCTTTTCAGTCTACTGCTCTCTCCATTTTTCAATCAAGTAAGACATGCTTATTGTACAGTATTTGTAAAAATTTAATCAAAAGGAAAGTTAAACCTGCATTAATCCTAACAAGGATCATAATTCTAAATATATGCTTTTAAACATTTTAAGGCAGATACTCTTCAAAATTAAGATAGGACCATATTGAAAGGAATTAATTCAAATACAGTCTGTGCACTCTTTGCACCTACAGGCATCTTTCACAGGAGTCATAGTGTTTGTACATGTGGATATATCATTTACCCACTCTATACATATTACTGAACATTTACCAAGAATTAGTCTTATGTTCAGTTTCAGCCCTTCAACTGAACTTGCATAAATATCATATCTTACAGGTGAGCATTTTTCTAATGCCCTTATTGTAAATGTTTAGAAATAGGATGCATGGATATGAAATTTTGGAGACTTTTCATACAAATTGCCTCCAAGAAATACCATATATAATTTTCACCCCTCTGCACTCACCAGCACCCACTGTCATTCCTTCGCATCTTCTCCAGTTCAGTAGGCAGATGATATATTACCTTATTNGAATTTGTACCTCTTCTGGTAAAATCGTCAATAATATTTGCCAGGCATATTGGCACAGACTTGTAATCCCAGCACTCTGAGGCAGGAGATCACTGCAAGTTTGAGGCCAGCCTAGGTTACATAATGAGTTCTAGGCCAACTTAGGCTTCAAGAAATCCTGTCTTAACAGCAAAACAATTATTAGTCTCTCTCTCTCTCTCTCTCTCTCTCTCTCTCTCTCTCTCTCTCTCTCTCTCTCTCGTTTGCATGAGCACACACACATACACATACAGACACACCTGCCTGTTTTCAATGTTTAATAATCAGTTATTTAATTTTATGGACACTAAACCTGCATAGATGAAGTTCCCCCTTAGTTAACCTTCCCTAGCCCACACATTTTAGCTCCTCCCAAAGACCTCAAGGACATGCNCATGCAACTAGGGCAGAATTACNCACAAATGGATGGACTGGCTGGATAACCTGGTGAGGGTCCGATGATCTTCCCACCCTTTTCTGAGGCATTCTCAACAGTCCACAGACCCAATTCTAAAGAGGAACAATCAGCTGATGAAGATATTAGCTATTTGCTTTGCTCGGGGGTGGAGGGGTGAGGGTAGGATAGGGAGATACAGTGCTCTACAACAGCCTTATAATTTTTCTTTTTATTGTACACAAAAATCTTTAGAATCATTTTATTGATAATGTCTGAGATTATAAATTTTANTGGAAAAATTAATATGATTCAGTATCACCTCNACTAATACAGAAATATATGTCTTTTATTTTATTCTTTCTATCCCTCAGACATAAAANTATTCACTGTGTAGTCTAGTAGTCACTTGTATTTGCCAGATTCCCTTGTATTGCAATCATAATGGGGCTATTGGATTTGTTTTGTACAGTCAGCTATGAGATAAAGGCTATGTGCAACTCTTCATCTGAGAGAATTAATAAATGATCAGGAAACAATTTTTAAAATTAAATATATTTTTAAGACTCACTCTGAATGTTGGTTTCACTGTATATAAAATGGGCCTAGTATCTATTTCACATAGATATTGGTGAAAACATCAGTAATACTAATAGTGACTAAACTGTTATGTGGTACAANAAAAATAAGTAATATACTGGGTATAACAAGTTCCATCTCTTTTCCAATTATTCCCTATTGTGTCNCCACTAAAGATGAGATAGTTGAAGGATAGAAAGGAGGTTAAACATCTCAACAAGTTACAGAATTCATAAATGGAGGAGCTTGGATTTAAATCTAGGCAGGGTTCAGCACTCATAGTCTTAAATGGAGGTTTATCCTGTGTGATTTACTGAAGTATTCCACATGCCAGAGAATGTGAAGATTTNGGGTAAGGACTCTGTGGCTGTGCCCAGTGATTTCTATTCCTGCTTGTGGTTCTAACTCGAAAAGCTTCAGTCCAGTGCTTCACGGCAAATCTTCCAAGTCCACCCAATTCCTTAGGTTTTGTTTGTTTGTTTGTTTGCTAAGATTTATTTTTATTAGTTTCAGTTATGTGTATCAGGTGCCCAAAGAGGGCATCAGAGNTGTAGTTATAGGTAAAACCAAGTGAGGCATTTGACTTGGGTGCTGGGGAACTGAACTCAGGTCCTCTGGAAGAGCATCTCTTCAGTTCCCATTCATCAGTTTTAAGGCAGCCTTACAGGTCCCCTGCCTTTCTCTAGAGAGGAAGGAACTCATCCCCAGTGAAAGCTTCCTAGCCTCATTGCGCTCAACTCCAATTCCGCTGCCCCGGCTCTTGGCTCTCTTGCACTGAAACTAGGGAGCGAGGTATTTCTTAATTTTTTTCTCATTGGCCTTTCTTCCTTCTCCATAGGTAAACCTCCCCCTGTATATGCCATGAATCATAGAGTGATGGACCATTCTCTTGATGTGATCTCACATATACCAAATTTTCAGAAATTCTTAGAAATTAGAGCCAAATGGTCATAATCCAGTTTTAGATGCAGATGCACGCTTTCAGAGAATTGGGGAGAATTAATTAATTGTCCAAACTAAATGTCCAAATCATTTTAAACATGAGTCTGTCCATACACATTTCCATGAGCATTTGAAAAACATGAAGTGGAAACCCAGATGTTGGCTGAGGGAAGACGTTGCCATCTCTCGACCCCCACCATCCTCTGTGTGTGGAAGGGAGTAGTTTTCAGAGATTTATTTTCCCACTGAAACTTTCCTTAGAAAATGGAAACAATTACAGTTAGTTTTGAATATTATTTTTCCTGCAGTTGCATAAATCACAGAATGCTAGCCAGTGCTCATTTTCAGTTGCTGTCCTGTGTTCCCGTCAGTTCCTGGATTTCAAACCCCCATTCATGGGTGAGATCTTATCTATGGAAAAAAGTTCTTTATTTTTCTGAGGCATGCAGATATTAAATAAAGATATTTTTCATAAAACTAAATTATCCAATGTAAATAGCTATCGGGTTATATCCTTTGAATAATTTTTGACATTAAAATGATTTGTCTTTTANAAAATGACTCCAGTGTTAGATGATAGTTTGATTTACTTTAAACACTCTTACAGCATTAGNAGTTGGCAACTCTATGTTGGTTTCAGATTTATTTTTGAAATGTTTTCTGCTCTAAATAATCCCAAGCCCTCTGAGCCACCAGAATGTATCTTCATATAGTTTTTCAATTAGTAGACCCATTGGCAAGCCCTTCATTTCTGAGACTGCCTGCCTGCTGAAAGACAAATTGCTGGGTGTAATGATCTTAGGTCATAACTCCCCCCTCAAAACCCGGGGGAGTCATTTGGCATGTAACTATTGGAGAGGAAATGTCTGAGGTCAACCCAAAGTTTTATTCTCTTACAAATGTCTNCCTAATACTTGATTCCCTCACCCCCGCACTTACATTTCTCCCTTTCTGAAGACATTGTATATATCCCTCCCAAGCACATGCTACTGAGAAAATTTCTAGCACCTCCCAAGTTCAGGCTCAGTTTCTACACTTTATTATCCACAGTATCCTTTGTGCAGAATTACTGGCTGGTGTGTGTCTTCCCAGTAGACACGTTCCATTTCTAACGTGATCTTAATTGGAAACAGGGTCTTGCAGATATAATCAAATTGAGGTTGTTACGATGGAGTCTAAATCAATATGACAGGGGATTTTACAAGAAGTTAAATTTAAAGCTGGGCATGGTGGTGCATGCCTGTAATTCCCAGCATTTGGGAGACTGAGGCAGAAGGACGCAATCCCAGAGCAGCCTGTGCTACACAATGATACTCTGTGTACTAGTCATTTTCCTGTTGCTGTGATAAAACACCATGACCAAAAGAAATTTAAGAAAGAGTTTATTTTGGTTTATGGTTCCAGAAGAATTGAGTCTATCATGGCAGAGAAGGCACGGCAAGGAAACTAGCTGATGGCATGTTCATCTACATGCAGGGAGCAAAAAAAGGGAGCAAGCAAGAAGTGGANTGCCTGCCCCCACTAATGCTTCTTCCAGCAAGGCTCTACATCCTAAAGGTTACAGGACCTCCCCAAACAGTGCCTCAAACTGGGGGCCAAGTGCTCAGATACATGAGCCTATGAGGGATATTTCTCATTCAAATCACTCTACTGTTATTTTAAATGCAAATCAACAAAAGGCGGTGAAAATTGGACAGACAGAGAATTCCATGTGAAGGCAAACAGGGCAAAGATGACCACATTTAGGAGGGGCCTGAGGCTGGAATTTGCTGCTCTGTGTCAAGGAATGCCTGGGAACTACCAGAAGACTGAAATGAAAATGAAGGCTACTCCCATAGAAGCAATTAAAGGGCATGGCTCCGCCCCACAGGCATTTCTCTCCATAACGAGGAGACAATGCTCATCTTCGGGTTTAAGTCACCCAGTCTATGGTGCTTATGAAACCAAGAAAGACTTCCCAAACACTCTCAGCTTGTTACTTTATAAAATGTAGTTAACCTAAATTCATGGTTATTGAGATTAAATGTCATTAAATGGAACATGGTGTATAAATGTGGCAAACTCTATTGAATAAAAACAAGTCATTTTGCTATCTTCACCCTCACTAGCACTCCCACCATCAGCACACGCCACCCAGGCACGTTTCCTGTACTGTGGAGGTTTGAATGAGTAATGTCCCCCACAGGCTCAGGNATTTAAACACTTGAAATCCAGTTGGTGGCGCTGTTAGGGGAGGTAATGGGACCTTTAGGAAGTGGAGCCTTGATGGGGCAGGTATGTCACTGAGGGTAGACTTTGAAGGCTTATAGTTTTACTTCANTTCCTGCTTTGCTCCTGGTGTGTGGCTAAGATAAGATCTTTCAACTTCCTGTGGTTGCCACTATGTCATGCCTTCCCCATAGAGCATGGTGGATTCACTATCCCTCTGGAACTACAAGCCAAAATTAACTTCCTTCCTTAAGTTGCTTCTGGTCATGGGATTTTATCACAGAAACAGGAAAGTAACTAACAGAGAAACTGATACCAGAAGTGGAGTTGCTGCTGTGAGAAACCTGGCCATTTGAGGAAAAAAACCTAGTTATTTGAGAAACACGGAAAACTTTGGAAGTTTGGACTAGAAAAGTCATTGAATGTTTTAAGCAGACCTTAACAAGCCCTTCTAGTGGGAGACTGAAAGACAACAGTACAAAGAGTAATGCGAACAGGGAACACCCAACTCATGAGATTTCAGAGAGGAAGAAGGACTCTATTGATTGGCAACTGGGCTAGAGGTCATTCCTGTGATAGTTTGACAAAGAATCTGGCTGCATTCTGTCCCATTCTCAGAACTTGACTGAGGCTAAATTTAAAGGTAATGGACTTTTTTCTTTGGCAGAGGAAATTTTAAGACAGCTTTATGTTGTGTACTGGAGAAGAGGCTGTAATTATTAAGATTAGCTTAATTAAAGAGACGCTTCTTGGTTTGCAGTAGAAAGATAGGAAAGCTGTGCTCAGAATGAGATCTAACACCCTTAAAGCCTCCAACTTGTAGAAGAGAGCCTCGGGGTTTCCTTCTCCTGCAAAACAATGGCATGCAGAAGTAAGTTGCTGCAAATGTGACCAAGGAGGTAAAGGTCTATCCTAGGTTGGCATCTGAACTTGGCAGTGTCTGCTTTTGATGACAAGAAAGATACAAGACTGAGGGGGTCATGGATTCTTCCTCAGAAGTTTCAGAGAACCAGTGAGTCCAGGCAGTATGTGGCAGGCTAGAGTTCCTGGGAGGCCCTGGAAGACTATCGTGTGAAGCTGTAAGGGTGAAAACTGGGATGCAGTGGACATATCAGTATTTTGGAGATGCCAGAGCCATGAGACACCTGCCAAGGAGAGCTGCATACAAGGAATAGAACCAGACTGTGAGCCAAGCTGGAGGAGCAGAGCTATCTAAGTCCCTCGAAACTGAGCCCCCAGATAAGGGACATGGATTTGGTGTTTGCCCTGTAGGGTTTTGGTCTAATCTTTTATCCTGTCCCACTGTATGTCCAAGTTTCTTCTTCTTCCTCCTCCTCCTCCTTCCAACGGTTAAGAGACNGCCTTGAGGCTCAAAAAAGCTCTGGACTTTTCAACAGTGTTAAGACTGCCATGACTNTGGAGACTTTCTAAGTTATACTAAACGCATTTTGTGGATGGCCACAAGCCTATAGGGGTCAAGGGGCCAAATGTGGTGGTTTGAATGAAAAATGTTCCTCACAGGCTCATGTATTTGAATACTTGGTCTCCAGTTGGTGGTGCTGTTTGGGGGAGTTATGAAACCTTTAGGAGGTAGAGCCTTGCTGGAAGAAATGTCATTGGCCATGGAGCCATTTTTGAGGGCTTATAGCCTTACATTTCTTCATCTCTCACTCTTTGCTTCCTCTGTTTAGTTGAGATGAGCTCTCAAAATCCTGCTCCTGCTGCCAAGCCTCCCCCAGCATAATGCACTCCAGCCCTCTGGAACCATAAGCTTCAAGTCTTCCTTAAGTTGCTCTTGGTAACGGTAATTTATNACAGCAACAGATCTGCTCTGAGAAATGGGCTCTTATTTTCATATAAAGTTTATATGACTTTCAGAAAACTGCAATAATTTTTAAAGCTGAATTGCCAGGTCCACAAAGCTTTTGATTTAAGAGGTCTTAGGTAGAAACTTGTATACTTGCAAAAGTCAAATATGGACTAAGTACTCACAGTATAAAGGAATTTAAGTTGTAGACCTGGTATTAGTATCCTGTTCTATACATATACAAAAAAGTGGGCCAAAGAAAGTTGAACCCAAGTCAGCAAATGTAAAATCAAGCAAATTTTTTAAGGTTGAACATCAATAACTTCGCTGGTTTGGTGAAATAAAAAATTCTAGAGTAGAATGAAAAAATACTAGATAACAGAGACTGTGCAATACATAAAATATGGGATAGTACAGTAGAAGTGAAAACATGCGCCTTGGTATTAGACAGAAATTATAATTGTGGCACCTTTTAGAATGTGAAATTTGGAAAAATGGGTGGCACACCTGAAATGCCAATGAATGTATCAGAGTTCCTGAGAAATAGGAACAAGGCTGCCATGAACAGGTGTTAGGAAACAGCACAGTGGGTGCTAAAGGATGCTGTTTTGCAAATATGCAATGCATTGTCATTACAAATAGACTTCGGGTAACACTGGGAGGTGGTAGCGCATGCCTTTAATCCCAGCACTTGGGAGGCAGAGGCAGGCGGATCTCTGTGAGTTTGAGGCCAGCCTGGGCTACCGAGTGAGTTCCAGGAAAGGCGCCAAAGCTACACAGAGAAACCCTGTCTTGAAAAACCAAAGGAAAAAAAAAGACAAATAGACTTCGGGTATGGTGAGATGGCTCAGCTGGTAAAATGCTTGTCCTGCAAACCTGACAACCTGAATTCAACTCCTGGAATGAATGGTAGAAGGAGAGGACCATCTCCTGAAAGTTGTCTTCTGATCTTCACACATATGCCATGGCACACATGAGTACACACACACACACACACACACACACACACAATTTAAAAAAATCAAATCAATTTTGTTAGCTGTTGGGCTAAAGGTGCAAATGCAGAGAAAAAGAGGCTCACTGTTGAGAAGTAGTAGCTGGTTGCAGAAAAGGAGGTCCACATACTCTTATTGTTTATTAAAGATTACTGTCCTGGAAGGCACTTACCTGGGATTCTGCTTGCTGGTTTGCCTTCTGTGCATCTCCTTGTATTTTGGACTTTTATAGTATTTAATGCTGATAATTCACTTACTACAGTATATAACCATTCCCTTAGAATTCCCCACAGCTAAAAATACTTAAGTCTTTAAGGATGTTCTCAAGGTTATGATTTTCTCAAACATAGGATTTGTTTTCTATGCTTAGAATGTTTNACTCTCTACTTCACTAGGGTCCAAGATGCTGAGAAGGACCAAACAAGGACAGGAATGCCTTTCTGATGTGGTAAACCAGATGTTTACCATCATCAAAGGAGATTGGNTGCACAGTAAACAGCAAGAAACACAACAGGAAACAAATCTGTACAAAATGGCCTTTTATTTTTAGTGTTACTGAAAGCATTAGAGATTTATTTTATGTTAGAAATAGTTACCACCACAACCTGGTGGTGCATACTGCCAATCACAGTGCTCAGAAGGCTCAGGCAGAAGCACCAGTTTAAAGTCAGTCCTGGGCTACATACTGAGACTGCATCTCAAAAACATAACTTAAAAAAAAGTCACTATATTTGAATTTGTCTTATTTTCACTAAGCATGACATCCTTTTTGGAGCGCTGCCACAGTCCCAGTTGCTGTCTCTTATACACATCTCATCTCAAAAACATAACTTAAAAAAAAGTCACTATATTTGAATTTGTCTTATTTTCACTAAGCATGACATCCTTTTTGGAGCNCTGCCACAGTCCCAGTTGTCTCGGTCTCACGTATGCTCAGCAAGCTCTAATGCAAGTTGCTCAGCCCCCTAGGCCATTCACTGAACACATAACCCAGGATGCAAGAAACTGAAGTTTATTTATTCTTCAGGCTTGTGACCGAAGAGCCTCAAGATGGCTGTCTCAGCATCAGGGATTATCAATCTCAGTCCTGCTTCCTGAAAATGAAAGAAGCAAGGTGGAAAGAACACCCCCCTTTACATGTTCAGTTCAGCAGTAAACAAAAATTGTCCTCCAAACTTCACCAGCAGGCTTCTCTTTTTCTTTCTCCTATCTGTGTGACACAGACATCAGACTGTTGGAAACTCTAGAAAATCGAGTGACAGGTAAGGGTGAATAAAATTATGCTGTCTTAAAGCAATCATGATTCTTCTTTGGTATTGGGAATTTTGCTTCCCTCAATACAGTCAGGGTCAGTTTATTACTAAGATGTTGTAGAGAACTTACTCAGTATATATTCCTGCCAACCCACCCATTCTAAATAACTGTAATTTTCATGTTTAGTATCCTAAAACTCACATATGGAGTTGAGCCCTGGAAAGTTGAAAAGTAAAAGGTGCTCGAACACTTCAACTGAAATATCTGTCTGGAATGATCCCAGAGGATGCTCCTACCCTGGTGTGATCAATCACCTTGGAGGAACAATGTGGAACTCTGAGGAGCTGAGTTGGGTTGACAAGTTCACAGGAGGCTGTAAATTCCAATCACTTAAGAGTAGAACACCTACTCTAAGAACTCCCTTCAGTAATCTACAAAGCTACCAAGTCATACTGTGCCTGGAACTGGGGACAGATCAACCACATTGCTGCAGGTGCCTGATAAGTTTCTTACACCTGGATGAGCTTCTCCGCCAACACAGCAATCTTAAATTAGACCGAATTAGGAAAGGCCAGGTTTAATGGGCAAACGTTCTCAGTGATTCCCCGGCTTCTCAGAGAGACCGAGATGAAAGATCCATCCCAGAGGAACCACAAGTCTCTTTTCCAGGGATGC
>LZPO01075901.1:417738-448762 GCA_001675575.1 Neotoma lepida
ACATACACATCGCACACATGTGCACATGCACACATACACATCGCACACATGTGCACATGCACACATATAAACAACAATAATAAAGAAGAATTTTCTTTTTGAAGATTAAGGAATGAAACACTAACAGAAAAATCAAAAGAATGCTCCAGGTTGTAAGTACTGAAGAAAGATGTCCATCTGTTGTTTTGTAAACCTTTCTAAGCTCTACTGTAGTTGAAATTTTACAAATGTCTTTTTTAAGCCACAAATGTGAAGGAATAGTAAACTTGGATATCAGGAATACAAAGAGAAGTTCTGTTGTGTGGCCACTGACTTTATAAAGACAGAGTTAGGTCCATAGTCACCTTCTGAGAGACTTCATTTCTGGGTGGGAGAGGCTGGCCCATTCTCTCACTCTGGACCTCTAGGACACACACCCCACCTTCCTCCCTGTAGGCTAGGCAGCNCTTCTGTTCTTTAATAGNATTCTTGGCNTTACACAGTAAAGCTCTATTTACCAATGTGTGAAGTGTGTGGTGGGCTGACTTGTAGAGTATTCTCTAGATTGAATCTTTGTTGAACATCACCTTTCTCTTGGCTAGTGTCTAGTGCCTTGCACACAAGGGGGTANCCAGGAACTACTAGCCGCTCAATAGTGAAAGAAAGTGTAATGGATTCTGTTCCGCCATTTTGGTCACAGCTCAGCTTTTTAATGACAAATAATCTATAATAAGATTACANTGTTTAGTGATGGACTCTTTCTGGTAGATGCTTTTGTTGTGCAGATATCACAGAGTGTTAATTACACAAACCAGAGTGGGCACAGTGTCACCAGGTCATAGCATCCTGTGGGACTACCATTGCACATGTGATCTGTTTTTGTCTGAAGTCTATAATGTGGTCCATGGCTGTATCTTACTGTACTATAGTTGTTTAGTGCTTAGGGGCAAGCAGCTGAGGAACACTGTGTCTAACCAAGTGATCTTAGGCTGCTGTGTTTTTGGTCCTTAGTTTGCCTACTGCTGGCACTGTGTCCTGGTCTATCTATAGTCTGACACTTTTTTTTTCTACTCAATTTATCTCTTGAGTATTGAGGATGCCCCACTCAAATTTGTGAAAACTGTCCTTTGAGCTCATAGAATCCTCAGACTTTGATTTGTTCTAAATGATGTATATTCTTCAGTTAAGAATCCTCTTTTTTGCTTGATAAGTAATAAACATAAATGTTACCAATGAATCGCATTAGGCTTGGCAAGCAACTGTTGGTATCCAGGTTTACTTAAAGACNGTTGTCCGTAAGGGCATTCTTCCAAGCGTTCGTCATCAGCATACTGAAGATGGTTCTTGTTTGAGAGCTGTGCGGGCTGCTTNGAAGGATGATACAGTTAGCCCTGCTNCATTATCGCTGCCACTTCATCTCTAGGAGTGAGTGACAGCTGCCTAGTGAGAGTCCTGAAACAGCAAAGTATGTGTGGAGTTCGGCCTGGAGAGAAAGAGCAAGAAGTCAGTCCTGAGGCGGTCATCAGGTGTAGGAAAGTACTGAGTCCTGTCAGATAGAGTGAAGATACTCATTTTCAATGCTTGGCTGTAGGTGGTCACACTGAACAGTTAGAAGTGTCACTGTTTTAGTGGGAACTGCCTGGCTAACACTTCCCTCTTGCCAAACTCTTTTTGGGGACTATGCNTCCACTTGTCAGAAGTTTAACCTTTGTGCCTGAGCTTTGGCTTTGGAGAGTCATTTTAGGAAAAGGTTGTTAAGTATCTGACCATTATATCTCAAAGGAAAAAAACAAAGCTGTAAAGTTANTGAGTATAGGAAATACATTGAGAAGAAATAGTTCTTTATTGAAAAGGGAGAAAAAAAGTCTACAAATAGGGTATCAAAGCAGAAAAGGCCTCAGGTTCAAAGAAAAACAGTAATTGAAAGAATTATCTGGGCGGTCTCACTTGTTGGTGGCATTAGCTTAGTGTATAAACGAGAGCTTAGCTCTTATTTATATTTTCATGAGGGCTGAGGGACACTTGATTGCCCTTTGCAGAATGCCACATCTAAATGCAAACCAAGTGCTCTTGGTAGATTGCCTTGGTAACCATACTGAGACATTTCANCTTGGCAGCAGTGTTACTCAGTAAGAAGGTAAGAGGTTTAATTTGGTCCTAGGTCTTTCAGACCAGACTTAGTCATTAAGTATATAGGAGAGGAAAAAGGGACGGGGAAGGAGGATGGAGGGGGGAGACCTAGTAAGTTCTGCAGCTGTTATTTTAAATCTCTGTNAAACATTTTATCTTTTCACCCAAAGTGATTGTAGATAATCAGTTACTTCTGATTGATAACCTGTCTCTCATCAATTGACTTCTCATCAAGATGTAACAATACCATAAGAATTGTTACCCCTTTGATATGGATGCTGATGAGAAGACTGTACTAAGAAGTTCAAAGAAGGCTGCCAGCTGGGAAGCTTAAAATCCTCACTTAAATTAGAAATTCAACCAGTTGAAGCACAGGGTGTTAGTAGAAACAAAGACAAACATGGCTATGGCAAGAACAGCTACTTAGTAAAAGACACTGTCTTGTTAGCAAACCAGAAGAGACAAATTCAAAGTTATATCACAGTGAACTTTCAGATCTACTACCCAAGCATCATACCATTGCCCAGGGACACACACACAAACTCATTAGCTACCTGCTCTCAGCTTCTCCTCAAAGTGCTTTCATGAGAACACGGGAGTTTGGCTTATGACGTTGCACAGTGTCTGCTATCAGTAACAAGTAGATGTACTAGATCTATGGGCAAGTTGAAGTCTATAGAAAATGTCCAAGTGTCCTGTAGCTAATGGCTTTAATCTTCCTACCAGATAGTGTGTCAGAATCAGCAGTGGTCCAGATTGGTTCATCACCATTTTGGCTTTTCACTTAATTCTTTTGGGAGTGAATCTTAAAAAATAAAAGGGCAGCCGGGCGGTGGTGGCGCATGCCTTTAATCCCAGCACTCGGGAGGCAGAGGCAGGCGGATCTATGTGAGTTCAAGACCAGCCTGGGCTACCGAGTGAGTTCCAGGAAAGGCGCAAAGCTACACAGAGAAACCCTGTCTCAAAAAAAAAAAATGGCATTAAGAGGCAGAGCTTATGGGAAATTAATATGTAGATGACCAGGGTGGACTGTGAACCTTGTGTCCAGTTGAGAGTCTGAGAAAGGAAAGGCCATGCATTGGTTATGCATGTGTTCAGAGACCAGGGAGTCTCAGACTAGAAAGCCTCTAAACATTTTGATGAAATCTGAGTTTCTAGGGATACCTCTTGCATATCAGAAAAAGGAAAACTTTCCCAGGGGTTAATAGCTCCTCTAGAAAATATATTATGAGGCTGGAATTAGGGATGCTGGCAAAATCTGCCTCAAAAGTCTTGAAAGTGTCAGTTTCCAGTGACAGATAAAACCACCTCTTTCACAGCTAACAGTGTGTGCATGGGGCTCCCGACATGCACTGCCAGTATTAGGGTTTCTCCTCTGTGACCCTTTAAAACTCCTCATCAGTGAAATTTCTTGTGAACCCCATATAGGGGATGGGGTCTTAAAGTGTGACTGCCTGCTTATGATTTTGTAATCTGCTAGGCAAGTGTGTGGGTGTCTTCCCTTCATTTAGTGAGATTTTCATCTTTGTGAAAATGAATCTTTGGAGCACTTACTGGAGAATTTTCCATAAAGCAGAGAACTAAACACACAACCACAGATTCCTGCTGAGCCCCGATTGCTTNCACAGCTCCCTGTTTGTGAAACCAGACTCGCACTGCAGTGCTC
This sequence comes from Neotoma lepida, assembly GCA_001675575.1. NCBI lineage: Eukaryota > Metazoa > Chordata > Mammalia > Rodentia > Cricetidae > Neotoma > Neotoma lepida. Next base: position 421,514 of record LZPO01075901.1, read on the forward strand.
CCTTTGCTGCTTGTGCAGAGCAGGCTTCTCCAACCTTCCTTGTGAGGAAAGTGTCACCGTACGGGAATATATGCATAATTAATACATACAAATATCACAGAAGATGTAGTTATTTCTAAGTGAAATTCATGTACTCTTATACTGATAGCTTCACTTTAAGATGTGCAAAATGCCGGTTGTAAAAGAAAGAATTGGGATAGTGCTTAGTTAGCATGTGAGGCACTGGGTTCTGTTCCCAGGAGAGACAGACAGAGACAGAGAGACAGACAGACAGACAGAGAGAATGAGAATAAAATACAAGTGGAAGTCTTATTTCTTACCTTGTCCCTGGGGTGACCACTATTGGAACATGGTGCTTTTGGTGCTTGAATACACGTGAAGGCACTTTGACTTTGGCACTGTAAATTGTTTACCCTATTTCTTTACCCTCACCCCCTAAGCAGAGTTTGGCTGGCGTGCTTCCTTCGGTCCCTTTACATGATGTTTTAGTGTGTGAAGTCCAAGCTAAGTGGCCTGAGGAGCGCTGCTCTGGAATTCTAGGGAGCTCATTTTAATAGTTACCAAAGCACCACTTAATTAAGCCCTTGATATTCACTGTCATTGTGCTGAGTGCTTTTGATGAAGTGAAAACCCTTTGTGCCTCCACAAAGTGTCCTCAGCATCAACAGTATCAAGAGTCTGAGNGTGGTTGGTTACCACGGATACTTCGCTGAAAGGAGGAGGGACTGGGGCATGGTTGCTTGTGCATAATTGAAGCTTTGTACCAGGAAAGTAGAAATGACCCAGTATTGTTGCAGGACAGAAACTGCATCCATAGGTAGGGGTGTCAGGGNTGTTGCTTTGGCTGGATATGTGAGGCCACTGTAAGATGGCTCTCAGAGCCCCAAGGGGTCAGTCAGGTAGAAGTAGCTTTTGGTCACCAGATTTGGGGTTAGAATTCTCCCGAGAGAGAGGTTAGACTAATTGACTCCCTTTTAACTTTTAACATTTTACAANTTTTCTTCTCAACGGTTTGTCATTCTTTGAGCTTAGGAATTTTGTTTCTGTTTTGTACTCTTAACTGCTCAGACTTCTTCAGTAATGAAGCCCTGAGATCTGTGTACATGGCTGCCACCTGGCCCAGACTTTTGAGTCTCCCACCTTGCAGGCTGCAGTGGCCTATAAGTGGTCCCTGAGTACATTTCCCTCTGCTCTCTGCTGCTGCTACAGCACTGTCTTTGCCACATCTTAACAGCTTGAGACAGAGTTATCATTTCACTATTTTTCTAAGTGGGATGTTCAGACCTGGTGTGGTAGATTCTCTGCTGGNGTCTCCCTGGGCTGAAATCAGGGTGTCTGTTGGTCAGGACCATCATCCTCATTTGGAGCTCAGGGTCCAAGTTCAGTNGTTGTTGGTAGAATGTCCTCCAGCCTGTGCTGTAGATGAACTGCTCAATGGTCTTATTAAATAAAAAAACACGGAACCAGTAATCAGGGTTAGAACCTGGGTGATCAGAGGAATAGGGAAAGCAGCAGCTAACCGCACCTCATCAACTCTACAGCTTCCAAAGAGAGCTACTTCCTGTCTACCCACACCGATATGCCTTTCTGTTCTGTTCTCTCATTTGCTCTCTCAGCCCAGCTACATCACTTCCTCTTTCTGTCCAGCTCTGTCACTTCCTGTCTGTCTGTACAGACATCCAGACCTCTATGATTGGTACTGGAATTAAAGGTGTGTGTCACCATGCCTGACTCTGTTCCCCAGTGTGGCCTTGAACTCANAGAGATCCAGACAGATCCCTGCCTGCCAAGTGATAGGACTAAAGGCGTGTGCTACCATTGCCTGACTTCTATGTCTAATATAGTGGCTGACTTTTTCCTCTGATCCTCAGATAAATTTTATTGGGAGACACAGTATACTGGGGGACACAATACATCACTACACTGTGCCACTCTTTTTAATTCCTCTAAGTCACCTGGAAGTCTTCAGCAGGTGGCTCTCAGAGGCAAGTTGGAGTAAAGTGTTGGTTTCCTAAGGCCAGTCAGGGTGTGCTTGTGAGTCTAACAAAATAAAACATTTTGATTATAGGGAACAGAAATTGAAACCTCCCCCTGGAGGAGGCAGGCAGACAAGTGAACCTGTGAGTGATGGGCCTGGAAACAGGATGCCCAGGCCACATTTAGGCTGGTCTGGTGGCTGCTTCACAACAGACTGACTCATAGGGCTGTAGTTGGGCCTCAGTGGTGCCATGTATTCCGGGGAAAAGCTGAGTGGAGCTGCTGCTCACTCTTAAAGGGGAAGCGTGGAGTTCTCTGGCTCACCACCCACTCCGGAGCAAGGCTGGGTCAAGCTCCAAGGAGTGGGGATATTACTCTTGGGCTTTCTCAGGCACTGGCTTGCAGTGTGCGGCACCACTGGGCCTGGATTGAATGGGCCATGCTTGGTTGGCAGCATTGATTTTATGTTTATTTGTGAAGGGACAGAATATAAGATTACCAAATAAAATATAATTTCAAGAGTTATTAATGAAAGAATATATTACATTCGCTTTTAATGAGATCCTGGTGTTGCAAAATGATTCTGTGTAATGAATCCCAGGAAATCAATGTGAAGTTTAATTGCAGCTGCGTTGTATAAGGACATTGCTCTGCTCAGTGTTGCTTGTACAATTAATCAACTCTCTCTTCTTTTTTCCTTCAATTAATTGCTTTGATGAAGTCAGTGAATGCTTCTTTGTTGGCTTGTGATCCTTTCTAGGAAGGTCTTAAAAATCCCAAATTCTGCCACAATAATGAGTGGTTGCTGTCATTTTTCTGTGTGTTACCATTTATAATTTGAACATTCTAAACTTAAGCCCATTCTGTAAACTTATCATTGCTACTTTTTTCTAAAACCGTTTCCTTTTCCTTTGTTAGTTTTTTTCAAACCATTTTCTATGTCTTAGCTTATTGTCTAGACCTGTGGGTCAGAAATCTGAAGTTTTTTCTGTGTTTTCCCACCCAGTCAAATAGTGGGATGAAATAAAAAGACTATCCTACTTCTTCCTCTGGTTAAGTTTTCTTTTCTTTTTCTTTCTTCTCTTGTTTTTTTCAGGACAAGATTTCCCCTTGCTGTCCTGGAACTAGCTCTGTAGACCAGGTTGGCCTTGAACTCAGAGATCCACCTGCCTCTGCCTCCTGAGTGCTGGGATTAAAGTTGTGTGCCACCACTGCCCTCTTAAGTTGTCTTATAATTGTATACCCTTTTCAGCTTAAGCAGCATCTTCAGGCCTTTTGTGTTTTTGACACTTCATTGATGATAGCACTTTGTCAGCCACTGCNAAGGTAACTAACTGANTTGCATTGTTGTTTCATTTTGAGACAGGGGCTTCCTTTAGTCCAGGCTAAGTACCAACTAACTTTTGGTTCTCTTGNCTCTGCCTCCCAAATGCTGGGATTCCAGTCCTGTGCTACCATGCACAATATAAAAAGTTGTACTATACGTTTACAGATTCCTAAATGCCTTCCTTTTTTGGTGTATCTAGAGTTTATTAGTTGTATGTTGACAATATGCTAATGGATTTTCATTTAACTACTCTTGTTTGTGAGTAGTTTATTTTTGGTTTAAGGTTTAAGCCTTAAACCAAAGTAGAGTCACCAATTACATTGACTGACTTACTCTATGGATGAAAGCAGTCTACTCTGATTGTAAGAGAGGAAACCTTATGGTCCATCGGTCTGTCTTCTCCCAAATCCTCGCCGTGATGCCATGAACGTTTTGTCCTGTCTGGTGGAAATCTTCTCATGTAACTGACCACTGGCCTGGGTTTTCAGGGTTGTCTTGGTTCTTGATGTCCCTTTGGTTGTACAGTATGCAAGGAGCCACCTGACCTCCTAGAGATCTGTCAACTTGTGCAAAACTAAGTGACTCTAACAAAAGCTGATATTCCATGAAGCTCTGCAGTTCGTGGTGTGATAACTGAAGGAGTGAAGTGCTGCCTTGCAGGGAGGCAGAGGGGGCGCTACTGTTGGAGCAGCTTGTGGGGAGCCCTATTCTTACCTCTGAGATGTCAGCCTTCTTGAAGGCTCTGAATGTGCTCAGGAGACCAGAGGCTGACTCTTCCCTCTTAGCGCATGGATGAAATGGCACCACAACTACTGTTTTCAAGGCCTGGAATCACAATGGAGTTGTCTTTGGAACACAAGTCTTTACAGAACCAGAGCTAAAAAACTTCTTCTAAAATATTTCCTTTGAAATAAGTGTTCTTTGAGTGCCGAGCCTGCTGCACTGTTCCAGGAGCTGCCAGGTGCTAGCTGCTGCCACCACCTCATGTGCACCTGTTGTGACTTTCAGTTCTGTATCTGGGGGACAGTGGCGGGGAGGGGGAGGGGTTGCAGGTAGAAGCAGAGTGGGTTACAATGTGCCTCTGATGTCTGACCAGCCTCCTTTGTTCCTTCATCTCCTGACCTGCTTGTCTTATGCAGGCAAGGCTTCCATTACTATTATCTGGAGTTTACTGCAGAGTTCAAGCCCTCACTAGTGCTAGCAATTGTTGTTCAGTTACTAGCAGGTCTCCTGCACCGCCCTGTAGTCAGAACACTGTGCACAGCTTTATCTTTAATAGTTGCCAACATTGGCACAGTATTGCTCACAAATGGGTAGTTCATAAATATTTGTTGAATGAATAAGTGAATGATGAATTTGGAAGACTTGTTTTATTTTCTTACCCCTGAGTCTAATGGAATTTAAAAGAAAATATTTTTATATAATATGTACATATAATTTNAAAATCAGAAAAATGCAGATTTTTAGCAATTATTACATTTTTATTTGTGTGTGTGTGTGCATGTGCATGCACACATGTGCATATATATGTGTCTATGTGTGTGTGTGTGTGCCCATGCACACATGTGCACATATATGTGTCTATGTATACGTACCCTGGTGTGTATGTGGCTGTCAGAGGACAACTTACAGGAGTTGGTTCTCTCCTACCATGTGGGTCCTAAGGTTTGAATTCAGGTTATCAGGTTTGGTGGCAGGAGCTTTTTCCCATGGAGCCATATTGCTGGCCCAGAATGAGGATTTTTTAGACGTAAGAACATCCACCCGGAGTTTGTAGGCTCATGGTCTGGTATGTGTGGAGACCGCTCTGTACCCTGTGCCTTAGCCTGGAAACCCCAGCTGACCAACATGTCTGTTGCTGTGTTGCAGCTCTCGTCGTGAGCACCACTTCAGCAGGCTTTGCGCTGGCTCCAGGCCCCTTNGACTGGCCCTGCTTCCTGCTTACTTCCCTTGGAACAGGCCTCGCATCCTGTGCTGCCAACTCCATCAATCAGGTCAGTTCTCCCCTGAGCAGGTGATGCTGTTGTCACATGCTCGCTGGTTGTACCTTTGTGTTTGAGGAACTCCCCAGATCCTGTGCCCTGCTGCAGAAGCACTCTGAACTCACAGAGGTGACCTGTGGAGATCTCTGTTTGGTTTGGTTTGAATTTTGAGGCAAACAATTTTCAGAGTACAACAGAGTGTGTTCTTGAAGTGGCTGGGATTCTTTGGGTTAAAAAGCATTGAAAACTGCCAGAACTTTGTGTTCTCTTTATTTCAGATACATTTCCTTGAATTCATTATGGTTACATGCTGTTGATGTAGTTTTATTTCTTTATATTTTACTTTTTACTTTATTTGTTTGTCTGTTTTACAAGGTCTGGCTATGTCACCAAAGGGGGATTTAAACACACTGTACAGGATCCTCCTACCACTGCCTCTCAAGTGCTAGTATTATAGCAATATGCCATCATGCACAGCTTCTGCATTTTCAGCCACCACTGTACAGAACGCAATATTTTAAATATTTAATGTTTGTTAGTTTAAAGTCTGTGTAGATGTGTATGTCTGCACGTGACTATGTGCATGTGAGTGTCTAGGGAAGGGAGAGGCGTCACAGCTTGAGGAGCTAGAGTTACAGGTGGTTGTAATCTGCCCAACCTGGGTGCTAGGAACTGAATTCAGATCCTCTGGAAGAGCAGCTTTTAGCTTCTTAGCAATCTCTCCAGCCCCAGAGGATTTTAAAGGAACATATCCAGCTTTAAAAAACAANGAAACAAAAACCCCAGTAGTTCAGCACTACTGTTTACTTGGTATGTNCAGCCAGATTATATCATATAATTAATTGCTAAGTATTTCTAATGGATCATTTTTCTTCTTGCTATTTTAAGCACCCAGATGATTCTCTGAAATAGTTTTTTCCTTTGCTTGGCCACTGTGGTGTGTCCTGACGCTGTGGTTTTTTCATAAGATGCTATAGTGAAAAAGCCTTGGCTAAAACTTAAGGAAAACTGTCTCATCACCAGAACACCCAGGAGGAGTTGGCACAGTTTTCAAATAGGAATCCAAGTTACCATCAGGAGCCAGCTTGAATGTTCATAGGACACCATATAGAAGAAGTTAGTCTGTAAAATCTGGGGATGTAATCTGATAATGCTTAAAATCATGTGCTTCCATAATGTATTTTCCCCTGTTTGGAGGATGGTATTTGTTTCAAATAGGGTTTCTTATTATTGTTGCTTTTGAGACAGAGTCCTCACTATGTATTGCTGCTAACCTGGAACTCACTGTGTAGACCTCCCAGAGATCTGCTTGCCTCTGCTTCCTGAGTGCATGGATTAAAGGTGTATGATACTACACACACTGGCTTGCTGTTTGTAACATCAGAACGGTTTTGTAGCAAGGCNAGCATTAGAGAGGCTGAAGAGGTTCTCAAAGAGAGAACAACAGAAGCGATGTGAGGCCGTTATGACACTTTCCATAACGTGGCTCCACGTGGAGTCTTTCTCCATGGGTAGTCGTTGCCTTTGTGTGTTAGCAGATCAAGCTAAAAGGATAAGCCCGGGGTACCTGTCAGTTTCTAGCCTCCCTTTTGTAAATTAGGAGCTGCACATATCCTTATTGTCTTCTGTTTAAATTGTGTAAATTTGAGAAAAATGGTTAATATAAATGTGTGAGAATTGAGAAAATAAAAACAACTAAAAGGTATCAGAATGTTTGTAAATCTCAGAGTANTATAGNATATAAAAGTTGTGAGCCAGTGAGATTCTGACTCAGTGGAAAAAGCTGCTGGCTGCCAATCCTGATGACCTGAGTTCAATCACCAAGACATATATGGTGGAAGGAGAGAACTGACTTCTGCATGTTGTTCTTTCACCGCCACAGTCACTGAGGGACGCACACACATAATTAAAATGTCATTTTAAAAAGTGTTACTTTGACTGGGAGCCACTTTCTCACCCACATTTCCTACCCCTTGCACTCTAAAAATGTTAGCTCGATTTACTTATTTATTTATTTATTTATTTATTTATTCATTTATTTATTCATTTATTTATTTTAATGAATACCTTCTCTTAGGGGTGGGGGAGATAGTTCAGTTGGTAGGTGCTTGTGAGAGGACCTGTGTTTGATCCCCTGAACATGTGAAAAGAGCCAGGTGTGATGGCAGGTTTGTAATCCCAGTGCTAGGGANATAGAGACAGACAGATCCCTGGAACTAGGTGGCTGGCCAGCCTAGTCCATGTAGCAAGTTACAGACCAGTGAGCAACACCTGAGATTGACCTCTGACCGCCATGAATGTGCGTGCACACACTCACTNACTCACACACACACACAAGAAAAACAACCCTCTTAGTAATCACAAGGGAGTATCTGTGGGAAAGAGGGAATGGTGTTCATTTAGGCAGAGACTGTTAGGAACTGATCCCCCGCTGAGGTTTTAGAAGCTTTACAGGACTGAAGTTTAGCTGCTCCGATTACAGGTCCATCCCTGTGTGTTTGCTACAAGGGATGGATTAGGTTCTGTACAATTTTAAGAGCATTGAGGAAGGCCACAGAATTCATGATGGATTCTCTTGGTACCAAGCAATTGCAATGTCTGCTTCTCTGGTGATTTTTCCTTCTCACTTTGTTTTCCAGTCCTGCATCCCCCTCACATCACTCCCCTCATTCCTGGGACATTTTGTCACATTCTTCTCCNTGTGTCACTGGGCCCTGCCAGCCCTCTTCAGTGCTGTGGTGGTGTTTGCTCAGNGGGCACATGCCAACAGACGGGTTTCTTATATCTGTTGTGAGCCTTCTTCTGTTTGTCTGGGATCTGGTTGCATTTGGAAGTGTTGTAGTACTTANAACTTTGTGGAGATTTTCAGCATCATGCATTCTAGTATTATTAGGGTTTTACCAGCTTCTCAAAGTATAGTATTTTTTTTTTCAGTAATGCAGTATTGGTGTCTTGTTTTCATTATTATTAGGCAGTCTCATAAAGCTAAGTAATGAAGGAGTACAGGACCATTTTACCAGTAGTCTTAAATAGTGTGAGCAGAAGAAAGAACAAACATAGTAGGCATTAAACTTACTGTTTTTATTTTATGTGTATGACTATTTTGTCTGTATGTATGTCTGTGTACCACATGCATGGCTAGTGCCTGTGGAGGTCAGAAGAGGGAAGCAGACTTCTGGAACTGGAGTTACATATGGTTGTGAGCTACCAGGTGGGTGATGTGACCCAAAACTGGTTCNTCTGCAGCCAGGGCTCTTAAATGCTGAGCCGTCTTTCCAGCCCCTGAACTGGGTTTTGGAATAACAGTTAGGTATGATATAATTTTTTTTGAAAGGTAATGTTCACATTAAAGAGTGTGTCAGCTACTCATAGGGTCTAGGGGAGGGGAAAAAATCTGTCCATATTTATAAAAAGATTCAAATAACATCTTGCACATATTTTTAATTTTTATGTGCTTTATTTGAGCTGTTATTCATTTAGCCCTGTTTCTTCTTTGCATGCAGCTTCTGTGATCTCTTTGTGAAAGAAGAAAAAAGTAAAGCTTTGAAAAGCAAGTCTTCCTTTTGTTTTAAGGAGAGAAAATGAGATTCAGTTTCTGAGTGACAAGGCAGTGAGCGGTACTTAGGAGATGTGTGCGAGAAACCACGGACACTGACATGTAAAAGCAAAGCACTAGAACGTTCTGTAATGTGCATACACACGCCATTCAAACCCAAGCCTGGCTTTAAAGTGGGCATGCCTTCGAAGGATGAAAGCAGGCCGTAAGTGTTTTCAATTTAACAACTGAAAGACAGAAGGCTGTGGATGCCTTTGACTGATCAGATCTTGAGAGGGGACAAACAGAGCCAAATAAATTCGAGTAGAATGAATTAAGAATTGAAAAAAGTTGTCAGAAAAATTTGGATTATTTTCAGTATTTAATGTAATAAGCTATAATTGGGATTATTTTACTCATTTTATNTATACAATAGTCTCCTCTGGAGTTTTCTTTTCTGTGTTTCAGTTAGCCACAATCAACTACTGTGAAGGTATTCTGGAAAATTCCATAAATAAACAATTCATAAATTTTAAATAGCTTCTCACATGTTGTTTCAATATTGCTGGTGCTACTCTTTTGCTGTACCTAGTTTGTAAATTAATCTTTATCACAAGTATGTATGTGTGGGGATAAATATCATATAGGGGTCTGTCAGATTCTTAGGCATCCAGCAAGAATCTCAGAACATAATCCCTGCAGATAAGGGCGGGCTGCTATACATGGCTTTTTAGGAGAGGTTGTGTCGATAAATGTGCATGTCTGTGAGTTTATTTCTGTTTATAATTTACTATAGTAAACTGAGCAATGACACGGTCTTCCACTTTCTGCCTCTGCCTCAGCCTCTACAGCCTGTCTATCCTGTTTGCTTTTCATGTCCCTCTGCACATGGTTCTCATTGTCTTTAAACGACAGGTTTCTAGAAGCAGAATGGCTGTTAGGGAAGGCCACCAGCCAAAGCCGTTAAAACTTTAACTTTGGAATTATGATCTTAAGAAAATCTTACATTCCTGGAGTGCTGAANAGCCCTTTGGAGTAGGGGGCAGGATTTCCTGTTCTATTCGTAAAATATTTTGTTTTGCTGTTGATTTTTTTTTTTTAAGGCAACAGTTAAAATTTTTTTAGGAAATGTTTCATTGAGAATCAGTGACAAAATGTAAGCAAAAATAACAAATTTTTAATATATTGCATATGGTCCATATGTATTTTTTCATATGAACAAAAACCTTTCTAAGATTATGCCGTGAACAGTCTTCCACATCAGTACATGGTGGGGAATGACTGTTGCATGTGGGTTTGCTTTATTTAATCAATTTCTCTTTATTTGATGTTTTAGAGACTCAAATGCTGAACTGAAGTGTCCCCCACACACCCTTTTTTGAAGCAAGGTCTCACAATGTACCCCTTGCTGTGCTGGAACTCATTCTGTGGACCAGGCTGTCCTCCAACTCCCAGAAACCTGCCTGCCTCTGCCCCCGAGTGCTGCAGTCAAAGGCGTGTGCCGCTATCCCCCAATGAGCTAAAATTCTTGCAGTTAAGTCTTGCGCACTTCCTTGCTTGTGTTGTGAGGTTCCTAAAAGTGATTTGTTGTATTCAAAGATTTGTTGTTGTTTTTTAAATAAAAAGGCTAAAATAAGAGATTCTTTTTACATGTAAGTGGACATNTAGGCCTAGCATTCAATAACAGTGAGTCTCTGTGTCATGATTTGGGAGCTGGTTGGTGGCCTGAAAGAAAAAGGCTGGTAGGTACAATTTGGTTTGTTGTTGTTTTTCTAGTTTTCATTTTAAATGTTCCACCTAGCTTAGGCATGTTGCTGGCTAGCTCTTTTAACTTAAATTAACCTGTTTCTCTTTATCTACCTTTTTCCTTGGGGCTTTTTACCTTCTCTTACTTTCTTGCTGTCTCTATGTCTGGCTGGGGACCACCTGACTGTTGGCCCCGGGTATCTCCTCTCTTCTTCTCATTCTTCTTCGTTCTTCCTTTTGACCCTAGNTTCCTCCTCCTACTTATTCTCTCTGCCTGTTAGCCCTGCCTGTCCTTTCTCTGCCTAGCTATTGGCCCTTAAGCTCTTTATTAGACCAACCAGATGCCTTAGACAGGCAAGGTGAAACAGATCCAACATATCTTTACATAATTAAACATATCCTTACATTGTAAACGAATGTAGCATAAACTAAAGTAACACACCTTTACACAGTTAAAGTAATATTCTGCAGCATAAACAAATGTGACACNTCTTTGCCTGGTTAAAATAATATTCTACAACAGTTGACTCAAATGTCTCAANTTGCACAAAAAGTTAAGAGTTTTACTATTCATAACCCACTTAGGCCTTCACTTGTTCACAGCACAATGTAGAAATACAGTTCTCCACCCTCTGTTCACGGGTATGCCCATCCGACAGCTGCCTGGATTACCTTGCTGCCCTCAGCTTTGTCTTCAAAACTTTGTAACTGAGGGCTTAGTTACAATGTTCACACACACAGACACACAGACACACACACACACACACACACACACACACACCTTTTAAAGACCATTTTACATCTGCTAGCTACTTTGCTATCAGTGAAGTGTTGTACAGTTTTGATAGTGTATTGTGTTATATCTCTGTTTANAATATTCTTGGTAGATTGTCTTTTAATTACTGTGGCACACTGATTCCCAAGGCTCTCTAGGTGCTCAACCATGAAGAGTCAAACTCTTTTCTTCATGTTGAGCCCTGGGCTGCCACCTTACAGCTCCAGCCTGTTGGTCATAGTTTTCCTTGTTGGAGAATCTGGNTATTCTTTGTCCATCCATGTGACAGTACTTGCAGCACATCACTTTCCAGCTNTGGTTAATGGGCANTTTGGGTGTTGCAATCTAATTATTCACTTGCATTCACTTCTTTAGAGTGCTGGTAACTTCCTTGAAATGAATGGTTGTGACTTACATATTTCATCCATCTCTCACCTCTGCTGTTAGCACAGGAGAGGCCAGTGTAGTGCCATTTTGAAGACACATATAGGGAGATGAATAGGGAAAGAAGTGTAATAATAATTACAGATAGTAACCCTTATTTAGCACTTGCTGTGTGTCAAACAAGTCTCTAAGCATATACAAATTAGATTGTATTTGAGTCTATGTTCACAGGATTTCAAAGAAATNGCTCTTTTGAAAGATCAAATAAATGATGAGTGAATTCATAACTTGGGCTTGTCTTTTAAAAAAACCACTGATGTTCTCAGAGACTTTATTTTAGGGAAAATTACAAGAAAGACATAAAACATAAATAGTCTCAGATCTGAGTGGTAGGTTGTAATTAGAAAGGTAACTGTGATAAGCAATGTTATCTTTGGGATCCAGTGTACTCATGGATGTTGGCAATTTTTTATGAAGGAAATGAAAGAGATCAAGAGGTGTGAATAAATAGGGTCAAGAAGAAACATGTTTTTTTGTTTGATACTAACAATACTTGAGTGACTTTCATGGCTGAAATGAGGTAAAAAGGAAGGGCTTTGGATAAAGAGCTCTCAATTATAGGGTGGTTAAAGTAAAAGAAAATTCACAGCCTTTTAAACTCTGAAAGGAGAACCAAGCAAAGATTTTTTTTCTTGGTGAATATGAGATTAATATCTAATGCCTCTTTGCGTTTTCCCCTTTCTCTGATGTCTCTTTTGTTTTGACTGTGNAGTCTGCCCAAAGCAATAGCAGTCGACTTTCATCTTCCATGTTGAACAAAAGCAGTCATAAAGTTTAGTGTTGTATTCTAGAAGACTTCTGTTAGGGAAGTGAGAGGATTTCTTTAACATAGTATGTGCAGGACAAATCAATGAGAAGTATATTGGCTTTGAACTTGCAGTCATTCAGCCTCTGGAGGTCCCAGCTTGTGGCTTATTCAGATAAGCCACTGCACCACATCAGGTTTACAGAGAGGATCTTTGAATATAGTTGGAGAGTCTCCAACTAAATAGGGTTTTATATATAAAGAAAATGATGAACATTGCTGAACAACGTCAAAAAGAAAATGTGTTTTAAATGCAGTCTGTTTTACTGAATTTATATAACCCTAAATAGCTCCTAAATTACATTTGATTCTCCTGTCCAGAATGATTGATCTAAGTGGAGTAAGTTTGGCACTGGCATTCATTGCCAAAATCATTCCAGGTGAAGGAAGTCCTGCCAGCAGATGCAGAGATGATGATTTGAACATGATGTTTGTAGATAGGTTTTTAAAGTAATTTGCAGCCACATCAACTGGTTGTTATTTTATTTGCTTCTTGTGAAGAGTCTGTGAGGTGGCTTTACTTCTGTGTTTTAGAAAAATAAAGTGAAGCTTGGTNATGTTGTTTATCACACATTTGAAAATGGCCAAACTAAGACTAGAGCATGTGGACCCACCTCAAGGCTTCATCTTCTTAGCCAGAGTGTCAATCTAGTCACCACCTTAGAATCAGGCTGTTCTCATTAGCAAGTCTCACTGCCCCCAGGATAGCTTACAGCACTGCTACTGAGCGCAAGAGGTGAGTTACCCAGCAGGCAGTCATGTATCCATATTGAGTGATCAGGGAGATTTAGAACACTGAATGCCTGAGCCAAACCAATACACTGTCAGTGTCAGCTGTTGCTGCTTTTATTACAAGAAAGCCTTTCCCATTTTGACCACAACCTCCGTGCTTCCAGAATCGGCTGTCTTCCAGTTGTCCCCACTTCTAGGTCTTGGAGAATTGAAAGACATATATATTTTTCCTTGGTTTACCAAGGGATGGGTTCTCTCCTCTGAAATACTTGGGATTGTACAAGTGTTTGGAACTTCAGGTCTTTTCAGATTTTGTTATGTTTGCATGTATACATAATAAGATATCTTGGGGAGGGGTACAAATCAAACATGAAATTCATTAATGTTTCATATGCATCTTATATATTAGTGCTGGGGGATGTCTTTCTGTATGCTGTGAATATATGTTGTTCCCATTGGTTAATAAATAAGCTGCTTTGGCCTATGGTAAGGCAGCTTAGAGGCAGGTGGGAAATCCAAGGAGAGAGACAGGAAGGCAGAAAGGCAGAGGCAGAGAAGAGATGCCAGCGGCTGCCCAAGGAGCAGCAACATGCCAGCAGACCGGTAAAGCCACGGAACACATAAGAGCTAGCTAGCAAGAAGCCTGCCATAGGCCATGCAATTGGTAATTTATATTAAGCATCTNAGTGATTATTTTATAAGTGGCTGCGGGANGGCAGGGCCAGGCAGGACTGGAGAAAACTTTAGACTACATATTAGTCTGAAGGTAATTGTNGATAATTTTACCTAAAATTTTACATTTTTACTCAAGTGGGTACAGAATTTTCATGGTTAGCACTCAAAAAGTTTCAGCTTTTGAATTTTTGGATTAGGGATGCCCAACTGTGCTTGCAAACTATAATATGTGTGTGAATATATGTATATATTTATTTCAAGTATGTGCACATTGTATGCTTGTTATTCATATGTGACTGAAGGAATAGCTATTATTGAATTATGTGTATAGTTTTGGACAGGTTGATGAAAAAGTAGATATGGGGGCTGGGTAGAGAGATGGCTCAGTGGTTAAGAGCTCAGAGCACTTGCTGCTCTTCCTGAGGACCTGAGTTCATTTCCCAGCACCCAAGTTGACCAGCTCACAACCTCTTGTAACTGAAGCTCCAGGGGATCTGATNCCTTCTTCTTGCCTCTGTGGGCACCTGTGCACAAGCAAACACACATGTACACATACAGACACACATTTTATACACACACACACACACACACACACACACACGTGTGCACACACACATTTTTTTAAAGGCAGACGTTTAGTTGAAATGTGGTGGCAAATGGTAGCCATATGATTTTTGGAGTTAGAATTCTTGGCTTGTGACTGTGTGTGTGATAAAATCTTCCTCGGGTGGCTCGTTTCCTTCCTGCCTATCTCTCTGTCAGCCCCACACAGCAGAGGTCAAGCTGAGGTTCTTTGTGAATATCTTTCTTTCTTTTCCTGATCTGTGGTTGTGTTTTGCCTTTCCTGTCAGCTTATTCTGAATCCCATTAGCTAGTGGTTCTCTGCTCTCCACCACAGATCCCCCTCCNTGTTTTCTCTGTGAGGTTGACTCTGGGTTTACTGATGACTGATGGTGCTGATGGAAAGGCAAGCTGTGTGGCCGATGCTGGGGGACCGTTTCCTTATCACTGCTTCACTACTCCTTTAGTGGACACAGGTTTTAATATGTTAAAAAAAAAGTAAGTCCTTAATGCCTCAATGTATATTTATACTTAAAAAATGGAGTCTCGGAGTGATGCTTACTGCCATACAGAGCCCCCAGATGTGGATAGGAACAGGAATTGTGTTGGAGGCAGGAGGATAGCCAGTGGATCCTCTTTCACTCAGGTTACCTTGAGAATTGTCTGTGATGCTTCTGGCTTGTACTAGAGCCCAGGCTGCCCAGGCTGGATTGGGCAAGCTGTTCAACCTTTACAGTGTGAGTATGAGTGATTTAAGACAGTCTTCACATTCACATTTTTGTGACCACTCAATCCTGTCTTACCAATTTTCTAAGAAGTTTTAGAAAATATTGTTTGGCAAGAAGGGGAAATTACTTACCTGTGTGATTAATCTTAAGGAAAATTTCACTGTGGCATTTCCTTCAGATCCTATGCCAGATTTCTCCCGGAAGCACTGATCACAGGGAACAAAGAAAGTCCAAGGATTTGAGTGATGGAATGTGGAGATAGAGTGGAACAAACGAGAAATTTGGGTAGTAGTTGATAAAATTTCCAAATGCTTAGACCTTAGAGTATGTTTATACCTTAAAATATACTGTGTCAACTGTTGAAACGCTAAGAAGACAAGCAGTTTTAGCTTGTAAGAAAGAAAACTACCATTGACCAATGTCCAGTGTCCTAACATTCTTATTAGCTGAGTAAAATTGTGGTTGTTCTCTTAGTGCTTTTACCAAAGCATGTGTTGCCCTTGGGTGAGCAGAATACAAAGGATTACGAAGTGCTGTGTACAGACTTCTTAAACAGCTCATTGTAGTTAAGATGGAAAAGGTCCTTCACCTAATGCTGTTTATGTCATCTACTAATTTAAAATAATGAGGATTAAGTACAACTTCTGACCTTAACAACATAAACATATCTTAAGACCAGATTCTCAGTTATTAAAATGCTCATGGAATTGTTAATGAGTGTGGAACTGAATTTACTGAGCCTGGAGTCTCTCAATGATTTTCACTTGCTGTTGAGTGACTGACTAACCTAATAGCTAAATAGCTTATGTAAGGAAGCACGTGGTTAAATTTGAACATAGAGTTATAGACAGTTGCCCAACCCCAAGTTTTTTCCCACGAGAGGAAAAATTGCTTACAAGTCTCCAGTCATCTCATCAGCTCCGGCTTAAGTAAAGTCGCGGTGCTTCAGAGTGACCCTTCATAAGCACTCAGTGAACATTCAGGCTTTAAGAGTTTCTTTGTGGTGCCTTTGAGAGGCAAGAAAATGTGGCTGCTCTGGTTCTCACACAGAACTTCGTTTATTCTGCTCAGTACAGGCTAAAATGATTGGGATAGGGAAGGCATCTGTCTCCTGCCTCTCACTGGCCTGTGACTTCCAAGGACTGAAAGT
Source organism: Neotoma lepida (assembly GCA_001675575.1). NCBI lineage: Eukaryota > Metazoa > Chordata > Mammalia > Rodentia > Cricetidae > Neotoma > Neotoma lepida. The sequence continues at coordinate 437,951 of LZPO01075901.1, forward strand.
CAGGGTGTCTTTAGTGGGAGTACTTACATTGTTGGCTGCTGTTATCTCAACCTGTCCTTAGGTAGCTATTGATTGCTTTTGCTAGAGATAAAAAGATTATTCCCTCCTTNACAGGGGATGTGCAATAAAACAATAAAACCCGCTAGTACAGGAGGAAGCCAGGAAGTGCCTAAGCTGTAAAAAGGAAGCCATCTGTGAGGTCATTTCCACCTGGCAGGCCAGGGAAGCTCAAGAGAAGTGGGCAGTGTGTTTGAGGCTAGCCAGGTGAGCTTTTCTAGGTATGCACAGGTAAGGGCAGCTTCTGAGGCAGAGGGAACATGTGAGTGAAGACTAGAGATGAGAAGTTTTGTTTACATACAGGAAGAACATTCTGGAAGCTGCAAACAGGGCAGTGCTGCAGAAGCCTAAGGCACAAGGTAGGTAAGGTACCCTGAGNCCGGGTGAAAGACACATCAGGGCCACACCATNGAGGGCCTCATGTACCAAAGCACCCTGGTTTACCCAGTATGCCAGGCCAAAACTGGGAAGCTCAAAGTGACCACTTAACACAAGCACTGCCCTCTGTTCTCTGTGAATAGAAACAAAATGCCCAGCCCACTGTGTGGTTTACTTCTTTTCAAGCCACATCTCTTTCTCTCTCCCCCCTTGGCTGTTACAGCTTCCATGTCATCCATTTCCCAAACTCCTCTTTCCTCCAGGCACAGTACTCGGATGGGATACAGGCCGTTCCTACTGTTACAGTGAAAAAATAAGCTATAAATATATTAATAAAAAAATGCCAGGCAATGGTCTGTACAATAAATGAAATTGAATCAGGCTGNGGTGATGGCTCAGTGGTTAAGAACACTTCTCATGCAGAGAATTTGAGTNCAGCTCTCAGCACCTACATGGCAGCTAACTCAACTATCTGTAACTCCAGTTCCAGTGGCTCCAACACCCTCTTCTGGCCTCTGTGGTCACCAGGCATGCACGTGGTGCACATGCATACACGCAGACAAAACACATATAATATGAATGTAAACAAACCTTCTTAAAAAATCAACGAAAGTAACAACACCATGGGGTCCTCAGGAGACGTCCCTGATACACACTTCGTGGTCAGCCCTTTCTCAAGTCAAGCAGTANAACTCTCCTTCAGTTTATAAGCCTGAAAAGCTTGAGCTCTTGGCTGCTGCTGTCTTCTCCATTTGACTGTGAGCTCAGTGGGGGTGGGAACTGTCTGGGCCCATGATTGCTGAGAGGGTCATGCATCCCAGGCACATGAGATGCCCAGTGACACCTGACGGTTCAGTCAGAGCTGGGCCACCTGGCAGCAAGCCTATACCTGCCACTTGTTAGCTCTATGGCTTTGGGCTGTTGACATAACCTTTCTGAACCTGCATTTTTTCTCATCTGCAAATAGATAAGGTTGTTGATAGAATGAACTCAGTATTTTTAATGCCAGGATGTGGTGCTTGTGACCACTTTGGTCTAGGAATTACCCCCAACACACACACTCAGGAGCATTTGAGCTTCTGAAATTCCATGTCTGCCTAAAATCAGAACCTCCCAGAGGAGCTAGTTCTCACAGGTCCCCCCCCTCCTCCCCCTAGCTGTTCTAATCTCACTAGAGTTGGCACCACACACGGACAGATTTTGGCACAAACCATCCTCTCTCCATTTTCTCCTAAGGGTGCACTTATCTTCCTTCAAATTCATCTCATTTCCCACTAGTGTTTTCCCCTTCCTCTTCTGTTGAGATGGTTTCCACTCTCCAGATTCGTGGCTCTTTGGGTATTTGTTCTCCTGTGTGATGCCCATGTGCACATGCAGAAGGTTGGGAAGGTGGCTCAGGCAAAGCTGGGGTGCCTGTGACCCCAGCCCTGGGAAGCTGAGGAGGTTAGTGAATGAGTCCAGCCTAGGCTGTAGAGTGAGCTCAAGGCTAGCCTGGTCTGTGTAATGGAGCCTTGTCTTAAATAGATAAAGGAATAAATTCATTTGTTTTCTTATCTGTTAACCTACTGTTACTGTCATATACAGGACCTCAGTTCTGAACCTAAGAGTCTGAAATCCTCTGTAGGTCTGAGGTAAGAGCCTGGTATTAATAAGAATGTGATTAACATTAATTGTTGCTACTATTTACCATGAAAAATATTTAATGGGGGGAATGAGATGGGGAGATAGACTTTGTCTTAAAAAGTGGTTGATTTCATATGATCCTGAAGGAGCATTGTTAGTGGGGAAGCTGAGCTGGAAGGAGTGTCACTGATTGCGTATCCTTGTGGGAAAAGAAAGGACTATGAGATAGCTTTTAGATTTCTGTCATGATTAAGTATATGGAAAGAGGACCATTCCATGAAGTCTTGTTGGGAAANAGTATTGACGACCTTCAGAAATAAGATTTTGTGTTTTGTTTTGTTTTTTTATAAGTTCTTTGGTCTCAAGGAGCCTGTCTCAGCACCCCACAGTGACACTTTCATTCTCAGAGAATCAGAAGACATGATCTTCGACTTCTAGTCATGGTCCCTTCTTTTAGGGCTGTGGTGGGTTGGCATGCTGGAGCCCTACCAGAGGGAGCAAGCAGCTGTCATGACTGGCCTCAGCAAAGGAAGGACCAGCTTTCAGCAATAGCTAGGCATTTGGGTTTCCTCTACAGTCTGACGATTTTAAACTTAGCACAGTTTTTCCACACATTTTACNTAACAGCCCCTATTGGTAACTTGGGGCTCCTACCCCCAATTCTACTCTTTGGAATGAGACAGGCAGTTTTTATATTATCATTTAGCAAAGAGGAAAAAGATCTTCATTCTAAAAAGAAAAATTTTTATAACAAAATAATAGAATCCTCCCCCCCGCCGCCATTTCGTGTTGATTAAAAACAACAAGCAAAGTATCTCAGTGATTTGTGAGAGTTGAGGTGTGGCACCGAGTCTCAGCTTATAGGTTGAGCTGCTGGCCTGCTGTAGCTANACCAGAGAAGGCCGTGTTATTTTTAAATTGTAAGGGGAGGGGTGAGTATATTAGTATTTTAGCACTCTAAAGGTAAAGTCAAAGAGGGTCAACTCAGAGTTGTTTCAAGAAACACCTGGAAATTGCAGATGTGTTTACAATTACTTCCCTACTGATGGCGTCATGTTTCGGAGAGAGCCATTAATTGTGGTAGAGGCATATGGAGCTCTTGGTGAAATTTAAGTCTGTTGAATACCAGCACCTTCAAAGACAATAAAATTCCAGCCTGCGTTTGTCTATTCCCATGTGAGGAGTTACTACAGCATGCATGCATCACTCCATGAGAGATCCTTGAGCTTAAAGCCCCCCCCCCCCTCAGGCAGTTGTCTGAGGTCAGTTTTCCATTTGGCAGTTGTCAAACAGCTGTCAAATTAAAACACTAGGTCCTAAAGCTAATTTACATTTCCTGTCATTCCCTGGTCGTATGTTTCTTGACTTCAGAATTTAAAGTATGCTCCACATTTCATCAGTATCCTCCCATTACTCCATTTCCTCCACCCCCAAAATGTCCTCATATACATTAANTGTGACACTNCAGGTGTCTTCATTGTTTTCTAATCATAGATTTAAACAGTCCTCATGGACCTTTTCGAAGAAGCACTAGAGTGGGCATTCAGCCATTCAGCTCCACTGCTTTTAAAACAGAAAGAGAAATACAAAGCTCATTAAATCTATCATCCTTATTTTCATTGTCACACTTCATTGTTATCTTTTTTGTTTGTTTGGTTGGTTGGTTTTGTTTTTCGAGACAGGTTTTCTCTGTGTAACAGTCCTGGCTGTCCTGGAACTTGCTCTGTGTACCAGGTGGGCCTCAAATTCACAGATCCACCTGCCTCTGCCTCCTGAACGCTGGGATTAAAGGAGTGTGCCACCATGCCCAGCCTGTTGTTATCTTTTTAACTTTTCTTTCAAATTGAAATCTCAGGTATGATTGAACATGGAATTCGTACTTTCTAAATGCCAGTGTAGATTAGTATAATAATAAAAACTCAGTGTTGACTTTTAGTAATTCATTGCTGAAGAGAGCTTTCGGGCTGTGTCATTGGTGATGGACTAGAAAACGTCCCAGTTGCCTGTGGGCAACATTAACATCACACCTTCTGTAAAGTAAGCCAGCAGAGGCACCTGGTGAGTATGTTGGGGTTATTTGGTGAAATTAGGGATTATACGGAAACACCTTAAAGGTATTCTTAAATTATGCTAAGGATTCCTGTGTGGTAGCACAAAACCATTTCTGGGGTAGTTTATTTAACCTTTTACATTAAGGTCCCTTTTAATCAAAACTTAGTTCTTGTTTTTCATAAACTCTTAGATTAGGTCATGATTTAACTTATTCTGGATTTCAGCTTGTTCTCTTCTGAGATCGTATAACTTACACAGCAATTGCATTTTTGTATTTTGACATATCTGAATGTCTCACTAGCCTCTGCACCCCTCTAGCTACAAGAGCTGGNTTTATTTATTTGACAAATAAGAAACTCAATGAATGGTTGGAATGGATGAGACATAGCAGAGGAGAGTAAATTCTCTCCTAACTTCAACTCATCAAAGCTGCCATTTTAAAGTGAAATGACTTTTGTTTGAGAAGGTGTCTAACTATATGACTCTGGCTGTCCTAGAACTCACTATGTAGACCAGGCTGGCCTTGAACTCACAGAGGTCCTCCTGCCTCTGCCTCTCAAGTGCTGGGATTAAATCTNCACCGTGAGTGCAGATTTTGTTAGTCATCTCTGAAAGGTTAACACTGAGATAGTTATAAAACAATTTTAAAATTATTCTTTATTAATTGGTATTCCAAAGTGATTTGGTGGTAACAACGTTAGTTACAAACATGCTCGGTAGGATTGTATCCAAAACTGCTTGTAACATCCCAGCAATAGTTTCTCTTCAGAACCTTTGAAACTGTACAGTAGCTGATCAGGAAGCCAGCCATTCAGTTTTGCAGTATACCACAGCCATGCNTACAGCTCAGCTTCTAACCCATTCTTAAGGCTGCCCAGAAACCTTTCTCAGGTACTGTCAGTTGAGCTCTTGGTTGCTCAGGCCAAAAACCTTGAGGTTACTGATGGCTTCTGGTTTTCTCAAGTCTCCATTCCTGTCATCAAGAAATCCTGCTAATGACATGCACACACATGTACATGCTTGGTGGGACTTCTGAGAAATGTCCACATGGTTGAGTTCTCCACATAGTTCTGGCTCTTCTTTACCTGGGTTGTCTGTCTACTGGGAGGTGGTGCTGCTTCAGCTGGCCTGCACTCTTCTCAGCTTATGCTAGGGGACCTTCTCAGCATGTGAGCTAGGCCCTCAGAAACTCCCAGGGACTCTCAGGCTCTTTGAGCAAAGGACTTGTGTTTATAATGGCTTTGCCTACAAAGAGTCATTTGTATTTTATTGGTTCATGTGCGTGATCGTGTGTGTGTGTGTGTGTGTGTGTGTGTGTGTGTGTGTGTGTGTGTGTCTGTGTCTGTGTGTGGTTTTCATGGTGCATGCATGTGGATGTGAGGTTATGTGTACTTACAAAAGCCAAAACAGAACATCAGGTGTCTTCCTCTCTTGTTCCTCATCTAGATTTCTTTAAGACAGGGTCTCCCACCGAATGGGAAGCTTGCTTTTTCGATATTAGCTGGCCATCAAGTTTTCAGAATCACTCCATATTAGAGTTACAGGCACCAAAGCAGTGTGCTGCTGGGAATTCAACCTTATATCTCATGTTTGTGTTCTTACCCACTGAGCCATCTCACCAGCCCTCTCACCAATTTTTCTTATTTCTGCCTGTATTTAGGCAGCTTTCTCCCGTGTCTGTGTTGCTGTGCCCTCCATTAGCTCTTCTTTTATGGTGTTGAAGTAGAAAGCAAATGCTTTTCATATTTTCCCCCAGTGTGTTTTTCCCCCCCAGACTTCACACTGCCCGCCCATTCTCTTTTTGTTCTCTTCCTCCCCCTTGGGGAGTTGTGACCATCTCACTGCTGTTAGTTCTGTTTGTTGCCCAGTGGACTAAGAGCAGCATCTCTGTCCACAGTGTTTGCTCACAGAAATCACACCTATGAGATACCCTTGGCTATGCAGTGCACATGGGCTTGGTACAGTCCTCCTTTCTGCTGATGTAGACTCACTTGACCCCAGTGTGCATACTTCACTGTCATGACAATGGCCCACAGTAACCTCTGCTCCATGATGGCCGATGGTCATGGCAGGCCAAGAAGAAATTCTTTTACCCCAACAGTGTTATGGGTAGACACTTAGTCATCTGCTTAGAGACAGTAATTTTAACTGGGAGCATTTGTGGTGTGTAATGGCCTATGGCATGAGAACTGCACTGTTCAACAGAAGGTAGAGGTTGACCTTGGAGAAGACAAAAAGAAGAAAACAATGTCATGNAAACAGAGGAACACATTTGTAGGAAGAGCGATTGTAGCGCGAATTCTAATTGGTCTTAATAATAAAAACCCGGAGTCAGATATTGAGGTAAATGCTGAAAGATCAGAGAAGTAAAGGAGCCAGCCACTAGAGAGACTTTTTACCTCTACAGGAAAAGGGATGAGCTCTTGTCTCCACCCTACCTTATCACTTCCTCTCTCCACCCAGCCATATCACTTCCTGTTTCCTCCTCCCAAGTGCTGGGATTAAAGGCATGAGATCTTTGGTCCTACNATACCCTGCCTGGCTACTTCATATATGTTACTTTTCAGCCACATTTCTTTAAAAACAGTGAAAATGAGAGATGTTTAAAACAGAAATAAAATGTTCTCTGTATTTCTAATTACAAGTAAATAGCAATGCTTTTACATGAAATTGAAATGTATTCCGTTAATTTTTTTTAATGTTTACTTATTTGGAATAGGGATATATGCCATGTGTGTGTAGGGGGTGTGGGTGTGTCAGAGGACAACCTGCTGGAGTTGATTCTCCTTCTACCATCTGGATACCCAAGGATTAGATTCAGGTCATCAGACTCAGTGGGTAAGGCCTTCACCACTGAGCTGTCTCACCAGCCCCAAGTGTCCCTGTTTTGAAAAGGAAATGGTGAGCTTTTCATTTCAATCATTGCTTCCATGATATTTTGCTAGCTTTTGCTGAGTGGAATTTCAAGAGTATTAAAGGTTGTGCTTGTTACAGTGAAGCAGATTTGCTTGGTAATGGTCGCTTCTTCCACGGTCCTACTCCAGCCNGAAGTTGTAGTGTGGGTGGAACTGTGAGCATGTTCCATGCTGATTAAGGTCAGTGGGCCAAGTGGCGAACAAACCCGACTAACTGTTGTGACCGCTGGCTCCTCCCTGAACAGGCGCTTTGTTAGCACTTTTCCAGTTGGATACAGGAATGGTGAGGCGATAAGAAGCGTGTCTGTTCAAAAAGGAAAAGTATGTCTGTTGTGGGTACATATGAGCANTTGGGATTTGTATAATTTTTTTCCATTAGACAAATTAGTTTTCCCATACTGGGAAAATAATTTCCAGGTAGATGCATCGTTAGCAGAGTAACATCTGGCTAGAATTTATCCAATAGAGGCTGCTGACGTTTCTCAGTCCACAGTGATTCTCTTCAGTAAGGGGAGTTCCCATAATCTGTCTGCATCTCCTGTGTACTCTGTCCCCATGCCTCTACTAGGGTTAATACTGTGGGGCTAGGGTGAGGGAGCACAGGTTCTGTTTCTCCCCACCTTTGATTTCTTGTACCTCCTAGTTCTTGCTCAAATGAGTTAAACTTTGAACTTCCTACTTTGCCCAGCCTGCAAGGGGCAAACCCCCCTGAACTGTGCCTTGATGANAGAGTGCTCTCACTCTAACTTGCCGTTTTGCAAATAATTGGAATCAAAGGAAAAATGGTGATAACAGTAATAATGGTCTCACTCAAGGTCACCAAGAGCTTTACATTTGTCATCTGATTTTATCTTCCTGGTAACTGTGTGCTCCCTGCTCTTATCACCTACCTGACAGGTGAGAAATGGATGCTCAGAGAGGTACACAAACTGCTTAAGGTCATTTGGCCAAGTGCCGAGCTAGAAGTCAACCCNTCTTAGCCACCTGATTCCANGCCTGCCACACACAGTACACCTGTGCCCCGGTGCTTACCTCTGTCTTGCTGCCAACAGGTTCCATGATGCTCTGTGTGTGGATCTCAACCCAGCTGTATCTGAGGGTTCTACGTGAAGGCCTGACTGAAGTCTTCATTAATGGCAGTTATTGCTGGGACTCTTGGGACTAGAAAAAGATATTCTTGGCCAAATGAAAGCACCTGTCTGANGAGAGTGCTGTGACTGCTGACACTTGACATGCCCACTGCCAGCAACATGCACTGCACTGTCTCTCACTGACAACCATCAATACTAGAGTCCATTGCTTCAGTACATTACATTAATATCTGCTCATAATTACACTTCTTCCAGAATGTAACTAAATTCTACCTGTAGCCAGGAACCGAGAGCCTGCCTTTGTGGGCACTCCTGCAAAGAGTCCACCTGTTTCAAAGAAAGTTTCTGAGCAGAAGCCAAGCCCAGACAGGACCTAACGCTTGTGGTGGTTGGATGTGTAGGGAGGGGGTGGCAGTGATCGCAGGTGGCCTTGCCTTTGTAGAGCACTGTATAGAGAACTGTGTCTTGTGCCAGGCCTTTGATCTTCCCAGAGTTCTGTAAATTCAGATTAGGCACCTCAGGCTGTGTCCAGCACCTCGCCTCAGTACCACATCCCAGACCTCAGTTCCACTTTCTTTAGGCTTTTCTNTCAGCACACAGTGAGCTTGTGATTTTGAGTGGCATATTCCCAGTCCATCAGAAGGATCTCTTAGCAGCATTAATTTGGTCATTTTCTTAAGACCGTTAGAGTAGGAAAGACTCACATAAGCAATCTATTAATATTTGAGCTGTGAAAATGAAAACTTTCGGGGGAATTCAGGATTATTTTCCCAGTATGGATAAAGTAGCCTGCAGCATGATGAAAACACATGAAACTAATTTGTCTGGTTGAAAAAAAAATGTATACAAATCATAAAATTAGAGAGGCAGCTTATAATGAAAGACATTGACTAGAAAATGTCAATGTTATTTCTCTGGTCTATTTGGTATCACATCTTAATGTAAACAGTGTATCCAAAGAAACTGTGAAATTGATTAATAAATCCACTCTCCTCCAGTGCCGGGCAACGTGAGATGGAGTCAGCCAGGGCTTTCTGTCCATGGCAGAATTCTCATGCTCACAGGGCTGTGCAAGGGCTGCCACCCTGAGAACAACAGGTGCATGCAATTTATGCTCAGAGTAGTTTAATATCTTTAATCAGTTGCTCTAAGTCAAACCATATGATGTGCAGACCTAGACATTTTCCCTTTCAGCGTCAAGCACCTCCCCTCTCCTTGTTGCTCAGTCTTAGCAGTGGCCAGCTGTGAAACTGGGCTTCTTTTGTTACTTAGGAGGAGATAAGATGTGTACAGCAGTTACAGTTGATTGCATGGTGGTTAGTTTCCCATTTCTCCCTCCTGTCAAGGTGATGGCAGGTCTCTGAAGAATAAATCAGGATACCTGACTCTTGTGTTCTGCTTGGTTCAGCTGTAAATAGGTTGGTGGTTGCATCAAATATTGCAGGGTGACCACTCATTAGGTTTGACGGTGTTTTTACTGATAGAAAAAACTGCTTAACCCTTTCGCCTTAGCACTCATTCCATGCACTGCTGTCAGGGACTTTAGAGAGGTTTGCATTTAGAGTTTATTGTACTTTATTATTGCCTTTTCATTAAAGATAGAGCAGTGGAATAGTTACTATAAGGAGANATACATTCTAAGAACATCCCACACAAGTTTCTCTTTGTTTTTCTAATTTCCTTTAGCATGAAATTAAAATATTAGATTAGATTCTCTGAGACTCGCTGCATGGATCATTTTACTTGCTCCGTTCGGAATTGGTATAGGGAGAGCTGGTATGTCTGTCCTTCCTTGGCCTGTGTTTGTCTTCTCAGCTCTTGTTGCCCGTGTAATTTGTTAATGGGCCTCTTGGTAATTAAGACGGTGTAGTCATTTCATAACACCTGGTTGTTAGGTGATTACCTGTGGGAATTACATGAGAAGGAGGAGCAGCCTGCCATGTTCTCCCCNTCGGTGGTCCACGCTGGTAAGGGTTGAGAGAACCATTTAGGTTTCGGAGCACAGTCTGCTTTTCCTTGTGGGTTTCTTGTTGCAGAATGCACAGTGTTCTTTCCCACTAGAAGGCCATGGTGGNGTTGGCCTTTGAGCGCTGTATGAATGTGGCAAATGATGGGTCTTACTTTTGTAGTGCTGAGCCAGTTATAAGTTCTACTGGAAATAAATGTCCCTGTTGTGGGAAGTGATTTCAGTCTTTCTTCTTCCTATCACTTTCCCAGGTCTTGCTTTGGTTTAAGAACCACTAGAAAATGACCAGTAAAAGCAGGTGACAAATTGATTTATGAGATGCTGGCTGGGCTTTCCCCCTGAAATGTGAACAATGAAAGCGAACTTCGTCTTTAAATATATTTACACAGGTTGTCACTGATGAATGCACAAGGGTGAAGGAAGCAGGAATGTTTTTATCTAGCCACCAACAGTGGAAACCTTCACGGAGGCTGTAGTTTTCAACATGCTCAGAAAACAGCAGGCCCACTCCCACAGCTGATAAAGCAAGAGCTTGCCCATGATCGTGGTGTTGTCATCACACTAACAGAAATGTACTGCAACCCTGTAACGGATGAGGATGGACTTTAGGTCTCCAGTGATGTTTAGAGCATTAAATTCTTGCTTTGCCAAGGAAACTTTTCCACAAGGGGTTCATTTGCAACCGAGAGGAAAAAAATCTTGACAGTCAAAACTAATTTTTTTTTTTTTT
>LZPO01075901.1:458006-468737 GCA_001675575.1 Neotoma lepida
TGTTATAGGACACATGGCATTCGACGTTACACACAGGGTCCTTCAGTTTTGGATAGCATGTTTCCCATCAGGCAAAGCTGAGTTGGTGTTTACAGAATGGCCCCTATGGTCACAGTGCCCTTTCAGTCAGTGTTGTGGATTCTGTATGCTTTTTCTTTGGTACTAGGGAATTTCTTTTTAGTTCATAAATAATATTTTTAGTCTCTTCCCTATNCTGTTTGATGATATAGATTGCATATGTCTTTGAGNTCAGCAAGTATGACTAACTGAAGAAAAAGGAATGATTCTTCAGAATTGTTAAAAATCCATATAAATCCTAAAGAATACAGTGATTCAAGCTTTATCTAGCTGCTTCATAAGTCTGGTAAGCAACTTATGCTCAAAGGTATTTGTTTCTGAAAAATAAATGAACTAGGTTCTGGGATATTTTGATACTGGAAGATGAAATGCATCCACCCTTGTCAGGGAGTGTTTCAGAGCCCCAAACAAGCCTGTAAGGTGCTTAACTTTGTTTGTGTTTGGGCCACTGATGTTTTTACCTCCAGAAAGGCCCAGCATGCACATAGAAGAGACTGAGCCTGCTCTNCGCAACTGCATGCAGTGTAGAGCAACACTGAAGAGAATAGCTACAAGGCAGCAGTGTTGGTGAACTTGTGGGATGAGCCTGCTTTGGGAGTTTGGGTAGATATGGACAGATTATATTGCCTCAGTATTTTCAATTCAAGTACTTATTTGAGAGCATCATAGAGTCATGTACAGCTATAAGAACACTAGAGCTCCCATATGCCCTTTGTCCACTGTTCCCCAGTGATGATGTCATACAGAACCTTAGGGTAATACCCCCAGCAGGGTGAAGACTTGCATCTTGAAAATGGTCTTTAGTCCATCCAAATGGCACTGGATTTTGTGTTTGTTTGTTTGTTGTTTTTATTTCATTCTGATTGTGGAGTAGCAATACATAACTGCATGGAAAGTCATCTTTAAAATTAATAAATATTCAGTTAGATTACCATCACCATTAGGCATAAATACAAAACAAACCCATACTACAAGGCTTTTTGTTTCTGAATAGGCAAATACTATAATTACACCATGGAGTGCTTTTTACTCTGTTTATTCTTTTGACAGACTTTATTAGAATCTCTTTCTATATCAATTGTATATAGATTTTATAAAATTGATATCTATGGGTACTTCAGCTCGTTAACTTATTTTTTTATATTAATGGAGTTGTTGTGTTGGATAAGAAGCTGTATTCAGTAGTACTTTAGCAAACCAATCACTTATTTTAGGCTGAATTAAAAGCACTCCAATTTTGCTATGTGTATCAGCAGTCCCTTGCAGTGCAACTGCCTGCAAGTGCAGGCCTCTGCCTCTGCTCTGAGTTGTTCTGTTTTAGAAGTCTGGGAATACACCCTGGGACCCACCTGGGTCACTGAGTGCTGCAGAAGGTCCTGCTGCTATCTACTTGAAGAGCTAAACTGTGAGGGGCAGGTCACTAGATCCTGAGGCTTGCTGGCCTTGTGTTGTGAAGAAACAGAATGCTGATGTGCTTGTATGTGTAAAGAGTCCATCTTGTTCCCAGATTTTCATTCAGATATGAAAACACTGTCTTTCATAGTCTTCGTCTTTGAACCATGGGAAGTTTTAGATTTGAACCTAACACCTGCATGCGTCATCTGACATCGTTTTCAAACCCATGGCCAGGAATTCAGGAGAGTCAAAGACATCTGAGCAGTGAAGAGAATGGACTAGACGTTCAGAGCCACCAAAGGCAATCCTGTCAATTGTGCATGTAATCAGGCAGAATTCTGGCTGTTGGGGCTGATNGATTAGTTTCACCTAGCTTTTAATTTTTTCTCTTTTAAGTAACAGCAGAGGAAATTTTAAATAGTAAAATAGCTTATAGATGGAGGTAGAGAAGAAGGAAGCATTGGCCTAGAACTAAACAAAGGTATGACATTAGGAAAATATAATGTTAAAAGTTTTTTGTTTCCCATAACTACACCAATATGTTTAAATAAGAGCAAAATCCTATGCAGTAGGAGGAGTCTCAGGTGCTATTCGCAGGTGTTGTGGAGCATTAGTGCTGTGTGGCNAGCCAGGGTGTGCAGCATGAAGCACTTGGTTTACAAGTTCAGAAATAAGTCTGCAGTGAAGTCACTTGATAAACTATGGGCGAATGCTGCCCGAGGACACCAGATTCATCTTGTGTTTGATTTTGCTTGTTGTCTGTTTAGAATCTTTTACTGTTGCCAGGATTCTGTTGTGCAATCTGACATGGGGTCACTATGCACAGTGTGCCTGATGCTCAGAGCAAGCGGTGATGAGGAACAGAAGCTGGGAGCCAAAGTGCCTGAGAGGAGCAGATGTGAGTGCTGTGGCCTCAGTGGGTTAGACTGTCTGGGCCCCAGTGTCTTCATCTTCAAAGTGAAAGTAACAATAGTGCCAAATAGGGCTGGAGAGAGGGTTGCTTGACATAATACTACCATCCTTGGTGGTAGTGAGCCCTCAGGGAGTAGTGATAGCACAGGGAAATGATTTCTGACTGAAAGTGTGAGCCAGTGCCTTGCTGCAGCTTGTCAGTGTACAGGCACTGCAGGCTACACTGGTGCTCCTCGGTTTACTCATCTTTTATGTTTATTCCAGCACTCAGTGAACTAAGTTCTCACCGCTTTGATGTCGTTAGGAATGTGTATCCTAAGTTAGCTTATTAACCCTCATGAGGTTAACTCATAATTCCAATCAATTATTTGTTCAAAACAAATTTGCCACTTGACTCATTGGAAACAATATTTCTTTAATTGTATAATCCATAGCTGAGAATATATGTGTTTTTTTTTAAACTGNAAAGTTGATTAAAATAAAAGATTTTGGTACCCCTGATTATTAGTGAAATTTTCCTTTAAGACTTTCAAGTGAAGTAACCTCAGCATAGGAGAGGAAGATGGCTCAGGAGTTGACAGTGCTTGCTCCTCCAGAGAACCTGAATTCAGTTCCTAGCACCCTGGTAATTCCATTTCCAGGGTATCTGACATCCTGTTCTGACCGCCTCAGACACTCACATATCTGTAGATAAAAATAAAACATAATCTTTAAAAATTAAAGAAGTAATCTCACCACGTTTTTGTTTAAACAGACAAATAATACTCCTTAGCAATTAAACACATAAAGATATAAAACTTGCATCGTGGAACTGGTGGACATTTGGTTCAATAAAGTGCTTGTGTTTGATATGCAGAACCCACGTGACAGAAAAGCAGGGTACAATGATGTGCACTCCCAGGGCGAGGAGGTGGAGACAGGCACACCTTTGAGACCACCGAGCACTCAGCTCAGCCTGCTTGGCAGGTTCCAGACCAGTGAGAGACCCTGTTTCAAACTGAGGGAGATGGCCCCTGGTGGTTGTCCTCTGACCTCTAAGTGCTGTGCTCAGGTGTGCATGTGCACCCTCACACACGCACACACAATCTCACGTTATGTTCGAAAACTTGGACATTTCACTCATAAACATCACAATTTAAGTGAAAAGGCAGGGGGCACGTAGAAACTGCTTTGCTTGCAGTGTTTATCAGCCTGTTTTGCTGTGCTGTATAACTTGAAGTGAGAAATAATGATGGTAGGAGCCAAGGTTCTGAACAGCACAGCCATGGAGAGCTTTCTACAAAGCTGTAGAAAGTGCTTCAGTAACAGCCCTGAAAAGTACAGAAAGGCTTTCAAACTGGAGCGCCTTCTCCAAGTCAGCTTGAGTAGCCGTCTGTGGAAAGACCCTCCTCACACTAACCTTCAAAGGGGTTTGTGAGGAAATTTTTACATTTCTACTGTGTTTTGGAAAATCTAGGTTTAATGTGGCTTTGAAAATGTAATGTTGAACTTTTAAAAAACTTCCCACACCAAACCATCTACAAATCCTTTCTAAGAAACACATGGCCACATCTGTCTGTGTTGTTTATTCTGTTTATGGCTTGTCTCCAGTTTATTATAATAAAGGAAAATTTGAAAACAAACAGAAAACCCCTAGCCCACAGCTCTGAACCCAACACTGACTCTAAATACAGCATTAGTTTGCCATCTTCCCGATTATTGAAGCGTCCCTAGTTGTTTTTAGTCTCCAGATGTTTTAAGTCCTTTTCCCCACATGTTGCCCATTCCTCAATGTTTTCTTCCAGTTTTTACCTGGTCAAAGAGGTGCAGCCCTGGACGCTCTTGATCTGCCACGTGCCTCGTTCTGCCCCGTGTAGCCTCCTCCGGGTGGAGTTTTCCTCCTGTGTAGTTTCAGAAGTCGGATCTCTAGCGACAAGCTGAGCCCGTTATCCTCTTCTCCATCGCTGTGCTCCCCATTCATTCCTAAGTGATGCTATTTCCATAATCTCGGTTCATTCTTTAGCACTTTGTATTTTGAATAGTAATCTATTTGGCCTGTTAGGAAGCAATACAAAATCTGGATTATTAACTGCCATGTGCTATACGTGTCTTGTCTCCAGTCAGTAATCTTCGGTGCGTTTCTTCATTTAATTCACTGTTACATCTGAGTTCTCTGCTGCGTAGCTCTCAGTTATGGGACTTGTGGTAATTTCCCTGTTTCTTACTTTGTTACTTTTAATTAGCAAATAATAGCATGTTTTGTTGTGTAGTTGATATTTTTATTTATGTATACATTGTGAACTGACCAAACCAGTCTAATTAACATATTCTCACTACAAATACTTGCCCTTTCTTTGTGACAAGAGCACTTCAGTCCACTCTTAGCTCCTTGAAATAGTTAACACATTACTAATAATTGCCACCATGCTGTGCAGTATATCATGGAGTAGCAAATTTCCTTTAAAAATAACTTTTGGCCAAGTGAATGTCACACCATGATGATAAATGGTAAAGGAAATGATGCCTCAAATATAGTTACTCCTTAGAACCATCATTTTGAAAAATCACATTCGTTTACACTAGGGTCTCTCTAAAGACTGCTAGTCATATATTATTTAAATTTTTGTGCATGAATATTGTCTGGGACTTTCTGACTAGCTATAACTTGTAGTGTTAATTTATCTGTCTTAGATCATACTTTTATATTAGAATGTTTAAAAGTAATTATTATTAAATGTCAGTTGTATTTTGCATCTAGAGACTGCCCTTTTAGCAATAGGAAACATTTTAGTTCATTCTCCTTATGGAATAAAAGCCACTAAAATCTGAATTAGCATGGTGGTTGTTACAGAATTTGGCATCACAGACTACTCTCTAATGAGACATTTATTTTCTAATGTCACCTTATATTTTATATCATATTATATCTAATCAATCTGTTTACCTTTTCATTCTTTTACATTTTGTGATCATTGTCATGGTTATTGTTAATATTTTCTTCTGGCATGTTTAACTTAGAATTCCCTTGTCTTACATCCAGAGAGACGGCTCAGCTGGTAAAGGTGCTTGTCACCAATGCTGATGACCGGAATTTGCTCCAAGACCCACATGGTGGAGAGAGCTTGTCCTCCGATAGCCACATGTGCAGCATGGCACACACATGCCCACACATATACACCTTAAATAAATAAATAGAGAAGAATTTCAACCCTGCACTAAAGAGAAACATAGGAGGTTTTTAAATATAGGATTTCAGGGGTTATGATGTGGCTTAGTGGGTAAAGACACCTGCCACCAAGCCTGATGACCTGAGTTTGATCTCAGGAGCCCATATGATAAAAGGAGAAAACCAGCTCACAAAAGTTGTCCTCTGACTGCCACACATGTGCCATGGCATGCGTGTGCCCACAAATGCACACAGAGAAATAAATGAATAAAATGTAACTACAATTTTTTTTGTTTCATTTTGTTTATGAGACAGATTCTCATCATGTAGCCCTGCCTGGCCTGAGACTAAGAGAGATTTGCCTGTCTTTGCCTCCAAGCATTAAGATTACTTTTAAAAGTAAATAGATATGTATATGATTCCATCAGCATGAGCCTTGCAGCTCATGTGACATTTCTAAAGTAATGTCTCTGATGTAAATGTACTTACACATGTTTCCAAATGTTTTATCTGTATTGTTTGGTATTAGATATCATTTAACGTGTGACTGTAGGGTCAGCTTTTCATCATTTCTTATTTTAATAAACCCTCTTCTAATATCTAGCCTTCTCTCCTTTCGGTGCCCCCTCACTACAAGGAAGTAATGAAACAAGGGCATCTCTTAGATAAACCATCTTTCCCTGCTGGGCCTGGTGATGCAGGCCTGTAATCCCAGGTACATGGAGGTGAAACGCAGGGGGATTCTGCTTTAAGGGTCTGCTTGGGCTACAGGGCCACTTCAGGACCAGCCTGAGGAACTTCTGAGAGCCTGTCTTAAAATAAAAATTAAAAACAGACTAGGCACACAGCTTTTTGGTAGAGGATTTATCTAGAGAATGTACAACGCTCCAGGTTCAATCTCCAGCTGGGACCAAGGGGCATCTTCCAGTTAACTGAAGCCCAGTATTCACAATTCAAAATAGTAATTGCTTCCTGGCCTTTTAGCTAAGATCAAGTATAGTGTCTGGTTTAATAAGTTTAATGTCTTAGCCTCTCTTTGAGGACTGTATAAATGGGTTTTTGGAGCAGGGAGATGGAATGGAGGCTTGCTCCATCAACTCAACTCTGCATACTACCTATTGCAGTTCCTCCGGGAATGGTGCACCCCTTCAGAGGACTAAATTAGTTTCCCAAAAATTAAAATAATAATTCAAAAATACATTTATCTATTAATAAAAACCTTTCCTTTGACAGAATATTTAGTGATGACACAAACCTTACCTTATTTTTACCTTTAATTTGTATTTGTCACAAAATTTGGTTCCCATTTTACACAGATACCTAAGAAGGAACACCATATCTATTGCTTGTATCTTAGGAATTGTATGGGAGACCGGGTAGTGGTGGCACACACCTTTAATCCCAGCACTTGGGAGGCAGAGGCAGCCTGGTCTACAGAGCAAGTTCCAGGACAGCCAGGGCTACACAGAGAAACCCTGTCTAGAAAAAACAAAAACAAAAGAATTGTATCAGATAGGTAACGTAGAAATATGAAACCTATTGTGATTCTCTTACTATTAGGGTTTGATGACCAAATACAACCAACATAAGCTCTCCAGAGGTTCATACAATAAAAACTGCCATCATGCATACTTTATGGGCATTTTTACATGTTTACCTGGAGCATAGAGAGATGACTCGATAGCTGAGTGCTTGCTGCTCCTGCAAAGGACCTGGGTTTAATTCCAAGCCCCACAGCCATCTGTAACTCCAGTTCCCTGGTTTCTGACACCCTCTTCTGGCCTCCGTGGGTATTTACACATGGTACACATGCAGACAATGCACTCATACTTAGAAAAAAAATCTTATAAATGCGTGTCTCTTTTATGGAGTTAAGTTGCTGTTTAGCAGAAAATTGGAAATAAATTCCTAATATGCTGTTTTGTTAAGCTGATTTAAAACTTATTTAAAGTTAAGGAATCATTGAAAAACCAGTTGTGAACTTTGGTCCTTATCATGGCTTAATCTTTCCTAGCAACACCTATTATTTTGTTTTTATCCACATATCAGAAAAAAAAAACAACAAACATTTTCACCATTTACTGTTAGCACAAGGCTTGGGAATACTCAGTGTTGACTCATGCTCTCCCTGAATGGGTTGATTGGCCGTGCTGCTGCCCACAGGCCTCTCGGTGAGATGGTAAATACACTCGGTGTTCTCCAGGACAGCCTCACACCCATCCAAGGGTTCTCTGTGCCTTCTGAGAGAAGCGGCTATGGTGTGCTTAAACTTTGAGGGTTCTGGGCAATTACCCAGCATTCCTACCCATCGTGCATGACAAATATCTTGCCCTATGGTAGGAATTTCCAGCTTTCCCACATCTTTCAGTAAGAACTGCCACCCCGTTCTCACACATGGGCGGCCCAGCACACCGCTCACATGTACTCAACTTACCAGCCACAGTGAAGGCAGTTTTCAGGGAACACAGGGTAGGGACAGTTGTTAAAACCTGGCAGAGTATTCCCGTCAGTGACTGCCCTCTGCCTCCTAGACATTCAGAAATAGTCTCATATTTTCTTCTCTCCTTTAATGCAAGTATTATTTTATATTTATTTACTATTTCAAGTGAACATTTGCTGCTTTTATTTACTATTATAGTTTTCCACTAAGAGTCACAAGGAAACATTTTATAATACACTCTTGAAACTGCTTATTTTTTAAACATATATTGTAGTTATTTCAAAATACTTTTAGGGGGTTGGGAGGAGAATATTTCAGTATTGTGGAGGAAATGGATAGCAGAGAAATTTTGTTGAGGTTGAAATGTGCTATGATTGCCCCCGGACAGCTTCTCAGAGGTATGAGGAATATAGTAAAATGTTGGTGTCTCCTAATAACCAAGTCATTTCCCTCCATAGCTTCATAGGCTCTGAGGTCCAAAGACAGACTGTAATGTTTGGGGCAATTTATAGAAAGCAAATGTAACTACCTTTTAGAAGGTCAGTGTGTAGCACAGTATTTGCTGATATAAGAAAGACTTTCATTTTCCGCTCTCCAGCTCCTCCCTCCTTCTGCCCCTCCCCTTCCTCCTTCTGCCCCTCCTCTTCTGCTGCCTAGAATAATCTCTCACAGATGATTAGACAACAGGTGCCAGGAGAGCAAGGCAAACTGGCTTTGTGCCACATGCGCACAGTGGAGATCCAGTGTCGCCCCAGGTTTTGGTGTATCACCATGTCCTTCCAAGGGAAGGGATAACCCAGTTGAAATACATACTGCAGCTCCTGAGGGATTAAGTATTTCCTTTGCTTTATAGTACAGAATTTTACAGTGTCTTTGTTTGGGAGTTCTCAGGTTGCTTAATGATTTCTCTGGCCTCCCACCCCACCCACTGTGGCCAGATGTGTGTTACAGCAGCATTTGAGCCTCCGCAAGTTGGCCGATTTCATTGTACAGCTCATGATACAGCTTTTCTTTATTTAATGATGACATTTAAATGTTTTGTATTTTAGGGAGCCAATTCAGAGTCAAAATGTTGTTCTATTGTTTAATCTCATTGCCATGCATAAGATGCCTGTGTGGTATCACAGTTGCAGAGAGCTCTGCAAGAATTTTATTAATTATTCAGGTTTTATGTCTATATTAAATTACAACTGGAATAGTACTAATTGATCATTTTTCTAATCTTTTAAAGTTGAGGGTTTTTTGTTTTGCAGTCTCTGTTGGTGCCACTGACTTTGAGTAGACTTTGGTGCATTTATTTACTTTTTAGAACAGCCTTTGGACTTGACTATTTTAAGAACAGACTTTGAGGGAATTACAGCCTTTGGCAGCTGTTTGAATGGAAATTCCTTAGAGCTTTCTTAGAGATTTTAGAAGGCTCTTAACTAACCTTGAACTCTCCCATTGACGAAACATGCTGAGATGTGAACTCAGCTCCTTCCCCTTCTCTCAAGAGTTCACCTTGTACTGAAGTAGATAATGCCCTTGCAAGGGAAGCCAAGAGGGAAAGTTGAGCTGGGACAGTTGAGCTTGTTTAGAGGCACAGGCAAAAAATCCATTGCTGAACGACACAAACTGAATATGTTGAAGGGATCATTGATGCACTGAGTTTCCTGGAAGGTAGGAGGCAGGAGTGCCAGCTTCAACAGGGACACCAGCCACGGGTTAATAGCACTGGGAGAAGAGTTACACGTGGTGGGAGGAGAGGAGTAGGAAAAGGAGTTTGTCCTGTTAGAGGGAACCAGTGCTCTGTAACAAAGAAGGCCCTGACTAGGTTGGAGGTGGGGGGAAGAAGAAAAGCAACAGGTGCCCGAGAGTGGCTGGGGAGTGATGAAAGACCTCCTCACAGGCCGGAGCACTGAACTTGAATGGAGGTGTAGTGGTGTTACCAGTGAGCAGTGAGGACCCACTGGACCTTGGCAAGTGCCTTTAGAACGGTGATTCCCCAAATGGCAGCTTTTTCCAGGGAAGTGCTTCTGCACAACCACAGCTCAGAATGTGGAATTAGGGAAACCTAACCGGCCCTAAGGTAGGTAAGCACAGGCAGGGACATGGTGTGTGCACTGCTGAAAGCATGGCATGCCTCTGAAGAACTGGTGGGTTGCTTAGAAAGTGCCACATGAGAGGTAGAGACAAAAGAGTCCAGAGATGTGGATGGCTGTGAGACCTCGCCAGCCATGTTGGAGTATTCACTTCATTCCCTGGGTGGTGGACAGGCTAGAGGGTTTTATGCTGGAAAAGGAACATGACCAGCTTTGCTTCTAGAAAGATCACTGACTGCTGTCTGCAAAACAAAAGGAAACAGGGGTCCTGAAAGGGACCAGAGTTGTTGGGAGAGTGGTTGCAGGAAAGTGGCTAGGAGGGCTGAGCCCATGGAGCATCCTGGGGATGGGATGGTGACTGTATGTGACATATTTGAGATTAGTTTTGTCTTCTTACGTGACTCTGAGGGAAGAACAGGCTATGATTGACTAAATTTCCCTTAATGCTGGTTTTGTATTAGATGAGCTTAGTAATTATTTTATTTGGTTAACCTAGAGAGGGGCTGTCTAGGTGTTGTATCAGTTAGGTATCAGTTTGGTTTGAGTTTTAAGACATGGTTTGGTCATGCAGTCAGAGTAGTTCTAACTTGCTGTCTCCTTGATACCCCTGCAAGGCTGGAATTAAAGATGTGCACCACCACACCTGGCTTGGGTTTATTTTCAGTTACCTTTCTTTTTCC
>LZPO01075902.1:2459-14965 GCA_001675575.1 Neotoma lepida
CTCCTCTGTGTCCCTTTGGTCTCTTAAATGGCGTGTTATCAAGGTGTCTCATGCACTGTCTGCTGTCTCGTGAGCCCCAGGAGGGTAGGCATGCTCTTCTTTTCGCCTTACTCTTTCTCTAGGGCCAAGCACATAGTAGGTCGTTAGAAAATAGTGGTTAAGCTGAATACTTGATAGGGAAAGTGGAGAAGGTGAGGCTTATTGGCAGAAAGGCTGGGTTAGCTCAATTCCAAGGGTTGTCTTCACGCTATCATTTAACCTTCANCACAGTCCTGGGTGCAGGTGTTNAATCTCCATCTTGCGTATATGAAAATGATCCAAATGATTTACCCACGAACGAATGGCAGAACCAGGGCGTGAATCTTCTTTCTACAAAACATCCCCACCCTCCCATCCTTCTTAATAAATGAACAATTAATGGTGTTCCTGNAGCTGAATNGGATATGTCTGTGTGCTGCCATCTGCATCCACACTTGTGTTAGTGACATCATCGTTTTTTCATTTTGTGTATGTACCTATTTGTATGTGGAAGTGTGTAGTGTACGTGTATATGTGTTTCTGCACATGAGAGTGCATGTATATATGTGTGTATGTATGTATATTGGTATGTGTGTTAGTACGTATGTGGTACGTGTGTGGTATCTGTGTCTGTGTGTGTCTGAGTATACTTGTATGTGGGAGTGTGTATGTGTGTGTGTGGTATATATGTGTATGTGTACATTTGTGGTATACGTATATGTTTATGTAAGTATGTGTGTGTTTGTATGTGTGTGAATGTGTGTGTGTGTGTTTGTGTTGGGGGGAGTGCATGTGGTATAGGTAGACANGTGATACCATTCACAGCTGGGCACTGGAGCAGTTGAGAGATTTGCTCTCTTGAGGCTGAGAACTCTGGTTGTTGAAATGGAGCCNCTATGTCTGGGAGTGTGATGAGGCCAGAGGACTTCAGGTTTCCATCTCTGTCACACTCCACTTTATTCCTTTAAAAATATTAAATTNCATATAACGCATTCTGATCATATTTGTTCCAGCCCCGACTCTCCCAGCTCCACCCCTTTCCCCTCTGACCCAACATTTTGTCCTCTTTTTTTTGTTTTTAACACCCATCAAATCCAATTTATGTTCTTGGACATGTGGCCTTCCCCTTGAGTGTGGTCAACTCACTACACTTAGAGAGAATCGACTTCCTCTCCCAGCAGCTAGGGCAGGACTTTGTGCCCACCTCCCCTTTCTGTGTTGGGATTTGGTCTGGCTTGAGCTTGCACAGGTTTTGCCCATGGTGTCACAAATGCTGTGAGTTCATGTGCAGCTGCCCTGCTGTGACAGTTTCTTCATAGTCACCCGCCGTCTCTGGCTCATATGCTCTTGCCACCCAGCCTTCCACAGTGATCTCTGGGCCCTGGGAGAAGAGAATGGGATATGTGTTCTCTTAGGGCTGAGCACTCCCCTTGGAAGTCTCCTGTTCTCTGCACATTGACTAGTTGTGATCTGTGTTAATCACTATCTGGAACAAATGGAAGCTTGTATGATGAGAATAGAGAGATACATTCATNTATGGGTGTAATAAGTTGTTAGGAGTCAGTTGACTACTACGTCCACCTTAATCCCTTTGAGACAGCATCTGAACCTGGAGCCAGGCTAGCTGCACGTACGCCTCAGGAATCTTGTCTTCTCCGACCCCAGCACTAGGGTTGCAGACACATGCACAGCNGTACCCAGAGTCTTACGTGTGTGATGGGGATTTGAACTTAGGTCCTTGCTCTCATACAGCAAATGCTCTTACCTACTGAACAATCTCTCTAGCCTGTCATCCAATTGTCACTTCACAGAAGAAGCAGTGTTGACAGAGGATCTGAAACGTAACTGAATATTCTAGTTAGCTCCAATTCTACTGCACAGCCAGACAGCCGAAAATCTACCAACATCCCTTCGTGAAGAGTGATTAATAGGTTGTTGATACATCTAATGGTTTGTTTAATTGATGGCTTCTGCCATTATTAGGGGAGAGTTTAAAGGGGCTTTTATGATTATAAGACCCACATCAATTAGTCTTGGAAACAAGAGTGTAAATACAAATGTCACTGTTCTGTTGCCAATCAAAACAAGCACCTATACTTGTAGCCAAAGCTTTAAGAATTTATTCTGTAAATATTTGAGCATGTATTATGTGTCTGGCACTGTTCTTGTGGTTGTGTGGGACGTGAGCATGTAGATGCACCCTGTCCCCAGGGGTCTTGCAGTGTAGTTAAAGAAATGAGTCACACACGCATGTTAATTAACACAAGGCCGTTGAGGGTAAAGTACTAATTAGCAAGACGGACACTAGGGGAGTCGTGCTGTGGCTACTTACAGTAACAGTAGAGGGGAGCTTTGATATCAGCACTGAGCGCTTGATGCTCATTCTGTTTTGGAGATGAGGAAATCAAGGGCTTAGAGATGCTGAAGGACTTGCACAAGGTTACAAAACTAACAAGTGAGATGTGATGATTAACAACGACTTGACAGGGCCCAGAACCACCTAGCAGACAAACTTTTTGGGCTCCTCTTAAGGGAATATCTAGTTTATGTTAATTGAGATGGGAAGGCCCACCCTGAATGTGGGCAGCACCAATCGGAGTCCTGGGCAGAGTAAAAAGGAGTAAGAGAGCTGGACAGCAGACTCCACGGTGCTCTGCCTCCTGACTGTGGATGTGATGCGATGTGACAACTACCTCACGCTCCTGCCGTCATGACTTCCTGCCGTGATGGGCTGTACCCTTGAACAACGAGCCTAGATGAACCCTTGAGCTCTTGAGCTGGTTTTGTCTGAGGATTTTACTATTGCAACAGGAAAAGGAGCTGAGACAGGATACGACCCCCAAGTTATNTTGTAGGAGGATGAACTCTTAAGCCCTACACAGTGCCTGTTTTGTGTATGGCTGTGGATAGCAGTGGCTGTGTTGGGAAACTGAGGAGACGTAAGATAAATTTTCTTACCTTAATGACATTTAAACTGGGTTTTGAAGCACAGATAAAGAGGTCAATAGTTAGAGAAAGGGAGACAAGATGCTGGCAGAAGGAGCAGCCCATGGAGAGCACCCATGCTTGTTCCTTTATTTTCTCTCCCCTCTAGTTACCACACTTACCCTGTCTCATTCTTCTTTCCAAGTCACCATCTGTCTCTTGTGCCTCATCTTTCTGAGAAGGGATGAACACGAATCCTTTGATCCCACTACCATGAGGCTTAGCTCTTTGGGAGCAAGAGGCCTCTGTAGTTCTAAACTAGATTTGTATTTCATCAATTATTTTGAGTACTTCACAGAGAAGGTTGTAAGGTCTCTGTGTTCCCCTCACACATACTCTATTAAGAATGCTAGAAACACATGGAGGGAGCTGTCTTGGGAGGTCTAAAGTGCTTATGGCCAATTTTTNAAAAAAAGAATTCTGAAAGAAAACCAAAGCAGATGGGAACAAATTGAATTTTCTGCCTTAGGAGGTCCTGAGCTGTGAAACTCACATAATTGACCCTGTTGGCCTTAGGCGGTGAGGGGGTACAAGAAGTGGGAGCGGTGGAGAGGGAAGAAGAGCTGAGNAATGTGTGCAATGGAGGGAAGGATCATTGTGCAGAAAGAGGGGTACACCCTTGGGGTGTCTACATCTCCATCAGAGAATGGAGAAACTTGATAAGGATGCCCCATGCCACCACCACTCAGAGCATNTACAGAGTGGGNACAGTGGCACGGAGCCTATAAGGTAATATGAAAAGAGGAATATGAAGAGCTTTCTGGTACATCATAAACATGCGAGCTAATATTNCTGATAACATTGGGCTCTAGGGTAGGATGCCAGGCTGTGTTTCAGATTGGTTTCCATGGAATAAGAATGTGACAGACACTAGAATTCTCATGAACTTGGTACATTGAGGCAAGACCAGAGGGGTGGGGGATGGGAGAGGACATGAAGAGGGAGTGAATGAAGTCTGTGTTGGTCATCAAAGACCATAGCCTGACCCCATTGGGAGCTCTGGAGTAAGGATGATGCAACAGAGTCCTGTATTGAAGTCAGACAAACCTTTTTAGCTCCAAGCCACTCAGCTGTTGGATGTAGGATGTATTGGGAGAGAGGTGGGTTGGTGAGATGGGTCCCGTTTGACCAAGGACCTTCTCTAGGGCATGTGTGAGAGCATCTGACACTCACAAGCTCTAGTGTATGGTCATTTGGGCTAATGGAGTGGATCAAGATTGATTGTATCAACCTGGTCCACTGCCATGGTGAGGGATGCTGAATGGGGGTCCAGCAGAATCAGGATGGCATTTTCAACACAAAACCACAGGGTTGAATTTTGAACACCAAAATTCACAGAAGCATCGCTCCAGTGTCAGTGAGGAGACCTCCACGTTCCCATTGGATCTTGATCTTCACNAATCNTGCTCTTCCACCAGAACCTACACTATTACACTTCTGTTCCAAGACAGAACATTTATCCTAATCCATAAATTATTCTTATATTCTTTGTGCCTTGTATACAGTTCGTGCTCACAATGCTTTCTCAGAGGAAGTACTTTCAGCAGTGAATGTATAGATTTCTTTCCTTGACATTTCTGGCCCTCTTGGTTCCCTTATTAACAGCCACTGTTTCAAAGATAATCAGTTGGCTAAGTGCGCTTCTGAATTCAGAAATGTTGCTGAATGAGTGGAGCCAAAATGCCTTTGACAAGCAGCCTGCAAGCCACATTTACCTTGCAATACATCTCTAGCCCTCTAGGAGGCAGTGGCTCCCAGATTGAAATCCACTACTCTGGTTTAATACAGGTCTTTGCTGTTCCTGAGTCTGATGGATTTTGAGGTTCTGTTCCCACCCTGCACTTTTGTTCTGGCTACATCTTCCACCTGGAATGACCTCTCAAATGTACCTTGATCTCTATGTGTACAAAGCACATCCCTCTTTAAAGCCTCAACCCAAATGCCACACCATTGAAGTCTTTTTCTGATGCCACTCAAGTAGGAAGAGGATGTATGCCCCTTGCCCTGCTGGCATAGCACCTTTTCTGCTTCCTACTCATTTATAGCACTGGCTGCCTGAGTNGGACAGTTTGTGAACCAGTGACATTCACAAAGAAAAGATAAAAGGAGAGTTTCAATAGAGAACTATTCCAGTAAAGAACAGTAGCTGGCCAACTTTTGAATTTGCCAACATGTCTTTGAAAGGAACAGGTCTTGTCAATGCCATCATTTCATAAAAGAGGCCTATTTAAACACACAAGAGAAAAAGAGGAAGAAGTGTATCATTTCACAGCACAGAGTCATTTTAGTAATCGAATAAATTTAGTTGTATGAAAAATTCTCCTGTTTATGAGTCCTGGTGAAGAATCTTTCACAGATCAGCCCTGGCCCAGAGAGGCACCCTGGCATCTTCATCTTCTCTCTTTGTTCATTTCTCTTTCCCTTCATC
Organism: Neotoma lepida; assembly: GCA_001675575.1. Lineage (NCBI taxonomy): Eukaryota > Metazoa > Chordata > Mammalia > Rodentia > Cricetidae > Neotoma > Neotoma lepida. Next base: position 7,891 of record LZPO01075902.1, read on the forward strand.
ATTGCTAGCCTGTCTCTCAGGCATCTGAATTAATATGGTCTCCCTGATGAAGCCAGGTTCCTGGTAAGCAATGTAAAACTATTTGATTAAGCATCATGAAGTGCAGAGATGTTGTTCTTTTTACCAGAATAGTCTGGTTCCCCATCCCCTAAGCAGGTCTATAGCCCTGTGAAGTAGCTGTGCTGGGAACAAGGCATTTGGCTTGCAATACCTGTACAGCTCTCTAGGAGGTGGTGGCTTTCAGGTTGGACTCCAGTTCTCTGGCTGAATGGGGTCTTTGTAATTTCTGATTGTGACTGGTTTTGAGATTCGTTCCTACCCTTGTACCCTCAGTATCATTAGCCTTTTGCAGAAGGAAATGGCATTGAGGAGTCACTTAGATTTCTGCCTGCTAACTAGCACTGAGGAAAATCATTTGGTCCTGTAGGAAAACACTTTCTGTCCAGTGTGGGGGATATGAGACCAGAGCACGCTCCGTTAGCAGCATCATGGTAGATGTTTAATAAATCCTGAACAGATCTCCAAGGATCTGTCTCACAGTCCGTGATGTTGGCTCTCTTTTTTAGTTCCTAGGACCCTCTTGGTTGAGCTTGAGCCTGCTCATGCTTGGTGTTACATTCCTAACTTACCCTGTCCCTTGAAGCAACAGCAGGAGAGAGTGAAGACCAAAGACAGCCTGACACAAGGGTCAGCTCAGTCNCTGAGTATGGGGATGTCTTGTGGCTCTCCTGAGCTTCATTTGATCACTGCTCCTAGAGCCCTGGGAGAGCTGTGCCAAAACAAACATCTTGCTGGGTCAAGACATTAACCACAGACCCCCGCCCCTGGAACAACACAGACAGAACTGTCCTGTGTGGGTTGAATGGCTGGTACTCAGACGTCTGTGGGTACCTAACTCTTCTGATCATCTGCTGTGTAAAACACTGGCGGTGGCAAGTTAATCATGTCCAGGAAACGGTTCCTCTCTCCGAGTTAATGAGCACAGCACTGTGAGCAGAATCTGTTTACTCACTCTACTCTCAAATCTTGGGCAGTTTGAACAATTAATTGTACCCAATAATTTCTCTTTGTTTTCAGGCAATAGGGAAAATTTCCTTTCTCCTGCAAAACACATATACTCATTGGACAGAGATATTTTTCTCTTGTTTTTATTTTATATCAAGTNTGTGTATGTGTGGGAGTGGTGTAGACTGTGTGCTTNTTTAATGTGTGAATGCAGGCACACACCTACTATTGCACATCTATGGGGGTCAGAGGAAAACCTCTGGCGTTGGTCTTCACTTAGTTTTGTTTGAGACAGTCTCTTGTCTGTACTCTGAACACCAGGCTAGCTGGCCCACCAGCCTCCAGCCAAGCTCCAATGCCTGCCTCCCACATCCCTCTAGGGATACACTGGGATTGGTCGGCTACACCCAGCTTTTATGCGAATCCTAGGGATCTGAACCCACATTTTGAGGCTCACGTGGCATGCGCCTTACCCACTGAACCATCTCCTCGGTCCCAGAAATCCCTTCTCCTCACTTAAAAAATTCTTTATAAGAATTGAAAGGGACATGTGTGAATGTGTGTGTGCACGCATGTGTATGCATGCATGAGTATTGTGCACATGTGTGTGTATGTGTGTATGTGTGACAGACACTGAGAAAGTATCATTCCTTCCTTTGCCAAAGCTGTGCATACTGACAATGGCCTGAGAAGGACTGGAGATGGGTGGACTCTAAGGCCCTGAGCTCTGGCTCTCTGATACCTGACTTTCCCTCCAGTGGGAAACCTCACTTCCCTTCAAGTCCCAGTGCTAACGGTTCTTCCCTGCTCTCCCCTGGACAGCTCACAGGCAGAGGATCAAAGCGTCCAATGCAGCTGTCACTTAACACTAAACAAGCTCTCGTCACTTCCCTGAGCCTCAGTATCCTCGTCTCTCCACCGGGAACAATCCTGGTGTCTTTGCATATGTTCTTTTGAGGATTAAATGTGGTGGTATAAGTAGAGGTCATACAGTCCTCTAGTTGCAAAACTATTGCTACTCTTCAGGAGGCATGTCCTATGTGCCAGGCCGTTTGCTTAGTCTAGGTCTTACAAACCCCCTAGAAAACAGCTATTGATTACCCAAGCACCAAGCGATCCTTTAGCAAGCATTTACTAAATATCTACTATGTGTGGGGACATCTGTTCTAGGGCTGGGATTCAGTTGGGATGCAGACAGTAAACAACGTCACATAACGAAAGGAGGACAAAAGTTAGAAAGAAACATGGGTGGCACTCTGCATGTGCGTATGAGGGGAGAGGGCCTTAGCCTAGTCACCGACAGAGGANGTCAGAGATGACAGCTTAGAGAAAGTCACCCCAGCTGAGCCTTGAAAGTTGAGTGGTGGGGGGAAGTCAAGAGAAGGAGAACCAGGGAAAGCATTTTGAGCAGAGGATGAAGCCATGATATTCTTCTATGAACAGAACCTTTCCTATCTTAATCCAAAGGTGTGATCAAACGTGGGCTACGTTAGAGTCTTTGGCAGACTGCTAGAGCCAGGGGTGGGGAGAGGAGCTGGAGTGACAGCTAAGTCCTGTCCTGACAGTCTGCATTTCTTGCCTTTATTTCTTTTTGTCTCTCTCTCTACATATTTACTTATATGTATGTGTATGTTGTGTCTGTGCATGTAGGCGTGTTTACAGGTACATTGGTGCATATATGTGTTCAGGTGTGTGTTCACACACGTGCACAGACACATGGAGACCTCAGGTTGATACCAGAGGCCTTCCTTGATTGCTCTCCACCTTGAACACATTGAGGTAGCATCCCTCACTGACCCCAGAGCTCATCGCTGGGCTAGCCAGCTGCCTTGCTCTGAGAATTCCCTGTCGATGCCTCCACAGGCTGGGATTACAGGTAGCCACCATACATGGGTCCCGGGGACCTGAACCCCAATCCTCAGGCTTACATAGCAAGCATTTTGCCTCTCCAGTCCCATCTGGACTTTTTCTATGCAAATGATTAACAGTGCCTTCATTAGAATTTATAAGAGATGTTACTTTTTATAATAATGTTAATAAGTCAAAATGAGAAGGAATCTGATGTCATCAGGGGTCAGAGATTGCAAAGAGATTGCACTCATCACAACAGCTATTATCAATTGGCAGTCTGCTTACATCTATCTCCTGGCAATGATATCCCATTCATGACAAAGAGTGGTGTGATTGATTAGTGATGTCTGCTTCAGTCATAGAAGTAGAGATCCGTGTCAGGTATATAAATAGGGGTTCAAAAAAAGCTGATAACAATTGGTATCAGAAGTCCTATTAAGAAATTGTCCTTGTCTTAAATATATTTTATGGACTGTTTTGGGTGTTAAAATGTAGAGTCGGAGAATATAAGCCATTAAAATAGCCAAATAAAGTGAAAGGCAAGCTATTCTACACAACTCGTAAGAATCAAGGTTGTGGATCAATCAAGGTTGTGGATCAATCAAGGTTGCAGGAGAGGAAGAAAAGGGAGCTTGAGGGAGAAGGGAGGCAGTGGGGGAGATTCTCGATGGGAGAAATGGGTAAAGCTGTCAAAGTCCAGGATACTTCACTTCTAACTTCAAATGCATTGCTTTACTGCAGGGTACAGATTGTAGACTCAGGCTGACAAAGTCTGTTTCACAGAGTGAGACCGCTGTTGGTGGTATTTGGGGGAGTGAAGGGTGANGGGTAGGGTTCTGAGTAAGAAGACACAATGTGGGAAAGAGAAGAGCATGTAGGATGCTGATCTGATAGTCCGCAATCTAAACCATCTAATAAGTCAAATACCCCAAATTGGAGAAATAGAAGCCCCCTTCTTAGCCCCAGCGGTTTACAAAGTAATAGGAAGGAGCCTGGGTTTCCCGTTACTTATAAGATCAAAGTCTGTAGTAACTTCCTTTTGAATTTCAAAGAACAGGGCAGTGCCAGAAGATGTGTGTGAAGTACAGGATGCTCTGCTTCCCTGTTCAGGCTCCTGGGTTGACAGATGGGGAAACTGAGGCCNTGCAGGCAGAAGGAGGCTAATGGAGGTCTCATTTGATGGCTGCCCAATGAGCCTTCTTCCCTGAGCCTGTGGTAGGAGACATTAGGCAGGGTTAATGAGCCAGCTCCTCTATCTGCTGGCAGCCTGGGTCTGCAGCATTCAAGTTCAGATTTGGGCAAAATATCACAGACTCCCAGAAGCACTTGCGCTTTTAAAGGGAAATTGTCAGAATGTAAGTAAGTGAAGGCTATCTTGCCAGAGGCATGAATATGTTTGTTGGAGGTGTTTGAGTAGGTTGTGGGAAGGACTGGTCATCTGTGACTGGACAGAGGAGAGGAGGGGGTTGTATTTGTTCCATCTCCTGCTTTTTACTCTTGCTGGGGTAGTCACTCCAGAATGGTGTCCCGGGACATTAGGTCTTGCGCATAAACTGTGGGGGGGTCACTTAGCAATGGTAACACAAGACTCCAGTGGACTAGAAGATGAAACACAAGTCTCTCCACTTGCCTCCCCACAGGGTCCACATTTCCGGGACTTGCCACCCCTCAGGGATGAATCATGCGATGCAGATGTCTTGGCTGAGAAGGAGCAGACTCCATTATACTCATGGATGCCCTAGTAAAGATCCACTAGCCCACCAATCCCCAGATCTGGCTGCTGTTGCCATTTGCAAGAACCCAAACTGTAACACTGACATCGGAGCCCCACCACCCTTTAGCTATGAAGAAGGGGATACTCCTGTGTTTCATGGGTGTGTAGGACTAAGCTAACATCACCCAGAGTACTAGGTGCTTAGGGCTGCGGTTGTTTATTTACCTCTAAGCGGGTGTTACCTTTTTTTTTCTATTCAATTCTCATTATAAAAGTAATAGATTTTTTTTCCTCAGACAGACAAGGATGTACAATCTAGCTAAAGAAGAAAAAAAACTTCAGCCACCATTTTATAATTCAAAAAATTATCTTATTTTCATTTGGGGGCATATCCCTGTGTTTCTTTCTATAAGCATTATGACTTTTTAATGGAAATGGACCAAGAGCATATAGACTTCCGTGATGTAAATGGATCATTATTTCCTTAACAAGACTTATGATGACAAACATTTGTTGAAATTCTCTGTTGAAAAGCGAGATGCCAAGCTAATGAAGGCTACACTAATGGATAGAGCATGGTTCTTATAATGCAGATTAATATGTAACTGAACTGATCAGGAGCAGACAATTCATCCATTTATTTAACAACCAGATTGAGTTATCTACTTCACTTCAGACAGGGTTTACAGCACAAGGGATGCAGTGGCTCAGAGGCTGCCTGAAGCGTACATGCATCGGGTAGAGACAGGGCGTAAATAAATAAAAATGTGAGTGGATACGTTGCTGTGGTTAACTGTAAGAGGGCTCTGGTAGTGTAAAGAAGACTAAGATGACGTCTGTAGACGCTGAGAGCAGTGGCGAGCGAGGCACTATTGTTTTCAGTTTCACAATGTTTTGTTTCCTAGTGAGCACAAAAGTGTTGGATTCTTTATGACATGTTACGTGCATGTTATTGTGCTTTGTTATATTGATCCTCCATCAAACTTCCCTGACCCCTTCCCTTCTTGGCCCACTCACTCTTCCATATGCATATATCTACATAGAATATATGATATATACATACATGACATATACACGATGCATGTATATATCACACATACACATATGCATATATACATATGCATGTACACACATATGTATATACATATATATGTGCCACATATTTATATGTGCGTGTCATATATGCTATATATGTATACACATGAATACATACACATATATATCACTTGAATCTATGGCCCACACATGGTAGACTATGTGACATCTGTACTTTCCCTCACAGCTCTCTCCACTCACCCCTTTCTCTATTCACCTTCTTCCCCCACAAACCCTCACATCTATCTATAGNTATCCTGTGTGAATTTCCAAGTCCAAAATGGACCAGTGTCAAGTTCAATGATATGCAGATGGGAAGATGGTTGCTAACGGGGACATCAATACCCGGTATTATTATGGCCAGGGAGAACACAGGCACAGGTGGTTAAACAGGAAGCCTGGAGTTAGATTCTGTAGGATTTTGAAGGCACAGTGGGGTGTTGGGATGGTGGATGATGGTGACCTCTGGAAAGGTTGCCAGCAGAAGGTGGAGTGTGTATTTTCAAAGGTTCTTTTCTGCCTCAGTGTGGAGACACTGGGGAGGAGGCAGGAAGAACAGCCAGAAGTTGGACTTGGAGGGCAGTAGCATCATGTGAGGAGAGAGATAACGGTGGCTTCGGTCAGAGCAGTGTGGAGGAGCTGGTAACGGAGGAGCGGGTGAGCAGGGATCAGAGGTGAGGGGAGAACTTAAGGGTTGAGCCTTTTAGATGCTGAAAGACAAGCTNAGGAGTGAGGAAAGACTTAGTTAAAGANGGCTGAACAGTCACGTGGTCCCACAGTGGAGATGGGGAGGACAGCGGANGAAGAGTGGGGTGGGGGGATTAGATATTTGATTTTAAATTTAAAATCTCTGTTGGAGTCTGCTTTGGGTTTTATTGATGTGAAGAGAAACCATGACTGTGGTAACACTTACAATATTTAAGGTTTAATTGGGGCTGGCTTACTGTTTCAGAGATTTAGTCAGTTATCGGCATGGAGGCATGGAGGGAGGCATAGAGGCATGGAGGCAGACATGGTGCTGGAGAAGGAACCTGAGGGTTGTACATCTGGATTGGAAGGCAGCAGGAAGAGAACTTCTGAAACCTCAAGGTCTCCCTCAGTGACACATTTCCTCCAACTGTGTCACATAAGGCCACACCTAGTCCAACAAGGCCACACATCCAAATCCTTTCAAATGATGCCACCCCCTATGAGCATATGGGGCCCATTTTCATTCAAATCACCACAGAGTCCAAAATGGAGATCTTAATCCTGCAGTGAGATAGACATGCTGAGGCCAGAGGATGAGTTGAAACTGAAGATGTTTGATAATCTTCAGTATGTAGATGCTCTTGAGAGCCTTGGGACTACATGGGAAAATGACTACATGATGGAGAGAGGGGGGAGGGAGGGGGAGGGGAAGAGGGGGGG
>LZPO01075902.1:28478-41875 GCA_001675575.1 Neotoma lepida
GTAGGTAGGTAGGTAGGTATATACACATGGATGCAAGTCCTCTCTGAGGCCAAAACATGGCCAGATCTCCTGGAACGGGAGTTACAGGGTGGGCCACACAGTATGGGTGCTGGGTCCCCTGCAAGAGCAGTATGCCTTCTTAAGTTCCAAACCGTCTCTCCAGGCTAGGTTCTCATGCACATTTTTAGACAGGGTTTCTTACTGGCCTAGAACTCACTAGTAGGGTGGACTCTCTGGCCAACAACCCTCAGGGATCCATCCATCTGCCTTTCTCTCTCCAAGCGTGCTCCGCCACACCTGGTTTTTATACATCTTGATTCTATACGTCACCATTGATCCCGGGGCTCAAACTCAGTCCTCATGATTGTAGAGCAAGTGTCTTACTGACTGATATCTCTACCTCACTCCTTCCCTCTCTTCCTAACAGAGCTCAGTGGTGTTTTTTAAAGACAGTAGCAGGCACCTCACTCCCATTTANGACCATCTAGTGCAGTGGTTCTCAACATGTGGGTCACAACCCCTTTGGGGGTCAAATGACCCTTTCACAGGGGCCACTGAAGACCATCAGAAGACACAGATGTTTACATTATGATTCATAACAGTAGCAAGATTACAGTTGTGAAGTAGCAACAAAAATGATGTTATGGTTGGGGCTCACCACAAACGTGAGGAACTGTATTAAAGNGTCGCAGCATCAGGAAGGTTGAGGACCACTGGTCTAGGGGCTTCCCTCATCCTCCCATCTCACTGCCGTCCACATGTGTTCTTTGCAGTTTGATTTCCCTCCATGCTGCTCCTGCTCCACAGTAGCAGGACTGCTTCTCCTCATTCTTGTACTCCCAGTGTCTAGAGCAGCATATGTCACAGAGAGGCAATTAAAGGACACCCGTAAGATGACTCAGTGAATACTGGAGCGACTCAAGGAGCTCCCAGACTGTGGAAAGAGTCATATGTAAATATAGCTGAAACCTAAGGCAACGGTTTCTACTACTAACGCACCTCTCCAGGNGAAATTACGGAAGCATCTCAGGTGGAGGAAGGGTGACCACTTGNGAGACCATATCGGTCATGAGGCCTAAAAGGTACCACTGGGAATAAAGTATTTNTTGCCTTTATAGAGTTTATTGGATGGATAACAATTAGAGGTATCCATTGTACCCATGGTAAAAACTTTATGGTGGTGACAGGGAGTTCAGAAGTAGAGAGAGAGGTGAAGACCCAACCCAGCCCTGGGGAGGATCCAGACATGCTGACAAGGTGTCCTGTACTAAAACCTTCTGGATTAGGACACGGCCACATCCTTCACCCATTTCAGACCTACTCTCTTGGGGGAATGTTGTCTGGATACAGACAGTGGCCTTCCAAAACAAAGGGGTTAAACCAAGACTTGGGAGATACATGGCCATCAGATTCCTCGATTGTGCTTGCTTCTATTTGTAAAAATTCTACTCTACCAACATCTCTGTAGTCTCATCACTCACTGCCCTTTCTGCACAACAGAAGCACTGGAAAATTTGAGAAAATGTGTTTGGGTTTCACTGTGAGGCAGGCAAGTATAGAGAAAGTCTAGCAATCCAGGGTTTCACCTGGCTTGAGGTACATANTACCTTTTTATAGAAAAATACTTAGCAACTTGGAACTTCACCTGCATGGGGGCTGCACCATTTGATCTATAGCTCCTTAAAAACTGCTAATAACTTTAAGTAATTTACTTTTCATTTTAAAATGTCCTAGGACATATGGAGGAACTAGAAGCAGGGGGCTGATCCAGCCTGGACTGCAATAGAAATGCAAGCTCTATCCTCAAGATGAACTTTGAGGAAACTCTTCTACTTACCATCTCATACCTATGTGTGACTGGGCAGGTGTATGGTTAAATCAGGTGCATCATGGGAGGAGACATGAGCAGTTACAGAGGCTGATATAATCTAGGCCTGTCAATCAAGGCAGGGAACCACCCATACATCACCCCTTAGTAATCAATTCCTCTTCCTTTTGGATCCTTGAAGAAAACCCCAAACAGTAACCCAGGGCTCTTGAGCAAATCCCACTTAGAGCCCGCTGCTCTCTTCCAATGNATCTGGTCTGCGCTTTCTTCTTGCTTCTGAATAAAATTCATTGACCCTTTGCTATCTGCATGTGCTTCCTCAACTCATTGAGCAAGATACCAAGAACCTGGATCACCCAGTCCAGACAGAGACTGTGAGTAAGTAACAGCCCCAGACTGACTGAACCAAACTGTCTTCGTAGTCACTGAATTGGAATATCCATAAAAAAGTAACCATTCTGCCAACTACTCACTCTCCAGGAATTGCTTGAATATGGACCATGGTGTAATGTGTTTAAAAGTNACCACATCTGCACGTGAGAGCCATGGATGTGATTCCGAAGTCTGGGAGAGTTGTCTTTCTTGGAGTCTCATCTATCCATCATTCTTTTCTTCCTTCTCCATTCCTGCCCCAGGACCTTTGCACTTACCCTTCCCTCTACCTGGGATGGTGTTTCTTGTGTGTGTATGGGGGGTCTTCCTTATTTCTCCCCATACTTGAAATCTCCTTTGAATCATTACACTCCCCTGACCATCTATCTCCCCTCCGCCATTTGAAATAGTTTCAGATCTGTTTCTCCACGCTACAGCTTTTTCCCTTATCACATCTCCTTATTTTTTGTACAACATTTCCATAGCTTGAAATATTCTTGTATAATTAATGCTGTGTCCCTACCACTAAAGAAATGAATCATTTCACTAGAGACTGAAAAAAGACCCACATGAACCCCTTAGTCCTATACCCCTCTGGTAAGGATTGGGTTGCAATTATAATTTTTTTTTTATTTTATGTGTGAGCATGTTTTATCTGAATGTTTGTCTATGTATCACATGTGTGCCTGGTGCCCCTGAAGGCCAGAAGAAGGCACCAGACGCCCTGGAAATGGAGTTACAGATGGTTGTGAGTGCCATGGGTGCTGGGAACCCAACCTGGCTCCTTTGGAAGAGCAGCAAGTGCTCCTAACCACTGAGCCATCTTTCTAGTGTGGTGTGTGGTGTGTGGTGTGTGTGGGGTGTGGTGTGTGGTGTGGTGTGTGGTATGTGGTTAGGTATGTGATGTGATGTGTGGTTGTGTATGTGTGTGGTGTGTGGTGTGTGTGGGGTGTGGTGTGTGGTGTGGTGTGTGGTATGTGGTTAGGTATGTGATGTGATGTGTGGTTGTGTATGTGTGTGGTGTGTGGTGTGTGATGTGGTGTGGTATGTGTGTGTGTGTTTGTGTGTGTGTGTGTGTTTATGTGTACCATGGAGATCAGAGACAACTTAGGGGAAGCAGCACTCTCATGATGTGGGTCCCTGGGATAGAACCCAGCAACAATCTCTTTAACAGCCATCGAGGCATCTTGATGGCCCACTGTTCACCCAACAATTGCAATTATTAAGAACTGGATGATTGGGGGTGCTGTGTGGGGGACGTGTGAGGTCTATGATGAAGAGGTCCATCTTTGCAGTCCTGGGGGATGCTGGGAGGAGCTGAGGCTCAGTGTCATTGTTTTATGACTCAGTTCCTGATTCTCAGGAAGATGTTGTAGCATATTTATTGGTTTTATTTGGGTGCAATAACACAATACCACTAAAGTCAGTGTAAGCAGGAAAATGGAATTTATTGGAAAGATAAAAGGGTCCCAGAGAACCAGAAGGTAGTAAGGGGACCAACACAAGATGGGCTGTGAACTAAAGATTAGAAAATGGCTGGGAGCCTGGCAGTTTCCCTCCCGTCTCTCCACTATTGAACCTCTTCTTTGTTGTTCAAATTGGTTTTCTCTGCTTCTTAGGCTTTTGACAGCCTCCTACTCCAAGCAGCCCCAGGGACAGAACAGTGCCTGGATCCAACGAGGAACNGCTGACTGGCTGTAGCTCCTGTCAAGCATTCTCTCTGAGCCAATCAGCTGGGGCTAGGGTGGGGCGAATGGGATCAGAATTGGAACATTGATGGGAACTGGCGCACATCTCCATGGAAGGAAATCATGGAAGTCTTGGCTCAGAATCTCCCCTGAGAGTGGGATTTAAGGGGATGGTCTGCACAGTGGCGGTCTGTTTGAGACGAGAACCCAGGGAACAGGAGAGCAGGATTTGAGACCCAGAGTTAGGGAGTGAGATAAAGCTTGCCCACGGGTGTGCCGGGTTTTTGTTGTTTTAGTTTTTCTGTGTGTGTGTGTGTGTGTGTGTGTGTGTGTGTGTGTGTGTGTGTGTGTACACGTGTGGGGGGGCTGGTTACCTTTCACCATATTCATTAAGGTGGGGGGTCTTTCAATCAAACTCAGCTTGTGGGTGGTTTGGTTACTTTCTCTAGTCCCCTTGCTCTGGGAATCCTTGTCTTTGCCTTCTGTAGTTGGGACAAAGTCAGACCACCGTGTCCACCAGCATTTATGTGGATCCTGAGGATCTGAACTCCAGTCCCAAGGCATATACGGCAAGCGCTTTGACTACGGAGCCCCAGCCCCACAGCTGTGTTATACTAAACTGACTGCTGATGTGGGCAATAGGGGGCCCACACTCAACCAAGGACCTCTGAAGATGTCGTAGGAAGCGCTTCAGAAATGCCCCTTTGAGAACAGGAGAGGCGAGAAGGCCCCCTTCAGCCCCTTTCACCCATGGATCAAGAGTTTCACTCAACATGTGTGCAGCCTCACCCAGGCACCAACACAGCTCTTGCATCAAACCCTCCAACAGAGAGCCAGAGGTGGCAGGCTGCTGAAGCAAGATCAGCATGACCTGCAGTAGCTGGGATTCCCTATAGCAACCGTTGGAGCCAGAGAGGTGGACCTCAGGCTTGTGCGTGGATGCGCAGAGGCTGTGCAGGGCTTGCGGGCCATCTAGCAGGACAGCTTCCTGGATGGTAGAAACAATCCCTGTCTCCTGGATCCATTCATGTTTCTGTATAAATCAATAGACAGAAAAAGTTCTTAGAGAAAATAAGATTTTGTCTGTCTTCCACAAGAAGACCAAGTCTGAACACTTGTAATCAATGATAACGTGCTCCCAAGTATTTTAACTTTAATGTGTGTGTGTGTGTGTGTGTGTGTGTGTGTGTGTGTGTGTGTGTGTGTGTGCTGCAGGAGTTGGTTTTCTTCTTCCATTATATAGGTCCTGAGGATTGAACTCATGTTGTCAGGCTTAGCAGCAAGCACCTTTCCATGTGGAACCATACTGCCAGCCCAGAGACGTTCTCTTACTGAGGGCTCTTGATTTTACTGACAAGCTTGAAGCCCTTGGGAAGGGGGATGGTGTTCCCCCATTTGGGGCTGAAGAACAGATGTAGGGGTGCTGAGCACTTGACCAGATGCCCAATGTCGGTTCTTCTGACTGCTTCACCCATTTACAAGTCATGGGGCTGCTGTGAGACCCGAAGCACAGACCTCTCCTCCGTTTCCGATCTCTCCTCTGGGGGTGACTTGGTGCACTGGATACAGAGAGTGTTAAAATCCAAAGCAGTTTTCTAATTTTGTTTCATTATAAAGGGAATGCAACCCACAGGAGCCATCCCGCAGCCTTAACTAAATTTACTCTTTCAAGCTGCGAAGGGGCGAGATAAGGATCTAATGGAGACTCCGTTTGGTAGGGGGCTGGGACTGGCTCTGCCCCGATAAACCTGCAGCCGAGCAATCAATAGAACCCTTTCAGGACCTGCCATTATCCGACAAGGAAAAAAAATCATAAAATAAACAGCGCAATGCCATCAAATCAGATTAAGTAGATAACGGGTTTTGCTGACTCCGGGGCCACGTTAGGGAAAGAATTAGCCATTTAATGAGCCCGACTTTCTCCTGCTTGTGTTTTACAAGTGCTGGCATTCTGGCTGAAGAGGGGTGGGAAAAAGGAGAATGAATTTCCACTTTCAGATGGAGTTTCTCCCCAAGCACGACCTGACCCTGCCCTGCTGTCTTGGGTCAGCTCTGCATTGCTCATAGCAGGGTTTGTAAAATGCTTAACTCCTCACCACGCTCTGAGGCTGGGACAGTGTTCTTGCCTGACAGTGAGCCTCAGTTTCCCTACCTGGGGTTGTGCTGCCTGTTCACTGAGGCCAAAGGGTAGAGGNTGGTCATTCTACAAGGAAAATTGTTGGGGTATGAGAAGAAGGGGCGGGTATTAGGCAGGAAAAAGGGAGTTTAATTCTGTCATCCTGTCTTGACTCCACTGTTTCTGGAACCATCAATAATGCTCCCCTGAGGCTGAGGAGATGGTTCAGTTGGTAAAGTGCTGGTTGTCTGTCCTGGCTAGTTTTATGACAACTTGACATGAGCTAGAGTCATCTGAAAGGAAAAAAACCTCAATTGGGAAAATGCCTCCATAAGATCACGCTGTAGGACATTTTCTTAATTAGTGATTGACATGGGAGGTCCCAGCCCATGGTGGGTGGTGCCATCCCTGGGCTTGTGGTCCTGGGTTCTATAAGAAAGCAGGCTGANCAAGCCATGAGGAGCAAGCCAGTAAGCAGCACCCCTCCATGGCCTCTGCATCAGCTCCTGCCTCCAGGTTCCTGTCCTGTTTGTGTTCCTGTCCTGACTTCCTTCTGTGATGAACAGTGATGCTGAAGCATAAGCAGAATTAACCCTTTCCTCCCCAAGTTGCTTTGGTCATGGTGTTTCATCACAGCAATAGAAACCCTAACTAGGAAACTTCCCAAGCACGAGGACCTGCATTGGGTACCACCTAGAACCCATGAAAAAAGTCAGGTGTGGTGGCTCATACTTGTAATCCCAGTGTTCAGGGGGCACTTGGGTGGATCCCTGAGGTTTTCTGGCTGCCAGCCTGGACTGATCAGTGAGATCCAGCTCCTAAGAGAAACCCTACCTCAGAAAATAAGGTGAATGGAATATCACCTGAGGAATATCAACTGAGGTTGACCTCTGGCCTTTACACTCTTGTGCCGGCATATGTGCAAGCGTGGGAGCCCCCCATGGAAGTTAGTGCCAGCATCTCCAGCATTACCTACTCCCTTGCTAACTACAGACATCTGGTGCTGAGGATGGTCTGATGGAGTCCAGGGAACAGGGAGGGTCCCAACTGTTCTGTGTTCCTTTGGACTCTGCTTCCTGTCTAATTTCTGGCCTTTATCTAGTGTCTAGACCACTGTGATGACCAGACCCTCTTGACTGTCCCCTCTTTACCTGGATCCCCTCATGAGTCTTGTTAATAATGATATTTTAATTGTTGGCATGACCTAGCTGGTCTTGAGATCATTCCTGCTCGTCATAGGTCCTGAGAACTTCTCCTGTCATCAACCAGTGTTGTGACAGGTGGCTGTGGTTGGATTTTAAGTAGAACTATCCCAGCAGCCCCTCTCAAGGGAATACTGTTCAAATCATAAGCACTGTGAATGCAACACTCTGCAATTTTGCAGTGTGAGACTCCATTGGCCATATGCCTCTCTGGTAGTCCTTGGTGGCTGAGAAAGAATAAGCCACTTAATTACAATTTTTTTAAAGTCACTGAAGGACATTCTGTGTGTGATTGGTCCTGAGTTTGAGTTTTGACCAATTCTGATGTTTTATAATGCAGAAGTCCTTCACCTACTGTGGTGGTTTTATAAACTTGGATAGCTTGTACTATCCTTACCAGAATCCTCTACCTTGTCTGTTTCCAAGGCCACATGGGAGATTTCTGTAGAGAACTGATATGAAGCAACAGACATTTTCGTTTTCTTTCTATAGTTCAGGTGAGGCATTTTTTTTTTCTTGTGGTTCAAACATGCTATTTCAGGTTCATATCATCAACACGGAACCATCTTCCCATGAACCCCTCCCCTCTTCAGCTTCTCATTGGAAGGTCAGGTGTATATTTAGCTCCCTGGTGAAAGGTGCCAACCCTCCCCTCCCCCAGGACACTTGTACCATNAAGGTCAAAGGTAAGAGAACTGACCTGCTTCTAGCCTGTGACCTTGAAGCTACTAGGCCTCTCTCACATGGTGAACTTCTCACCTCTCCCTTCCAAGGGCTCAGTTCCCAGCAGTGGGACATGAATGGGCCACTCTGGAATTATGCAGTGTACAATCCTGTTGACTNTATTTCCCACTGACGGTCTTTGGTGGCTGAGATTGTAAGCAGACATTGAACCCAGGGCTGGATACCTGGCAAAGNGCCTTTGCCCATCTTGCCTGTACAGTACAAGTCACCAAACTCCAACATCAGATGACAGACACCAGAAACCACTTCATCAGCCTCACAACTGAGTAAGGTCACAGGCCCGGGACAAGTCTCCCATGTGGCACTTATATTTCCTATGGCTTCTTCATGCCACACTTTCCATGTGGCATTCTGGACTCTACCAAAGCAGAACCCAATGTAAGTAATGGTTGGTAGGTGAGAACCCCAAAAAGGCTACACATGAGCCTGCTTATCCATGAATTACAATGAAAATAACACTTCATGTTCACACACACACACATGAGAGACAGAAACAGAGAGACAGAGGGACAGAGACAGAAAGAGGGAGAAAGAGAGACAGAGAGAGAGCCATGAATATATAAACATAGCATCTTAGTGTCTCAGGAGTAAGACTGGAATTAACCAGAGGCAATTTTTTATCTGCTCCCAGGGACTCATCNGAAACCAGGTGTGTTGGCTGTCAGAGCTAGTGCCTGCTCTGAGCTAGCGTGAACTTGACCACACTCTCTCCTCACACCCCCTCCCAACAATGGGTTCCATCTTTGTTTTACTCCANGATCAGTGACGAATGAAATGGCCTCAGCTCAGAACCACTGCTCCTGTCTGTGATGAGAAGGTGCTACAGAGTAGACACGCATATTCAAAAGANAGGGAGGCGTCCACTAGGGGGCAGCGTCCATTCTCTAGGTTCATATTTATTTGAATATGCAAAAAGATTCTATCTCCTATCACTTGATTCTCAAGAAAATGAACCNCCCTCCCAGGTAAGGATGTCAGTGACAGCTCCCCACGGGACTGACAAGATGGCGGAGATCTTGCGAGAAGAAGTTACTTAGCATCACTCTCAACAATGTATTTATGGACAGGCACAAATGATTAGTGAGCACATAGTAGGTGCTCACTAATCATTTGGTTATTGTGGAAAGCTTTTGAGTATGGCAGTTTAAAGCACAAAATTTTAGGAGTGGTGACATGGGTGCCAAGCCCTAACCCTGTATTTCAGTGGACAGGTATGATGAGGTCAATAACTTAATCGCAGCATTCCTCGCTACAAGATGGGAGCATTAACAGATCTTTTGTGTAGGTTGTTTAGAGGAGTCAGTAGAATTGTGAGCTGTGCAGAGTGTTTGACAGAGAGTAGAAGCACAACAATGGTGATGGTAATGAGAGATGATGGTGGTTATGGTGGTGGTGATGGTGGTGGTGATGGTGATGATATAATGGTGGTGGCAATGATTGTTATAATGATGATTGAGGTGCCCAGTGATGATGTATGAACTAGACATGGACCTATGAGAGCCTCAGTCATTCCTCAGTCATGTGACCGGTGACAGTTCAATGGCCTCTCCCTTCCTCAGCAGGCGAGCATAGACAGANGGTTTCCAATGCTGTTTTAGTGGCTTGCTGACAATAGTTTCTTATTTAAGCCAGTGTTTTGCTGATGTACTGTTGACCTCTGCACAGGGCCAGAAAAAGACTCTGGGCCATGGAGAAAAAAGCAGTACTTCCCAGCCCAGGCAATCCCAGTGGGGGACCCAGCCATCATCTGCTCACTTGAGTGGCTGGCCTCTGCCACGTTTGGAACAAATTCTTCATCAGGACCAGTCTTTCCCAATGGCTCCCTCACTCCNGTGTCCCTTTATTACCTCCATCAACCCTTCCTCCGCTGGCTCCATTTGACCTTTTTAATAAGCACTGCTCTTGTGCAGGGCTGCTGGTGAGTTACTGCCATCCCGGCATCTCCCCGGGGCCCGCTGCCTCCCCAGCCCCTGGCCTCCCTGCAGCTTGTAAGGGAAAATTACATTTTAATCTACGTCCATTATTTCCACCTTCTGACACCTGGGTTTTGCAGACAAGGGGAGGAAAAGGTGGTTGTTTTGTTTTGTTTTGTTTTGTTTTGTTTTGCTTTGTTTTTTTCTTCTCCTTCTTGTCTCTGGCCTCTGCCCGTGACCTTATCTTTCCTGTACTCTTTTCCTCTGCTCTGTACCACAGCTCACCTGGGGAAACCATATGACCCGATCAGCAGCCTTCACTCAGGTCAGCGTTCCCTGGGCACCTGTGTCCTCAAAGCCCCAGAGGTCAGCGGAACATGAGACCTGAGAGCCACCTGATAGTGCTTGAATGGGGCTGGAAAGCCTGAAGCCTTCTGATTGCCGCAGACCACGTGAGTTTACCCTGACACATTGCACCTGCTGTGACTTCACACTCTTCTTGTGTTTGTTTTCACCCAACACCAAGTTCACTCGTCTGATACCTTCAAGTGTGTCCAGAGATCTCCATGTTCAGAGCATTTCATTACCCCCAAAGGACTCCTGTTCCCTTCCAGAACTCCACTCCCAGCNCCCTCAAGCACCCATCTACTTTGTTTCTACAAATTTGTCTGCTCTGGTNGGTCATGAGCTATCAAGGAAATACTATGTGGGCATTCATGTGTTCTCATGATACAAAATGATGCATTGCACTGTGACAATTCCATATAGCATATATAGTATCATATACTTTGTATTTACCCTCAAGCCCCTTCTTTCTTGTGCCTCTCTCTTGGGTCCCTTCCTTCCCCCAAAAATAATCCTATGAGTATATCTGGAAAGTTTTGTTCATTTAACAAGGTAGTTTCAAGGTTCATCTGTGTTGTACCATGTATCAACACTTCATACTTTTTGATGGTTGCATAATATTCAATTGCATGGAAATGCAATATTTAGGGTGATCCATCCATCCATCTGTTGATGGGAATTTGGGTGTAGTTTATGTCTTTAGTTCCTACATAATGCTGCTGTGAATATTTGCACACAGACTTGTCTGAACATGTATTTCCAGTTCTCTGTGCTATGTACCAGAATAGCCTGGCTGTGTCATGTAGGAGTTCTTCACTTGACTGATTGAGTGTGTCCTGGCAGCTGTGCCCTCTCACGGCCTTACCAGTCGCATTTTCAGATTTCCTATGGCTTCCTTGGCATCTGATGGTTTNCAGTTTGGGGGTTCTAGCCATTCTGGTGAGTTTGAAATCTCATGTGGTTTTGATTTGAATTTTCTTAGTGACCAACACTGTACATTTTTTCATGTGTATTATTTTTGGAGAAATGTCTAATTCCATGACTTTCCCCTATGTAAAATTGAATTATATGTTTGGTTGTTGTTGAATTACTATTTTTTTCTTTTAGAAATATTTTATCATATCTTTGAGAGTTTTGTACAACACATTTTGATCATATTCATACATCCTTCCCTGACTTCTCCCAGACCCACCCTCTTCTCTACCTACCCAATTTTAGGTCCTTTTTTTTAATCCTTCAAGATCAACTAGTGTTGCTCAAATATGTTGGGAGTGTAGTCTTCCACTGGACCACAGTCAACTTATCAAGTGCTACACTTAGAGAACACCGTCTTTCCCTTTCACAGCAGCTAAACACTAGTCAATAGCTCCAGGATAGGAATNGGATGGTATGCCCAGCTCCCCTCTCTGTGCTGGGACTTTGTCTGCTTGGGACTTGCACAGGTTTTGTGCAGTGCATGCTGTCACAGCTGCCNTGCGTGCCCTGCTGTGTCCAGAGATAATGCTTCCTTATAGTCATCTACCACCTCTGCATGACAGACACTCTTTCTGACCCCTCTTCCTCAATGATCTCGGACCCTTGGGAGGAGGGGATATAGTACACCTGTTACATTTAGGGCTGAGCATTCTGCAGTCTCTTATTNTCTGCACATTGGCCAGTTGTGTGTCTCTGTGTTAATAACCATCTACTGGGAATAGAAGCTTCNCTTATAAGGTTGAGGGATGGGTTGATTCACGGGTATAATGAGAAGCCATTAGGAGTTGGTTTAATATTATGTTCATTTAGCAAGATAATAGTAGTAGATTCTCTTTTAGGGCCTATGACTATTTAGCCATGGGTTCTTGGTCCAATAATGATGCTAGGTATGGGTTTCATCTTGTGGAGTGGAGCTTAAATCCAATCAGAAAGTGGTTG
The DNA here is from genome assembly GCA_001675575.1 of Neotoma lepida. NCBI lineage: Eukaryota > Metazoa > Chordata > Mammalia > Rodentia > Cricetidae > Neotoma > Neotoma lepida. Next base: position 40,601 of record LZPO01075902.1, read on the forward strand.
GTTACTCCCATGATGTTCATACCACTATTGCACCAGTGGCTATGTCTTGCCAGGGTCAATTATTATTGTAGCTCACAGAGTTCACAGCTAGTCATGCTTTATGATTATTTTTCTCTGCTAGTAGTGTATATGACACTTTCAATATTATGAAAACTAACTGGTACAGATGAAGCTTCCAGGTCAGGACTAGCTTGATTTCTTCGTGTCCTATGACTCAAATACATAGATTTGTCAGCAGTAGGATCTTACTGTTGGGTTCTGGAGGGTTACCAGGAGCAATGGCAACACCCTATACTGTTTGGGAATTTATGAGACCATACTGGACAACAACTCCAAGGAAGTATTTCTGGCACTAGGCTTTTTATTTGTTAGCCTCTGGTGTCTAGTANGGGCATTTTGAGATCCACAGGTTGAGAACCACTGTGTTAAAGAGTTAGACTATTTAGGAGCTGCCCAGAAGTATAAAGTTTTAGCTCCTCATTCTCTCAGGNACTTCCTTAGTAATGCTTACCATTTCATTAAGGACATAACATTTTACAATAACTATAATACACAGGTTGTCAAATTCCATTTCTTGGTGAGATTTGGAATGAGATAAATAAATATAAAATAAGAAAGCTCTGTGCTTTTCTGTTACCACCTTGGAATCCTGAGTAAAGTGAATGGATGTAGATTTAGCCAGTCCAGCAGATGTGTTTGACTACAGAACCAGTGGAATGATTCTGAGCTGGGGAGGCCAATGATAAACAGCCTGAGCAATGAGGGGTGATGTTTATGCTTGGACTTGGTCCCATAGACATGTAACACCCTGAAGGCTCTAATGAGCAAATGGAAGACTTTAATTTTATTATCCAGATATTTTTTTCCACAGTCTTGAATAAAGAGGAGTGACATTCAGAAGCGTCTCCTAAATCATCNGAGAGAGATCCAATTATGTTTGCTGTCGTTTGTATTATCTCTACTTAGAAGGATCTAATTTTATATAAATTAGTTACCTGTGTATGATAAATAAAAATCTCTCCCCCAATCAAACAAGTGATCGTTCTCCAAAAAGTTCAGTGACAGAGAAATTCAAGTCCCTGGGGCTTAGGTTGGTCTCTGTGAATCTGGGTCGTGTTATGTAATGATGTAATGTCACAGGTGCAAGTGTGAGAGTCCTAATAATTCATCCTCTGCATTTTCAGTACAGCAGAGGTGACATATAAATAAGGAAGCCACCGGAGACCTTTTGTACACATAAATTTTTGGTAATGAATCTTTTCTAATCAGTCTTTA
>LZPO01075902.1:45122-64501 GCA_001675575.1 Neotoma lepida
ATAACGAGCATCTATTCTGCCCAGGTCCTGTTCCAGGTAGGAGTGTATATTACAGCACTAAACAGGCAGACACAGATGGTGTTTATGCTTTGGAGGAGAAGGCTGACAGTAAATAAACACACGTCTACCTTCACACAGACACCTGAAGAGATGGCTCAGCAGGTAGAGGCTCCTGTGCACAGGCCTGACGACTTGAGTTTCATTGCTGAATCCCAGGAGATAGCAGGAGAAAACTGATTTCCTGGGGCTGGAGAGATGGCCTGGTGTTTAAGAGCACACAATGTTCTTGCAGAGTTTGGTCCCCAGCACTCACGGCACCTGTAACTCCAGCTCCAGGGAATCCGACACCGGCTTCTGGCCTCCTTGCTTGTGTGGATGCCCCCCACATATATATGCATATATTAAAAATAAAGTAAGATGTGTATAAGAGACAGCTGTGAGCACATATATATGCATATATTAAACTGCATATATGCATATATAAAATTTGAGTATACACACATATATCTGTCTCTTATACACATCTAGATGTGTATAACCCCCCCCCCCAACTCTTCCCCATTCACTTCCCCTCCCCTCCTTTTCCTCCCTCACCTTCTCCTCCCTTTCTTCCTCCTGCTCTTCCTCCTCTCTCCCATCCTTTTCTCTCCTCCTCTTCCCTCTCCTCCTCCTTTTCCTCCTCCTCCGCAGGGCTACCTGGGTAGTGGTGGAACAGAGAGGAGGTGCTTTAGAATCATAAATTGGACATTATATAGAAGTCTGGAGAAAGGACATTTCGGGTAATGAGAACACAAAGTGCAAAGGTCCTGGGGTATGAAAGAGCTGCAGGCAGGAAAGAGTCCAGCCAGGAAGCTGTTGGCGCTTAATTAAGGTGAGCAAAGAGAAGCGAGGGGCNGAAGGAGGCAGCTGTCAGATCTGCATCCTGGATCCCATAGGNGAGAGGGAAGGAAATGGATTTTATTATGAAAGAGCAAGAGGGGCTGCACTACATTTAAAAATANCCTTCTGGTTGCTGTGGTTGTTCCCACCATTCTTCTCCTCAATCCAACGAAAATAATTTGATTGACTTCAGAATGAACTCGTTTGTCCTTAGAATTCCAGCTGTCACCTCCACCCGTCCTCTTCCACCCATCTATCTGCCATAGATGTCCCATCCTGTGGCTGGGTTCATTTGCAGGAGCTATTTCTTTTCTTTGTTCTTCTGGGGATCCTTGGNCTGGGTCATCCTGCAGCCCCAGCTGGCAGAAGGGGGAAGAAGAGGAGGAGGAGAGGGAAAGAGGGGAGAATGAAGATGGGTGGGGGAGGGGGGAGGAAGGAGGAGACGGTGAGTGGTGTCACCCACCACTGCCATTAACCCTTATGTCCAACAATAGGGGATTAAGCAAATCCATCCACCATGACCCTGGGCCATTAAACATGAGAAGTTGCAATGCATAAATCTAATTAATCTTATCAATAAAAACCAGGAGTCAGATATCGGGGTAAAACTGGAAAGATCAGAGAAGCAGGAGAGCAGCCACAGTTGCTTCCTTCCTCTGCATTTCCTCCAGTCCAAAAGGGCCGAGATCCTGTCTCCGCCCACCTTATCATTTCCTGTTTCCTGTTTGTACAGACCTCCAGACCTCTATGGTTAACTAGTGGCTAGCTCTACCCTCTGACTCCAAGCAAGCTTTATTTGTCAGAACACAAACAATATCACACAAGAAAATTGCTGTTGCTGTTACACCAACATGACAGATCTTATTCTAGCAATAAGGACGCTACCTGATCATCTTTTATACATCAGGCTTATGACATACTTTTATTCCTGTGTGTCTGTGTGTGAGTGCCTGTGCATGTGGCAGCCAGAGGTCAGCCTCAAGTGTTGTCCTTAGGTGTGTGCCATCCAGTTTGCTTTAGGAGGCAACATCTCTAACAGGCCTGAGGCTCACCAATTAGGTTAGTTAGACAGAATGACCATCAGGCTCTAGNATCNACCTGCCTCTGCCTCCCTGTGCACATGCCACCAGGCTCAACTGTTTGCCTGGGTCCTGGGGTTTGAACTCAGGTCCTCATGCTTGTGCAGCATGCACTTTCCTGACCGGGCCATCTCTCCTTCTGACAGAGAGGGGTCAGCACACTTTTGTCCCCAGCTTATAGATATGAAAATCAAGGCTTGAGCACCTTGCTAAGAATCACTGAATGGATGAATATTTAGCCACATCCTAGAAATATGCCACGGGCTTCCCTGCTTCATTGTAGCTGGGCTGTATTGTTGGCTGACAGAAGTTGGCTGTGAAATAATAAGGGCGCCCTGAAGCCCATCTTTCTGAGTGCTAAAAGGGCATACAGCTAAACGTTAAACATCATTATCGCTGGGTGGTTAATTATGGAAGATTTTTGCATGTGTTTATGATTTCTGTAATTAGACTTAAACAAAAGCAATAAAAGGTCTCCGTGTATTCTTCCTTCCATGCTCAGCCCCTCTCTCTTCCCCTGTGGCCTCAAGGCCAGTGCTGGGGCTCTCTGTGAATATGAAGCTGGGTGCCCTCCTCCCCTTGGCCTCTTGGCTTTGCAATTTCAGCACAATTCTCTCGACNGCTTCAAATTTTGCTCTCATTCTAGAGGCTGAGTTGGTTGTTATTATTTGCTTCCTAGAACAACTTATTGTTTCTTAGCCAGAGGCTTGAATAATACATTTGTAAAAGAGCCAAGTCCCAAAGTGCTTGCCATGTATGGTGTGCACCATACACNTTTGGCAATGGCCTTGGCTTCCTTGAGTCAGGGCCAGGAGTCTGTGGTGAGAGGCAAAGGACCGGATTGGCTCATCGGGAGACTGGACTTGGAGAATAAGTAGGGATGAGGGACACTTTGTCACAGCCAGGAGACCTGAACTCCTCTGTCTCCAATAGCTGCCTGGGGAGTGGGGAATCTGTGTTTGAAATGATGACAATGGGATCTACTCACGGACTTGCTATGCAGGCATGAATTCATTCACAAAGGCAATATTTACCAAGCTCCTCCTCTCTAGCATCACGCTAAGCTCTGGGAATTCAGCAGAATTTCAGGAGAAAACCCAGGCCCTGCCTTTGTGAACTTCACAAAGTGGAATCTGTAGGGAAGACAGATGTTGATGGAGGCAGAGATGCAGGATGCTGAGGAAGTTTGTGAGGAAGGAGCTGAGCCTACAGATCCTAGAAAGGCAGCCCCAGGAAGTCGTGTTTCAGTGAGTGCAAAAGGTTGCTTAAAAGTGAACTTGGCGAAGATCAAGGAAGGAAGCAACGCATGATGGGGTTAGAAGGAATGTGTGTGGGAACCTGAAAGTATATGTGTGGGGGATGGGTGGGGGGTGCTGTCACTCAACAGAAAGAATGTCTAGCACNCAGATGGAAGTCCAAAAACCACAGTCAGCTTGCATGATATTCTAAGAATACAAAGAAGGCTGCTCAAAGTTCGAACTGGGGAAAACAGAACTCGTGCCTATGTGCATGTTGTGTGTGTGTGTCTGTGTGTGTCTGTGTGTGTGTCTGTGTGTGTGTCTGTGTGTGTGTCTGTGTGTGTGTCTGTGTGTGTGGTGGTGGTGGCAGTGGTTTGAATAGGAATGGCCCCCAGAGACTCATGTGTTTGAATGCTCAGATTATAGGTCTCTTAGGGTTTCTATTGCTGTGAAGAAACACCATACCCATGACAACTCATAAAAGAAAACATTTAATTGGGGCTAGCTTACAGTTTCAGAGGTTTAGTCCTTTATCATCATGGTGGGAAGCATGGCAGCATGCAGGTAGACACGGTGCTGGAGGAGGAGCTGAGAGTTCTACATCTTGATCTGCAGGCAGCAGAAGCAACTGTGAGCCACACTGGGCATAGCTTAAGCACAGGAGACCTCAAAGCCCTTCTCCACAGCGACACACTTCCTTCAACAAGGCCACCTGCTCCAACAANTGCCACTTTCTATGACCAAGCATTCAGACCCATGAGTCTATGGGGGCCTCACCTATTCAAACCACCACAATATGAATGTGTCATCCCCCTGCTTCAGCCTTTCAAGTGCTGGGATAACGGGCTTGTGTTGCTCTGCCTGATTTTTTTTTTAAGAGAGAAGCCAAATATAAAAATGTGATAAGGAGACAGAAATGTTCATTTTTTTTTAAGAGAGAAGCCAAATATAAAAATGTGATAAGGAGACAGAAATGTTCATTGCTTTGATTTGATCAGTATACACTGTAGACACTAGCTAGCTGTATATTACACGGAGCCAGTGTGTGTTGACCCAAACTTAAGAACGAAGGTTCTATTTGTAAGGGCCATCACCAAACAGAGGCAGTCAGAACTGAGAATGAGGCTGTATCCGAGAATGGAGGAGGCTCTTGTCCTAGCATTCTTCTTCCATTCAGAAAATGTTTGCGCAGCACCCACAAGGTCACAGGCAGAGATTTGTGGGACACAAACAGAGACAAGGAGAGGCTCTGGCTNTGTGGAGTTCCAGCCCACTGGGGAGACGCTGTAACTAACACCAGAGTCATTAAAAAGGTCTTCCGTGAGGGGTGTCAGAGGTTGTTAATGAATGAGGTACAGGGGTGGGATACAGANACACAAGGAGGTCGAAGGATGCTGGTCTTCCTGGCAGCTGGACCAAGCAACCTTCGGAAGTCGGGCAGAACACGGAAGGCTGTGAGGAAGGCAGTCCAACCTGGGATCNTTCAGCTCTTACCCGGTTATCTCCTCCCCATGAGGATTTTGGGTGGTCAGGTTGTGTTGGGAGGTAGGTGGAGCCTGAGAACCATCCCCCTGGTTCACACAGACTCATGACCTTGGGTGTTTGATATTGGATGAGGTCCACCCTTTCCAGGTCCAGCTGTCTACAGTTAACATGCTCAAGCAAGGGCTCACACCGTGTTCTTGCAAGCAGAAACAAAGGCATGCTAAAGAGACACGTGTGTCTCTCAATCTGACTATCAAGCTAGTGACACAGTGGACCCCAAGAAATGGGAATTTCCCCCAGAATCTCATGCTGGCGGGAGGGAAAGGCTTCAGGTAGGAAGGAACTTGGCTTCTGGAAAGAGCTTTCACACCATTCAAACAACTCAACAGACCACCTTACAGCATAAGCTTGACATTCAGACAATGATGGGTCCCTCCTGGGCAGGATGGCATCTGATCAGGACTGCTTAGGTGTGTACAGGCCTGATTCTTCATGTAATCTCTCTCTAGTTCCCTAAAGATGGACTTAAGGGGTTCATTGGACCTCTTTGTCCCTCTTCCTAATGTGACCACATCAAATAAATCTCCCTTTCCTGCCTTTTACTGTTAATTTTGTTGTTTTAATCAACTGGTTTGAAGAAAGTGGTTTAACTTGGCTTTGGGGGGTATAGGTTGTGACTCCAAGTTCAGTACCATTCTGGGTCATGCCCAGGGCTGATTGATAGCTGCTTTGGGGGGAGTGGAGGTCATGTGTGTGCGTGTGTGCGTGTAACGTATGTGTGTTGTGTATGTGTGTGATGTGTATATGATATGTGTTACATATGTGTGTGTGATGTATATATGTGATGTATGTGTGTGTGATGTATGTGTATATATGATGTGTGTTTGTGTTCATNNTCATATGTGTGTGGGCACAAGTGTGGGTATAGGTGTGCATGTACATGTGTGAATGAGTTTGTGGAGGTCAGAGGTTGACAGACATTGGACATCTTCCTAGAGTGTTCTCCATCTTACATACTCAGGCAGGGTCTCTCATTTGAATCCAGATATCACCAATTTGCCTAGCCTGGCAAACCAGCCTGTTCCAAAGATTCTCACCTGGTCTCCTGAGTGCTGGGATTAGAGGAGGGCCGACACATCCACTCCACATTGGATGCAGAGGGACCAAACTCCAGTCGTCGCACTGGCAGCACAACTGTGTTATCCACCGAGCCATCTCCCAGCCCCCGGCAGCTCCTTTAACTTCACCTCTCTCTTGCTCTCCTCATGCATGCGTTTNTTGACCTTTTAATTTTAAAACAGAGATGAGCCGATCACAGGCAGGGTGGAAATGGCACCAGTGCCCAAGCACGTTGCTGCAGTGTATCTCAGAGATGGAAATCTCCAGCGTCGATTAGGGAAGCTGCGTTAGGCTGTTCATTCATCAGAGCCTCCTGATAAAGTCTGCCACAGCCAGAGCGCTGTGTTCTGTTTCCTTTTTACAGATATAAAAACCATATCATTGTCTTTATCCATCTCTACTGCTGTTATTATCAGGACACACTTTCAAAGCCACTACCCATGCCTCCCCTTCACAGCCTCTGTCCTGCAACCCTGAATTCAGAATGGGGAATCCAGTAAGAGTTTAATGTCTGAGATTTGTGTTTGTCACAGATTGGAACTCAGTGGCTGTGTGACCTTGAACACATCATTTCGCTGNCCCTCAATATTGCTGACATATTATGGTTTGATCCAAAATGCTGCCCCACGGGCTCATATGTTGAACACTTTGTTCTCCCACTGATGATATATTTTNGAAAGCCATGGAGCCTTCCAGAGGTGGGACCTGACCGGTGGAAGAAGGTCACTAGGGGCGGGTCAATGAACGCTCTACCTGGCTAATTCCATCACTTTCTGCATCCTGGTTTCTCATGATGCAAGAAGTATCCACCGTACACTCCTACCGTGGCAGCCACCATGACGGGCTGCTGCCCTCTGAAACCTTGATGAACCATCCATCCCTTAAACTGTTTCCATCCAGTATTGTGGTCCACAGTGTCACATAAGAGTCTTTCACACAACAGCCATGCCTCTTCCCTGGGTGGTTGGGAGGATTAAATAGCAGTGAGCCGGACACTTTTGGGGAGTGGCGCCCCCAAAATGTCATGCCTAAGAATGACTCAGAGAGTCTTCCAGAACGCATATGCAAATCATATGCTGATCAAATCTGAGAGGAAAGGATGGGGCTTCCCAAGAGATGCCGTGCAAAGGGACCCTTAGATGCACGTGGGAAGCCATCACTCTGGCCTTCTGTTAAGCTGTTTCCTTTTACTGTCCCCAGCCCACATTTCCCAGTGTTCACCTCGGCCTCTGCTTCAGTATCTTTGGNCAGTGTTTCTTATACCACAACACTGCTCTCCTTTCCCTGGGTTTGAAACTTCTTTCCTGTGACCGCCTGCATAAGCTTCTCTCGCCTCAATCAAGTGACCTTTTATAGACTGAACATCATCCGTTAGCTTTGTGAAAACGATAGTGTCCCTGGTGCGGCTGGGGAAGGTCTGCCTGAGATGCACTAGTCTGGGGAATTTTCAGATTGTAGTCAGCAAGCCATTAACCGCTCACCTGGACTTGTGCTCTCGGTCGCATTTATAGCAACTGGGGGTTGGCTTCCGTCTTCTGACTGATTTCTTGTGGGTTTGATTGAGAAAACATTGTGGATTCTATGTGAAGTCACAGTATACAGACCTTCCTTCCTTTTCTTCTTCCTTCTGTCCCTCCCTCCTTCTCTCCCTCCCTTCCTCCCTCCCTCCTTCCTCCCTTCCTTCCTTCCATCCATTCTTCCTTCCTTCCCCCATTAATTAAACAAGAGTTCATGTCACACCTGTCCACACGGTAAGTACTGCATTTACTCAGTCCCCCCCTCTGCAGAAGCTCAATACATGTCTGTGGGGTTGCTGTCACATTGGTAAGTATCATCTCTTGTCATTGAGGATTTCTGCAGTCTTGATAGGCAGTGGGTGTGTGAGTGTCACTGACCCAGCCATGTCATTTATCTGAGCTGATGGTGCAGTGGTCAGCTCTGAGGCAAAGCCAGCAGGGACACGAGAGCCCCATTATCTTCAATGTACCAGGGCATACTGCGTAAAACTAGGACACTGAGGTGCCAACCTAGGAAGAAAGATATGCAGATTTTCATATTTGCAACAGAACTGCCGCTCATACCACCAAGACTGAACTAATATCTGAACTGTGAGACTGTATTTCTTTCCAACTTTTCTGTCAATGGGAAATACCTGTACCTACCAAATGCCAGCCAAAGCATACACTCCAAGACAAGGAGAAAGCCAACATAAAATTGAAAACAGAAACCTGAGTTAACCTGCCATAAGTGTGATAATTTACACTTATGTCTGTGTCTAGTACCAGGCACTGCATTCTTTACCCCACGCAGAATGTTTCCTAGTCAATCGACATGGTCCAAGGACAGAGCTGGCCTCATGGATGATGCCACAGCCCACGGTCATCATGGCAGACACTCATAAGTGGCCAAGTGACCAAAAGTTAGATATATTATTCTCTCCAATCGCTTTACAGGAGAGACATCATCACTGTCCTTATGTCATGGCTGAAGGAACTGAGACACACAGAAGCTCAGCAACATCCTCAGGCAAGTTACAGGCCTNAGATGTGGCCTTCCTTCTATTCTTGGAGACCTCAGGGCAGGTGATTACTGAGTCACCAGAAAATTCAGACTCTGAGTTGACAAGACGCAAGCTGGTAATTGGTTAATTTTGGGAACAATGGTTTGAATAAAACTAGTGGTCCTATTCTCTCACANGTGGACTTGAGTTAGGAGTTAACATTCCCATGAGTTCTGAGAACCAGCCATCACGAATGTGAACAAGGCACAGCCGACGAGTTCCACAAGTCTGTGGTCATGGGATGAAGAAACAGAAACATGCCCAGAATGNGGGGCATCAGCACAACATGGCAAGGAGTAGATATCCCAAACCTGGGGTAAAATAAGAAAAATTTGGGTTGGAAGTGCTCTTCCACAAAGAGTGGGTCAGAAGCATGTCTTCTAACTGGGTGCAAATTCTTTGTTCTTTATCTAGAGCAGTTAGGAGAATGTGCAGAGGTCCAACACATTAATTAATTAGTGCAGCACTTTCACCCTGTCCAGTACCTGCCGTTCTAAGCACCATTGAGGAGTGAGCTATCAGCATCACTCTGCTGGTTTCTCAGCACTTTGTTCACAAGGCTCTGTCCTTTAGTGACTTCTGAGATCTAGGTGAAAGGAAGAACCCATCTGCCTTCTCCAGCTTAGGTCTTGGGAGAATTGGTTGTGTTCTTGGCCATAGGTGGCCACTACTTTGCTGTCCTTCCAAAGGAGGACTGAGCTACCTGCAATACAGGGTTATTGACAGTGATGGTATCCATTACAGTTTTGGCTCTTAGGTGTAGGCTTTCTCCATACTATGATAGAAATAATTTGTAAGCATGCACAAATTTGTTTTTCTTTAAACAAGATGAATTTTAATAGTGAAGTTGAATGTGGGGGCACACACCTGTAATGCCAGTACTAGGGAGGCCATGGCAAGAGGATTGGCACCAGTCCAAAGCCAGTCTGGGTTACATGGCACCTGTCAGGTCAGCCAGACCTATGTAATAAGACCCTGTCTCTCAAAAAAAAAATAAAAATAAAAATAAAAAAAACCAAAAAACAAATAAAGAATAGAGCAGTGGTTCTCAACCTTCCTAACACTGAGACCTTTAATACAGTTCCTCATGCTGTGGTGACCCCAACNATAGAATCATTTTTTGTTGCTACTTCCTAACTGTAATTTTGTTACTGCTGTGAATCATAATGTAAATATCTGATATGCAGGATATCTGATATGTGACCCTGTGAAAGCGTCATTTGACCCCCAAGCGGGTCTCAGCCCACAGGTTGAGAACTGCTGGGATAGACTCATGATTTCNTTTGTCCCTTATTGTAAGTCACAGAAACTGACTCATGAGTCTGGAACGTTCCACACATTATGGCGCTGTGATCTCCAAGTGATGGTTTGCAGCTNTCCACCTTCACCTTCTATTTCGTGAAGCAAGGGAAACAGCACAGGCAGCTCTGCCTGTAGGAGGCATCATCCCACAGAAACTGCCCGGGAGGGAGGCTGCTCCTGGGAGACNATGGCTGACTCTGATATTTGGAGATGGGGCCCCCTGAGCTGAGACCTAAAGGATTATCCAAGAAGAGAAAGGGGATTGGAATTCCCCGAGACAGGGTCTGCTGCAACCATCCAGAGGCAGGGGCACATCCAGTATTCGTGATGGCTGGAAGGTAGAGTGAAGGAATGGTGTATAATAAAATGAGGTTGCTAGAAGGATGCAGTGGGGCGGGGACTGGGAGATAGCTTTGTAGATGAGTTGGAACATTAAGAGTTGCAGAAATGGAGATTTCTGCTTTCAAGAAAGATGTCTGTTTAAGAAAACCCACAATTATCTCTTCTTATGTGTTCACATGCCTATTTTGTGGTCAGTTGATGATACCTGCTTTCATGTTCAAGACAGGGACATCTGAGACATTCTAGTCACCACAGGTGTGCCAACAAATGCATTTTCACCTACAATTTCATGGCTTCTGTATTGATAATGCCGTCTCCTCTTAACTCCCCTCCAGTGTCTACATTTAAAGTACTTCAGCCCATCTGTGGTCCTCTGCAGGNTCCAAAGCCTTCCCCTGCATCCCTTCTCCATTCTGCAGCGGAGNGCCAGCAAGGCTTTTCTGTAGGCATGGGGTTTTCTTAGACGGTCTGTGAGTTGGAGTGGGAGTGTAGAGGCTAATAAGGGAGTATCATTTAAGGAATGTAGGGATCCTGCCATCAAGACACCACTGATCGCTGCAAGCTCTGAAGACCAGCTGGATAANTTACTGTGCCTGGCTTGGCCAGTAGATACAGGTATCTTCATACTCCACGTGGGTGCTGAAAATGGCCCCTCCCNATGAAAGATTGATAACATGAAGAAGAGGATGGAAGATGAAGAGATACAGGAAGAGGAAGAGAAAGAGGACTAGAAGGAAGTGGGGGGGAGGAAGAAGTGGGGAGGGAAAGGAGCAGAAGAAGGAGGAGAAGCATGGAGGAGAGGAAGGGAAGCAGGAAGTGGAAGAGGAGGAGGAAAAGNGGAAGAGATTGCTTGTCAACCTTAGTCCGGATGAACCTTTGCCTTGATTATATGTTCTTGGCCAGATCCATCTGGATTAACTATCCATTTCTCTTGCCACTGAGTGGGGTAAGGGATGTTTCCTGAGTATGACTGAGCAGACCTACTTCTGGTGTTGATTTTTTCCCCTGTCAATCAACATTTCCAATCAGCCCTGCAGATTACAGTCACCTTGGAAAAACCAAGTTCAGCAATTAGTTGGTGCCTGGAAGGATAACGGATGCCCTGGGTACCTCATGCAGTTGGCTTCTGTGGAAACCAGGAGGTTTTCCATGGGTCCTTGAGTGATGGAGCACGCTGGTCTTTTCTAGGTAAAGTTGCATTGGTTTGAATTCTCAGGAAACCGTTTTCATAATAGCCAAAGATCTAACCAGGCTCCATAACTTGGAAAATAAAACAGCTGCCTATTTTAGGTTGTATTGGTGAAACTGATTGCCAGTTTCAGAGAACACTCTAGGAAGACATACAAGAAGTGAGTCATACTGCATATGGATTATGTAATAGTTCACTGCCTAGCAAAANCCCCCACAGGCAAGTGGCTTCAAACAATAACATTATATTAACTTACCCAGAGGTCACTGGTAACTTCACCACAAGACGGCCCGATGTCAGGTGAGTCTTCTTGGTGATCCGTGGTTAGACCGGAGTGAAGGAGGGGAAGTTCCCATATCTCCTCACTCATGTCTTGAAGTTAGTTGGCTATGGGGTGAGCAGCAGTGGGTGGTCGGGCTGTGTGTTTCTTATCATCTAGCAGACTCACCTAAGCTTGTCTGTAAGAGAGTGGCAGCATGCCCGACCTCAGCCTCTTAGGCTGGTATCTTGCAACGGGCACACATTCATTCCCACTGCATTCTCTTAATTAAAGCCAGCTATAAGACCACCCTGGGTCAAGGATNTTACTTCTTGATGAAAGGTGCTGCCAGGTTGCATTGCAAGAGTTTGAAATGCAGGGAGAGCCGAAGGGTGGCAGATCTTTCTGCAATTGATCCACCACAGACCTAAAGAAAGCAAATGGGTTTTGTGAGGTATAAAGGCTCAGAGAGAGTTTCATAACGTATGTAATTGGCCGCATGGATTTTTGACAGATCTATCACCTTTCTGAAAGGTATGACACTACCCTCCCCCATAAGGCAGAATACGGGAGAGCACCTGCCCTCCCTCCCTCCCCAAGCTCCTGCTGGCCACACAATGCTGTGGCGGCATTGCCCCACCGTGCTTCAGACATCTTCAGTGTGTGTCGAACAGAGTCAGAAAGATGAATTCAAACAGATGGAAGGGAAATGCTAAGATATGCCCGAGGTGGCAGATTCACAAAGCCAGATTTTTATTCTGCCTCTGCCTCTGCCAGCTGCTCATGCCCCCGACACCTCACACTGATGAATCAGAGCTTTTCCAGAGGGCTCTGCTCGCTCCCGCCATTACCACACAGGTATTTAATACGAGGAAATTTTAATCACGTTTGTTTGCCCATGTTTTCATCCTCACAACAAATCATTTTTAATGGGAGATCAGGGGGTGGAAAGAAGACGCAGCAAATCTTGGCTGACGTTTTTATCNCCAGCTTTGGATCTTCNGTCTCAGGGCTGGGTTTGCCACCAACTGCAAATCACCCTGATTCAATGAGCTCCATGGGAAACGGAGAGAAGGACCAATTCAGTACTCTCCCTGAGAACTCAGGTAGCCCTCTGTCTCTCCTTTGCCTAGCATCCGCTCAACAAGAATTTGGGGATAACAACTTTACCCTAAGTATCATCCATTTTAACCTTTTCTATAGTCAGAGTAGAGAGCCCTTCTTGGCCGTGGGGAAACTAACACTAGAAGTCTCCCAGGATTCATCCAAGGTCAATCAGAGTAAGCCATGGAGTTGAGGCTGACCCAGGTCAGTCTGTGTCCTTTTTCATGGCACCATGATACCCCCTTTTCCCACCAAATTGCAAGGCATTCTGAATTTCTTGGTAAGATTTATTTCCTTCAGAGGAGTCTATTTCCCCAGAACATGTTTACATATACAGAGAGGATCAGCTCGGCATAGACAAATATGTTATTTATGGGTCCTGGAGGGCCAAGTCAAGAAGTCAGGATTCTTGCTTGGGAAATGCTGGGAATTAAACACAGGGACTTGGTAGACACTAGACAATGCTCTGTCACTGAGCCACATCCCTAGTCCAAGGAGGCAGGACTCTTGANAACATGCCTGGGTTTTCTTGATTATAGCATATACCCACCCTTGGTCCTTTATCTTTCATGAAGGAGGCAGAGCCCTACTGACCCTGCCTCTGAGTAACTCGTCACCTGGATCATTGATCTTTGTGGTGGAAATACAATCGGTTCTAGGACTTCAAAGATCTGAATTTCTAAGATGAAATCACGGCAATGCCAAGTCACATACTTTTTGCTTTATTTTTCAATTACCCTTATCTTTTGTAAAATTTCAACTACATCTGGACTACTTAAAAGCCATTTTCCAAGACAGCATAACACTCTAGGAATACTTCAGGGAGTAACTCTGAAAGATGAAGACTTTCAAAGGAAACATTCAAAAATCACACNGCGTATTGTATTCTTCTCATGCTCACTTGTAAAATGTTACGTTTCGCTGAGAAAGTTCTGTAAAGGGTCCTAGATGAGAAATCATAGTCAGAGATGTAAGTAAGAACCAGGAGATGCTGCCTACATCAAGGGACTGGAGAGCATCCTTCAAACAGTTGTCCTTTGAATGTCAATTGTCTCCCTTAGGCTCATGTGTTTGAATACTGAGTTTCCAGTTGGTGGTGCTGTTTGGTGAGGTAATAGAACTTTTAGGAGGTGTGACCTTTCAGGAGGAAGTATGTCACTGAGGATGACAAACAGATCTTTGAGGGTTTATAACCCATCTCTACTTCCCGTGAGTAAAGGAACTTTACCAGCCACCTACCAACTCCTGCTGCATGCCTTCCCCATCGTTATGGGCTCTCCCTCTGGAATCTGAAGCTAGGTTTAACTCCTTCTTCCACACGGACTCTGGACCAACAGCTAGGGAGCCTGCATGGGACCGACCTAGGCCCTTGGCATGTGTGTGACAGTTGTGTAGCTTGGTCTCTTTGTAAGGCTCTTAGCATTGAGATCAAGACCTGTCCCAGGGCTTAGTTTTCCCATACTGGATTACCTCACCCAGCCTTGATGCAAGGGGAGGAGCTTGGTCCTACCTCAACTTGATGTGCCATGCTTTGTTCAAGCCCATGGGAGGCCTGCCCCTCTCTGAATGGAGACAGAGGAGGAGTGAATGGGGAGGGGGAATAGTTGGGAGGTAGGGGTGGGTTACGGGAGGCGAGGAGGGAGGGGAAACTGTAGTCGGTATNTAAAATAAATGGAAAAAATGTTAATTAAAAAAAAAAAACTCCTTCCTTAAGTTGCTTTTGGTCATGGTGTTTTATTGCAGCAACAGAAGATTAACTAGCACAGTGATCAGCCACATTAAATGACAATGACAAGNGGAACGAAAGCTGAGCAGTTGCTGCTGAATTTAATATTTGGAGGTTTCCAGGACTTTGATGATTTTGATGATTGTTTTGATGGAACCCTGTGGATGGAAGCAAAGGGTGAGAAAGAGGATAGAATTTTGTTTTCTAGAAGGGTCAGTGAATGGGTAAAGGTTGGGGGGGAAGCTTCTAGTCTTGAAAGAAACCAGGCATGAATGACATCTTCAAGATAGGGAAGCATGAAAGCCCTGTGAAGTGTGAGATAGCTATGGTAGTGAGTTTGGGTGTGTGATAGGGGAAGTTCAGTGAATGGAATGGGGTGTTGCTGACAAATGAGTGGGTTCCAACAGCCTAAGGGCGTGTCACTAGAAAGGGGGAAGAGGTCTTAAATACCTGTTTATTGAGCNNTTGTTGATACTGTGCAAGATCACAAGTGCCTACTGTGTAGGGTATTGAGGGGGCCTGTGAGACAAAAGTGCCCATCTTATTTTCATAGTTTTTGTGGTCTAATGGTTGTTAAGAGCGACTCTAGGCAACCAGAGACATGCCATCTGAGCTGGTCCTTCATAGTCGAGCACACATGTTCTCCAAAGAAAAAGCTCGAGGTCTTGAAAGCCAAGAAAGCACAAAAGGCTTTCCTAGCAGAGGCAAGTGTTTGTAAAGGTGCAGACGCCAAAGAAGCAGACTTGGTAGGGATGGGGGAGATGCAGGTGTAGGGGGGAGTGGAGAGCAGCATTTCCAGTACAAATGTTGAATGACTCGTGTTTCCTTGAGGAAGCTGATACTTGGAGAGTTGGTGGCAGTGAAGGAGACGTACTGAGGCAGGGTCATGAAGCTGGAGAACAGAGGGGGCCGATTACGTGCTTGAAGGACGTGCAGTGACCATGGTGCAGTGCCAATGTTAATTGGTCCAAGTGATTGTCCCCCTCCCCTGGGATGACTGACACAGCTTTTGCTGCTGTGTGCCCATCTATTCCTGACTCCTTATTGACCCCTCATCCATGCAGATCCATCCATCCGTAGACTTCAAGGCAGACCACGCACCTGCCTTGTGTATATCCCTCTAGTAACTCCCTGATGAATTGAAAGTCTAGACACCCTTGCCGTATCTTACAAATCCCCATAAAATTTCTCTGTCTGGTCCTTATGCTCAATCTCTTGTTCTCTTGGCTTCATCTGGCCACCTTGCCTTGACTAACACAGCCTGTTATAACTCCATCGCTTTTTCTGTCTGTACCACCTCCTATGGTCCCCCTGCCTTAACCTCNGGCCTTGTGGACAGCATGAGATTCACTCTTTAGATCTCAGCTCAGTCATCACTAGCCCCAGGCAGCTTTCCTTTAACTCACGACATGGGTCACATCTCCTAGTCCTAGAGGCTAAGTATCTGAAGTCTCTTTACTGTGGAAACTGCACAGAAGGGGAATTTCCATTTCATGGCCTAGTTATTTGACTGGCATCTCTCTCCACTATGATCATGGGCTCCATGAGAGGAGAAATGGTGTCTTATTTCTCTCTCACACATACCATTAGAACCCAAGATCCAGCACTTCATCTGACACACAGTAGGCACTCAATAAAAACTTGATAAACAGATGAATGATTTCATGGATTTGCAGGTGCCTACCAAAACCATTATGTCCTTGGAAAATCCAGGACAGCCTCGCTGGACCACAGGCAGCCTTCCTCTCCCCAGCACATCCACAGGATAGTTTTCATCATTTTTATGTAAGTAGATCGACTCCCCACAACCCCCTGTACATAAGTGTGCCCAACCCGAACACTAGTAAACACGTCGTTTAGACAGGAGAGCAGACATACTCTCATCAAATCCTGCAAGCAGGAGGGAAAACAACCCTTGTTGCTTCAGCACACATGTTTATTGATGATGCAGATTAAACTTTAATCATATTGCACAGTTTCAATTTCCAATTGAAATTGAAAGTCTGAGCCATGTACGGGTTTTTATTACCTTCCACTTACGCCGCTGATGGAAGNGATCGGAGGGGAGCCATCTTCTGGAGGCCTCAGGTGGGGTGGCTGGGCTGTAAATCAAATTAATACTGTAATGTTGCTGAAGTGGTAATGTATAATAGGAGATGAGAAGGGTTAGGGGCAATTTAGAGAATGTGGCACCTCATTGTCAGGGAGGGATGGTGTATGATGGGACGGGACTCCAAGGTGGAGGGCAGGGTTGGTATCTCTAGTTATCTCCTTGCGAGCGGCAGGCATTTTTATCAACTATGGAAAATTGTATTCAACCACGCTTTCAAAACAGTCTCGATGGCTAAAGTCCCTCCTGAGGAGGACCAGGAGGCTCTTACATATGAATATTTTCCGATGGTAAATCCCTAAGGGCAACAGACGATGCTGAAGGAGATGACAGCTGAGTTCAAANCNGAGGAAATCTTGTAATGCTATTAGTATTATTGTAATGACACCTGGTGCTAAAAAGGTGTGCCTCTGTGTCCTCACAAACTCAGAGCATCTTTGCTTGTGACTCATGGCTGAACGGTGAGCATAAGCACCAGACCTGTCACCCCTCCGTGCGGGAGGCAGTGTTTATGAAGTTACCATGGAGATCAGGCTGGTACTAGACCAAGCAGTAGACCTTAAGCACGCCTCCGACAACACGAGCCCTTACTATGTTCNAGTCTCTGGTTGAACACTTATCGTGTGCACAACAGCGGGTGAAGTGAGAAGCATTCNTGATAAACGCAAGTGACATTCTCCCTCAGTCAGTCCTGGGTGCATGGTCATCGCCTGGCATGGACCGGCTCTGGTTGGAGGCCTTGCTGTGCTATGCACTGGGGGAACAAAGAAATAGAGATGTGCAGTACCTGGGCTGAGGCCACACAGCTAGGAGGTGGTCATCTCTGACTGACTTTGAGATGTTTGACTCTGACTTGGGGACATTCTACCCCATTTAGAAATCTACGACATATTAATGCTATTGATACTCTGCTGTTCAATACAATGCCAATGCTTATTGCTCTTAGGGAATTATAACTCTAGCCTCCACTGAACCATTTGCCCCNCTTGGCCTCCCCAGACTCCAGTAACTGCTCTTCTATTTTGAATATCCTCAAAATACACAAAATAAAAGCTTACATGATATTTATGCTAATTCACCTGCTTTGGTCACAACTGTATACATACATGAACCACGGCATCACATTTGCCGTATCTCCCAAGTAGGTGTCAGTTTATGCATCCATCAAAAATATTTTAGAAAATACATAAATTTTTTTAAAGAGAAATTTTACTCTGAGAAAGAGACCCTTGAGTAAACCCACCTGCATTGGGAGAATCAAGGACCAGCTGATCCATGGTGGGTTCCATGTGTTGGACAGTTGAAGACTGAATGGCTGCCAGCCATCTCTAAGACTGGAAAATCCTGTATACAGTGTCTATATGGCAACAGGCTTTGAGGCTGGGAGGGTAATGAGATGGTCCCTATCTGCACGGGACCCCATATCTGTTTCAGGGGTTTGCCCAGTGCTCAGTTGACTTCACTGGGGGTCTCCAGTTTGTTGACATCCCTGTCCTAAGGTGAAGACTCACCTGGGGATGACATCGAGTTATCTTCCCTTGTGTGGCTTTGTGCATGCTCAGATCTGTCACNTGCACCGCAGGAGAGGCTGCCTGAGCTCTAGCTTATTCATCTATAAAGAGGCTGACTCTNTTCTGTCACTCAAGAAAAATGGTTAACAGCTCAGCTCCAGACCCCCACACATACCACCAGCCTGTAGAGGGAAGAAGCGGGAGGGACCCTCGGCTTTAAATCTTATAATGCTATTAGTATCAGTGTAATGNCACCTGGTGCTGAAAAGGTGTGCCTTTGTGTTCTCACAAACCCAAATCTTCCAAGCCAAAAGATAAGCAACTCCATTGGCCTGAGTTGCCAAAAAGCATGTGCTGAATATTCCATTGGTTCGTTGGCTAGGGNGTCTTACTTGGTTCTTAGAAGGCCTTGAAGGGAGGTATTTTATGGAAGAAACCAGCTTGACAGGTTAAGAGGCCTGCAGGGAGTCACACAGCTAGAATCTCAGGGCACAGATATGCAANATAAGTGGCAAAGCCCATACTCTTTCAGGTCCATGATGTTTCCTNTCCATTNTCTATGAGTTTTAAAATTCTCTTACCATTTAAAGGAGCAGTGTATACAACAGCTTGTGAGGGCCCCATTTTGCAGATGAGAATGATAAGGTCCACTAGAGGATAAGAGGCTCTGGAGGTGGTCTGCAGTGATCCCCACTTCCTGGAACCCATGCTCTTACGTTATTTCTTCCACTTGAGTGTGGATGTCACTGGAGTATGGGGTCACTTCCACGATCAGGTTACTACAGACTGTGACTTTTGTCTTGCTGGCAGACTCTTGCCGATGCTTCCTCAGGTTGAAGGTGTTCAAAAGCAGGCTGCCGTGTGCAAANGCNANNTGACAAGGTCCAAAGGGTGGCTTCCAGCCAACGGCCATGTAAACACCTCAGTCCAAGAATTCTTGAGGAGCGACTGTTGCCAAGCTTGGACGAATGTGGAAGCAGCTCCGCCCCTGTCACCCTTTTTGTGTGACAGAAGCTATCATTGACATGGTGATGACATGGGGTTGAATGAGAGGACGTAGCTAGGCTGTGGGCACTTTCCTTACCTGTAGACTCTGTGGGATTATAAATGTGTACTGTTTGAAGCCACCAGCTCTGGAGTTATTTGTCACACAGTCATAGAGGACCAATACAATTATAAAGAGTAATTTATTGTCCAGAACCTAGACCTGAAAGCAGGGAAGAGATTCCAGAGTAGCTCAGTATGTACCACATTCTACTTCTTAATGTTGCTTACTCTTTATTTATTTTTATTTTTTTTTATTTTTTGAGATGAGGGCTCCTCCTATCCCTGATGATGACCATGAGTTTCTGACCCTCCCGCCCCCACCTCTTTAGTGCTGGGGTTGCATCTGTGCACCATCACACCAGGTTTAGGCAGTGCTGGGGATCAAACCAGGGCATCGTGTACTAGGCAGGCACGCCACCCACTGAGCTG
>LZPO01075902.1:111738-130114 GCA_001675575.1 Neotoma lepida
TAGATTTAGATCAGACCCCCCCGCAACCCTCCTGTTAATTTCCTACAAAGACCTATGATTCTTTGGTTTGGAGAATGTCACGATGGTTTCTAATGTCACCATGACCCTGAAAGGTATGTGAGGACGCTCAAGAGTCCTGGAGGGTCTCAACTGCAGGGTTCTGTCATCTGCTGGGAACCTTTCCAGCCACCACCCCCCCATCCTTAGTTCCAGGTTTTCTCCCGTTCTGGCTGTTTGAAGACCAGTTCTGCCTCCTGTCTGGAGAATCCCTCTGTGGGCAGGGAGCTGCGGGTGGGGGTTGCTTTCAGAGAACTTCACAAGGAACAGCGCTCCTTTCTTCCNGTCTTCATGCTACTTGACAAACAAGAGGCTTGTTTAATCACAGAAAGCAGACCCAAGTGGAGGTTTTTATCCTGTGCCACTCACTAAAGGGATCGAATTTAGGCTGCCTTTGAAGCAATGGAAAAGGGCTGCTTCTCCCCTTCCTTTTTTGTTCTGGCGGCTTTAACAAAACCAGCTCGACGGCTTGAAGGGGAGAATGCTGAAGACCTGCAGAAGACCCAGCGAGGCTCCCTTGGTGAAAGATGCATAATCAAACCTCCAGGGCTAAATGGATCTCAGCACCATAACGTAGCACATCTTCCTCTACTGTAAGCATCCTGACTCAGAGCTTNTGGCTTTGCCCTGTGTCCTGGTGAGGCTCCTAGAACTTGGAGCCTGACAATCACAATAGTTTGAAGGTCCCTTAGTGGATGGGGAGAAGGGACTATAAGGCNCACATCTCACAGAATTGTTTTCAACATTCTANCTGATGCTTGCTGGTCTCTCCCCTCTGTGGAGAAGGGACATGAGGCTGCTGGGGGTGTAGGATGGGAAAGGTAGTGTCAAGAGTGTGTGGAGTCACAGGATTGGGAAGAAGTTAGAAGAAGGTGGGTGCAGCTGATTCGACACCCACGGGAAGAGTGTAACTCACTCTCGTTGGACTCTTTGCCTTCCAAATTATTCATTCTCAACTTGGATAATATTATAGCCAAAGCTGCTACTAGAGTATAGGTATTTTTTTTTCTCTTCACATGAGATGATGTAGGAAAAAAATGCAAATTATTTCATCTTCTTGAAGTATTGGGTGAGGTCTCATTTGAAATCGATAGACACTAGGATCTCAACAAGAAAGAGAAAAGGAGGTGGGGGAGGGAGAGAGTGAGAAAAAGGGAGGGAGCATGGGGAGGAGAAGAGCATATCTGGTCAGTGATAGGGTTTGTTGGCTCCTTTGCTGATGTCCTAAAATTCCAGCACATTCCAAATTCATTCACTGAGTGATTAAGAATATTCCTATATTAATTACATTTTTGCTGTGACCAAATACCCAACAATAATTAATTTGAGGAAGGCTTTATTTTGATTTTCTGTTTTAGATTTGTTTGTTTTATGTGTATGTGTGTTTTGCCTGCATGTATGTCTGTGCACCATGTGTACGCCTGGTTCCTGCTGAGGTCGGAAGTGTGCATTGGATCCCCTGGGGTTGGAGTTAAGGGTGATTGTGAGCTGCCATGTGGGTGCTGGGAACTGAACCCAGGTCTTCTGGAAGAGCAGTCATTTCTCTTAACCACGGAGCCATCTCTCCTCCTGGAAAGATTTTATTTTGGTGTGTGGTTTGAGGAGATACTGTCTATCACATCATGGAAGGCCCCGCACAAGGCCATGAGGTGACTGTTGATAGTGTATCTGCCATCAAGCGGGGGCAGGTGAAAAGTGGGGTTGAGATAAAAGACAGGACCCACCCCCAAAGGCCACCTTCCTCCACGTCTCCTAAAGGCTCCACAGCCTTCCAAAAACAGTGCCATCCACTGTAGACCGAAGTCTGTGAATGCCAACGATAAACATGTGGCCACTGGGCTGACTTTGGAATCTAGCTTGTTAGGGTCAATTACTTACTATAACTGTTTCCTGTTGTGCCATGGGCAGTGATAATCTTCTAGGGTCATACCTTCATATACAAAATGGAGAGTTGCCTGGGTGGTAGAGTTACGGTTGTGGGAGGGATAATGATCAGATATGTGAATCTATTCATTCATTCACTCACTCACTCATTCATGATCAATAATAATAGTATTATTGAATCCCTACTATGTGCCTGGACCACCAGACCAGGTGTGTGAGACCCAGGCATCAGAATTTAAGACATGTCCAAATGTTTTGATGTGTCCTCAGCCTGTAGTTATTGAGACCAGAGGAGTCACATGCATGAGTGTAAAATCAGAGATCATAGCTCTAAACAAGCTGAGTGCCACATGCCAGGGAGGCACACTTATTTTAGTAGNTGGGAGGACATCGTTATTACATCATTATGTAACTACAGTGTGTAGAGATGCCTTGGAAGGAGCCACTGGGTGTGAAATGAGTGGGGCTAACGTANGTCATGGGCAAGCCAGGTAAGTGTTCCCCAGATGNGAAGGTCCGGGATGCAGATATGCAGAATGAGTAAGAATGAATTAGGTGCTGTGTGGGTAGTAGCAGGGNCGAGAAAGAGACACNGGATGTGAAATATTTNAAAAGGAAGNACATAAAAGGCAGAGTACCCAGCCTTCCAGGGACCCACGCCACCCCAGTGTTTGTAACATCCCCTGGACTATAGAGTGAGCCCTGTGTTGAAAATGAACCCCAACTTGACTGGATTTAGAGTCATCTAGGTGACAANCCTCCAGAGGGATAAGTTGAGATCTCTCCTGGATGAGTGACATCANGCCATGAACTGAGGTCACTCACAGTATAAATACAAAGGAGAAAATGGCTGAGCAATAGTTNTCTCTCTCTCTTCCTGACTGCAGGTGCGATGTGTCCAGCCCCCCTGACTTCCCCTCCACAGTGCACTGTGCTGTCCGACTGTGAGTCCAGATAACCCCTTCCTTCCAAAGTTGCTCTGGTCAGATATTTTATCGTAATCAGGAGACTAACTCAAGTAGCCCTAAGCAATGGCAGACTCAGCCACTGTCCACAGCTCCCAGGGGCTTCATACTGCCTGGGAAATCTGGACTCCCTTGGGGAAATTGATGGAAACCCAATCATTTAATCCCAGAATTAAGGCACACGGACCCATAATGACAATCTTTTCAGAGAGCTTCAGGANGTCATTGACTACATCAACCTCTGGCTTCAAAGACACAAATGCCTTAGCGGGACATTTGACACATCTCTAGATTCTGCCTGCATCCTCAGCTCTCGTGTCTGAATTGAACCACCTCTAAAAAGATGCTCCATTCTTTCCTGTCCCTGCCTTATTTACCCTTTGGTCCCCGCTCTGCCTGGAAGCTATCATCTCGGTCCCCTCTGCTATGTAACTCTTGTCTTTCAAGTCTCATTCCTCTAAGAATCTTTTCACAAACGCCCGGGGCTAAGCCAAACCCCTTTCAAAGTTTTTCTCCCTAAGAGTGATGATGACTTTGAAATCTTAGTTTCTACTGTTTAATGTCTGATCCAACTGTATGGTAAACTCCTTAAAGCAGGGCCTTGGGTCNCAGCTTGACCCACNCACATCTGGACTAAAGGATTGTTCTCCATCAGATACTTAGTAAATACTTCTTGAATAAACAAATGGTCTGCCCTAACCTCNCCCTGAACATCCGCCTCTGAGCCCTGGAGCTTTGACTCTCAGGCAGCCNGAACCACCATGTGTCAGCTGAGACATCAGCTGGCTTCCAACAAGGGGACTCCCTTTCATGGCTATCAATTCTCGGGCTGCCAATGTCCATCCCTCTAGCGTTAGGATCTCATCCATTGGAGCAGTAAAAAAAAGACACAACATGACAAATATATGATTCACTTCCATAAGCAACCAAAATGGGGGTGTGTGTGTTGCAGAAACAGGAAGTGAGATAGAGGTCACTAAGGGCTAGCAGGGTTGAAGAGAGGGGTTACTATTTCATGGGTACCATTTGGCGGTGATGAGAACATTCTGTGAATAATGCGTTTTAATTATGCAATAGGATGAACATACTGCATGCCCCGAGTCACCTAAAAATTATTAAAATGATCATCTCTGTTCTTTTGTGACATTCAATGGGGGAGGGGAGATTAGCTGGGTGGATTGGTGAGCTTAACAGATCTGGGAACCTAANGCTGACTTGCTAGCCTGGTAAAGAAGCCAGCGGCTTTGCTAGTTTTGAGTGATCTCATTCAGTGCCTGCTCAGGGTCCTGGGTGGGCCAGCTGCATCCCATGCAGGGCAGTGTTCCAAAGTGTGGTCTACCATCTAAGGTCTTTCTTACCATTTTCTTTGGCAAAATGAGGGGGAAAGAAACATAGAAAATTTTATGAGAATGCTATGAATTTTTCAGTGAGTAAGATNTAGCCAATTTGGGAGTACATTCTTTATTCAGAGATAATGTCTCTCTCTTTCCTGGGCATTACATTTACAATGCACTTTCTTTTGTGAAATGATTGTGAGCTACAACAGCTGAGTCTTTAAAAAAAAAAAAAAAAACTCTATTCTTGACTGAAAAAAATCATTAGCCTCTGTTTCACGTGTTTACATTTAATTTTTTACATTAATTTTTTACTTGGTTATTTTAATTGATGCATGATGTTTGTGTATCATCCTGAGGTTCAGTACAGTACTCCACTCATGTTACAACATGTGACAGGAATACCAGGGTAACTGACTTACCTATCACCCCCGTGATTATCATTTCTTTCTGTGGGGATCACCTCGAATTCCCTCTTTTATCTATTCTGAAATGCGTGGTAAGTCATTGTTAAGGACAGCCCCACTGCTCGCTGGCTACAGTTTGTACAATCTGTTCACTTAAATTCATACCCAACTTCCATAGTCATGATTCCTCTCTCCCTCTCTCTCTCTCCCTCTCTCTCTCTCTCTCCTCTCTCCCTCTCTCTCTTTGTGTGTGTCTATGTGAGTATGATATCGTGTATATGAAATAGTATATGTGTGTGGTATGACACGTGTGTAGTTTGGTATATATGTGTGTGCATGTAGTACGATGTGTGTGCATGTACTACGATGTGTGCATTTGGTGCATGTACATGAGTGTGTAGGTACATGATCTGGGCTAGGCTAGCAGGCCATCAAGCTCTCTATGCCTCCAGTGCTGTGGTGGAGGCACAGTTACACACAACCATGCTTAGATTTCTTTGTGGGTGCTAGGGATTTGAACTCATGTCCTTGTGCCTGTAGAATGAGTGCCCTTAGCCTCTAAGCCATCTCTCCGGATCAGTTGACTTTTCACTCTTATGAGAATAATTGTCTTAGCTCCCATCTAAGAGTGAGAACATGCAGGATCTGTGAAGTTACACTCTTTGTGGAATCCCGACATCTAGGCGCCTTTCATCCTGACTGGGCTATCTCAAGGTCTGAAGCAGAGTGAGTAGGCAGAGAAACCCAGAGCTGCAGGTCACCTTGAGCTGTGGATGAGAAGTAGTCTTCTTCTGTGGTCATGAGTCCCCTTCCTCATCCTTGCCTCATATCCCTGCCCACCTTCACCATGCACCCTTCCCAGCATGCCCTAACATAACTAATCTACTTGTTGTAATCTGTGTGAATGCCCTCAAGGAGCACTGGATTCTCTGCCTTAGAGCCTGCACACAGCCATATTTGTCAGAAGGTCTTTGTGGCAGGTGTTTAAGTCATGGGACTGAATGAATGGACTGATAGATTATCTGCCACATGAATTACCCCCCCCATTGTCTCTTCCTCAGACACTGTATCTGTTTTTCTTTCTGCCTCCTTCTGCCCTGTTATGGAAGCCATATGAGGTCCCCAGCAGGTGCAACTGCCTAAATGTTGGATTTCTCTGCTTTAGAGCCAGGAGCCAAAATCAACTTCTTTTCTTTGTAAATCACCCAGCCTCAGGTACCCTGTCATAGAAACAGGAAATGGACCAAGACATGCTCCTTGCACTCAGCTACTGAGGTCATCATGGGTTTTATGAGTCACTTCCTCCTTTCTCTTCTTCGCCTACCTTTCCTTGCTGCCCTGAGGGAAATTCATGTTATCATGTAAATGCACCTAGAAAGAGCTTTCTGGAAGGCCTCCCAGGTGACCTTGTTGATGGGGCAGTCCTCCCCTCTGTGAGAGTTCCATGGTGTACATTGTACGTCCTTCACTCCTGGGCTTTGGTTATTACAGGTGCTGACTGTGTGCAGAGCAGTGAGGTGGGAGGTGGGGGTGCAGGAGGTGAGCGAGGCAGCTGGTTCAGCTCTTTCCCCCCTTCCCAAAGCTGCATTTTAGAAGAGGAAGACAAACAACAAAGACACAATAAAAAGATGTGGTGGGCAGAGGCAGCTATAAAAATAAAACAAGCTGATGTCGGAGACAAGAACAGAAAGACCACTCAAAGGCGACCTGAGGAAGCTGCCTTCGAGCAGCGATCTAAGGAAGGAAGTGTTCATACTTTAGAAATCAAGAGCTGGAATGTTCTAGAAAAAAAAAAAAAGCAACAACATTTCCAAATGCTTAGAAGTAGGATCAGGTCAGCAAGGCTTTCAAAGGCACACCTCTAAAGGGACAATCCAAGTGGCATGCCACCACCTCTGTTAGATATGTCTCACAAGCTCATGACCCCAAAGATACAGAAAGTCATGATGATGTGGTCTCGTTTTCCCTCTCCTACTCCTCCCAAATGTCTGACCAGGTAACTGAAATTCGGAACTCTAAATTTCTCCATTTTAAACTTGAATCACACTCACCCGAGAGCTCACCGAGTAGATTGTTGGGTTCCACCCACGTTCCAGAGTGCTGTAGGTCTAGGAAGCTTCCAAAGCTGCTGCTGCTGCCGCTGGTGGTCTGAACTCCATCCAAACACCACTGCAGTCTAAGCAAGCAGAACTCAGCCTCGACTCCAGGTCTTTACACTTGGAGAACGCTCTTCCTAGCCTAGACGCTCCTCTCCAGATCTCTGCCTCACTGGCCTGGGTGATTGACACGTCACGTCTCGTTTCTCCCCTGTTGCACCAACAGAGAAGAGAAGAACGCTCCTTTTAGCACATCCTTGCCCTCCGAGTTTAGCTCATTATATCACAGATCACGTCGGCAGCTAATCTGTAGAATGTGAGTTTCTGGAAGGAAGAGAGATTTTCTTTCATGTTGAAATATCAGGTTTTGAAACAGTCCCTGGCATATTGTCTATGCCAAGTAAATTTTGTAAATGTGCTGTGGTAATTAGAAAGGCCCATGACTTGAATTACTTTTCTAGCCACCAGCCACACTTTCAATAGCTCTGGGGACAGAGGGCCTTGCATGGAGCATTCTACTTAATGTTAACCTCAGACTCATTTAATGTATGTGCAAACCAACATGACTGGTTTTCCAGACCACTACCAGCTCCTTTTGTTATTGGCAAGCTTTCTGAAAGCGGAGTCCAGCTATGGTTTCTGAGTTTTCTACCTCATCTCTCAGGAGGCTCCGCCCATGCCAAGAATCCCCACCTATTGCTGATGTCCGGTCTGTATCACATTTTTGGTTTTCTCAAACACAGGTTCTAAAAATGGTTGATGTGCACCTGGTTCAACATGACAACAGAGGTGGAAGGTGGCTGCCACTCCGCCAGAGACCATGGGAGTGGGAATCCTAGATGCTCAGGATATAGGTACCCTATATGTATCAGCAAACAGCTTTTTGTAAGATGCGCCTGATCCTCAGAGCTGGCCCCTGCACTGATCTCTCCAGAGACCCTGACTCCTTCATACCCAGCATCCATCTGACTAGTCATCCCCACTCCCGCTGGTTGTTGAAGACTTTGAGTATCATTCTTGGATCCTAGGCTCAGAAAGACCTAGCTTCAAGCCACAACTCTCAACCCTTGTACCACTGTGTGGCTTTGAACAGCATGCCTCCTCCCTCCAAGACTCAAAAGTGATTGACAGCAACTGCACCCTTACTGGGTTGCTTGGAGCTGGGGGAGATGGGAGCTGTAGACTGTTTGGTCCCTGTAGGTACACAGCAACTGCTTGACAGATGTTCACATCTGCTTTATAACAGTGATTATTTATTCTCCACTATTACAGTGGTCCTTATGAATAGTCCAAGGAAAGAAAAGCATAGAGAAGCACAAACTATGGTTCCTCAGAGTGTCCTTGGAGATCCTCAAGTTCTGAAGCTACAGCAGGGCTGGGCGGGAGGTGTGCACATACACGAGGAAGCGTGGAGGAACTGTAATTAGGAGGGGCGGGATCTTTGGTAAATAAATAGTACTTGCCTAGCGTAGTTATTCAGATTCTCAGATTTGCATTAATAAACTAAACTAAGCTGTAGGCCAGTGTCACCCTGTGGGCCACCGTCTGAAGCTTCTGTGAGCCTAGCCCTCACCCTGAGTCTGGACTCTGGGTGGCTTCAGTTCAATAATAGAAAACCTGGCCTCGTTGCCTCATCCAAAGTCCCCTTTGAAGGTGACAAGGCTGGAAGATGTAAGCTTATTTCTCAAATTTTCATGCAATGTAGTTGAGAGGGTTTTCAAAAAAAAAATAGCATTTATCACTTTTCCAGAAACAAAGTCCTGTGACACATTTATTATAATCCTCTCCCTTGCCAGAGAAAAGCCAAAGAGAGCTCTCTGACCTCACACCAGTCCCCCGACTTCTCGCTGAGCCCTCTTGAAAGGGCAACAGCAAGAATGAACAGGAATCTGTTCATGAAGCGCTTGTTCACAGGAAAGATTAAACACTCCGGACGTTATTCTGAGCTGCCGGCTGGGCTGGGACTTGCAATGCATCCAGCCTGGATGTGACACAAACCAAGTTCCCAGGAGTGAACCGGTGCATTAGCAAGGATGCTCATCCCACAACACGGGCTATCGATTTGTTTGGTAATTACATCTGCAGTATCCAACTCAGGCAGGCACAAGGAGGGAGGACGGGTTCTACTGCAGAGATTGGGCCACAAAACTTCCTCCAGCCACAGAGGACAGCAATTTCAATTCTGTCCCCAAGATCTTCTGCTGTGTACCAGGGCATAGAAACAGCCATGGTTTGAGGAATGGTTCCTCATTCTTTTCTTTTTTCCTAAACCAAAGGTCAGTTGCCTTTGTTTTCTGCCTCAAAAGCATTCTGGGAGAGAATTCTGCATTCTGCCTCAAAGCATTCTGGGAGAGAATTCTGCATTCTTCCTCAAAGCATTCTGGGAGAGAATTCTGCATTCTTCCTCAAAGCATCCTGGGAAAGAATTCTGCATTCTGCCTCAAAGCATTCTGGGAGAGAATTCTGCATTCTTCCTCAAAGCATCCTGGGAGAGAATTCTGTATTCTTTTCAGTGAAAAGGAAATGGCACACACAGGACTAATCTAGCTGCATTTAGAAACCTCAGCCTGTCTGTAGAAGCAGAAGGTACTTGAGGCCATATAGAATGTCTACACATGTGACCCCCCNCACACACACACACAGGAGCCCATAACAAAAAGGGGATACTTTTAAATGCAAAAACTGAATCCTAATTTCATCTTCTCTATATAAAAATATAGATCCGTCCATCCACATTTAGACATTACATAAGCAGATAGATGCCCACAGTGTGGATATGCCCACTGCATGCTGTTTGAATATAAAAGGAACTGGGCCACACACCTGTGCGCAGAGTCTGATGAGTCACCTGCTGGGAATAGTCCCCGTAGCCTGGGACAAGGCAGTATGGGGCTATTCCTCACTGACAGATATTACAGTGGACCCAACTGTGGTGGCTAGTTTTAACTTGATGAACTCTAGGATCACCTGGAAAGGCATCTCAGTGAAGGACTGTCTAGATCAGATGCCTTTTGGCACGTCTGTTGGGGAGTATCTTGGTTACCTTAATTGAGGTGGAAAGATCTGCCCACTGTGGGTGTCACCATTCCATGACTGAGGTCCTGGTGAGCTGAGTGGAGTCAGGTATGTGTCTGGACAATGGATGCAATGTGACCAGCAGCTTCGAGCCCCTGTCACTGTGGCTTTTCTGACACAATAGAATGTAACCTGGAATTTTGAGCCAGATAACCCCATTTCTCCCTTGTGTTGCTTTTATGGTTGTTTTGTTTGTTTGTTTGGTTTTGTTTGTTTTTTTAATCACAGTAATAGGAAATGAAACTAAGACACCAGTTGTTAATGATTGGAATACTACTTTAGAGTTTCCGTGTATGGTGTGTGTGTATGTGTGGTGTGTGTGGTGTGTGTGGCGTGTGGTATGTGTGTGTGATGTGCAGTATGTGGTGTGTGGTGTGCAGTATGTGTGTGGTGTGTGGTATGTGGTGTGTGGTGTGCGGTATGTGTGTGTGTGTGGTGTGTGTGGTGTG
Organism: Neotoma lepida; assembly: GCA_001675575.1. Lineage (NCBI taxonomy): Eukaryota > Metazoa > Chordata > Mammalia > Rodentia > Cricetidae > Neotoma > Neotoma lepida. The sequence continues at coordinate 122,006 of LZPO01075902.1, forward strand.
TGTGGCGTGTGGTATGTGTGTGTGATGTGCAGTATGTGGTGTGTGGTGTGCAGTAGGTGTGTGGTGTGTGGTATGTGTGGTGTATGGTATATGGTGTGAGTGTGTGTAGGTGTGTGTTGTGTGGTGTGTGTGTATATGTATGTGGTGTGTGGTGTGTGTGTNTGTATGTGTGGTGTATGGTATATGGTGTGTGTAGGTGTGTGGTGTGTGTGTATATGTGTGTGGTATATGGTATGTGGTGGATTCCAGATGTGAGTTGGGAGGCTGACCTGTGGAACTTGGAGCGTCCTGACCTATCAGAAAGCAAGGAAGCCATGGAAAGCTTTGAAGGTCACTTCACAGGCTCAGGGACTCACGGGAGAGTCCCTGGATGAAGAGAGAAAAGGATTGTCAATGAGGCAATAGCTGAAACTCATCAGATATGCTCACACCTGTGAGTACCTTGTCAGGATGGCAGTGCCTCTCTTGTTATTTTATAAACTAAGAAACAGGTGGAAAGGGTTAAGTGATTCTTTCTGTGCATGGATGTTGCGTGTGCATGTTCACTTGTGTGCACGTTCACTTGTGTGCATGTGACATGTAGAAATCATTCCTTAGATGCCATTGACCTTTCTACTTCATTTATTTATCATCTGTCTGTCCGTCCATCCATCCATCCATCCATCCATCCATCCATCCATCCATCCATCCATCCATCCATCTATCTATCTATCTATCTATCCATCCATCCATCCATCCATCCATCCATCCATCCATCCATCCATCCATCCATCCATCTATCTATCTATCTATCTATCTATCTATCTATCTATCTGTCTGTCTGTCTGTCTGTCTAGCTATCATCTGTCTATTTATTTTTGAGGTGGGGTACCTTACTGGCCTGAAACTCTCCAAATAACCCTCTCTGCTGACCAAGGACACCTAGAAATCTGTCTGTCTCCACTTTGCCTGCGCTGAGATTACAGGAGCACAATACCACACTTGGCTTTTCTAAAGTGGTTTCTGAGGACGGAACTCAGGTCCTCAAGCTTACACAGCAAGCATTTTCCCAACTGAACCATCTCCTCAGGCCCCATTTGCCCTTTTGTAGACTGCTGCTTCTAGAGCTACCGAATCATCCACGAGGGCTATTTCTCTCTGGAAAAATTTCATCTAATCCATGAAAAATAAATGATAGTTTTGAATAGCGCTGGTTTGCAGACTTGGTGATGATATTCATTACCAGGTAGCATCACGAGAAAAGGCAAAACCCACACATTACTCACTTTGTGGTGGGATTTATTTTGAATTTAAATTTGATTATGCTCTTACCACACTTCCCAGGATAGAGAAGGTGCAGAGAGTCCTGCCTGTCACCACAGCAGAGCACAGATGATGGGAACAACCAAATTTCTTGTGGACAATAAAGTAGACATAGAGGTGGCTGTGCACAGTGGGGAAGTGTCCTGGTTAGCCTTAATGGTCAGTGTGACACAACCTAGAGGCACCTGGGAAGAGGGAACCTCAGTGGAGGAATCGCCCAGATCTGATTGGTCTATGAGATGTCTGTGGGGCTGTGTCTTGATTGCTAACTGATGTAGGAGGGTTTAGCCCTCTGTGAGTGGTGCCATCCCTAGGCANGCAGGCCTAGCTGAGCACGAGCCAGTGAGCCAATAAACAGCTTTCCACTGCAGCTTCTGCTTCAGTTCCTTCTTGAGTTCCTGCCCTGACTTCCCTTGAAGATGCTTGTGACATGGAATAGCAAGCCAAATAAACCCTTTCCTCCCCAAGTTGGGAGTGTTTTGTCATGGCATCAGAAATGCAACCAGATTGGGGACAGCAAGGGAAAACTGCAGACAGAAGGATGCCTGTAGAGCGTGTCATTCATCCACATCAAAAGGGCCTTATTTGACCTTGTTGGTCAGCGTTCCATCACTGTGACAAAATGCTTAAGACAGCCACATTTAAAAGATAGAAAGGTTTACTTTGGCTCACGATTTTGGAGGTTTCAGTCCATGGTTGATTGGTTCTGTTGCTTTGAGACTTGCAGGGCAGAGCAAACTGTTTGTCTCAACACACACACACACACACACACACATAAAGAAAGTGAGAAAGACATAGTCAAGATCTCAGTAGCCCCTGGCAGAGCACATTTAGTGTCCTAATGTTGTCCCACTGGGGACCAGGTCTTCAACACGTAAGGCTGGGGAGTTGCTCCTTCAAGTTACCAGTTCAAACCAACAAACCAAACACTGAGAGAACACTGAGAAGTGGGCACTGACAGGATATCTGATGGTATTGATAAATAAGTGTTTGGAAATGGTATTATACTCAGTATTAATAAATGAGTGTCAGTTTTGTCTAATGTATTGCTAAAATATATTTACACGAAGAAAACATTTTAGAAAGAAAACCTAGGATAAGTTGGGCAGCCCTAATATAAAACCCCCAAATCTGAGATTTCAGTTTTAGTCTTTTGTAGCAGTTTAGACTTCAGAGTTTGGAATGAGGGATGCTGGGCCTCTAACATTTATGCAAATATTTAAGAATCTGGAAAAACCAAATTCTGAAACATGTCTGGTCCCAGGCATTTCTGATGAGAAATATCCAATTTCTTCCCCGAATTGGTAATGGAAGGTCACTGTAAAAGTTAACTCAATGCAAGCAAACAATGTTACTAAATTCTAGTTGTCTAGGGAACTTTAACTGTTGAGGAGAAAGTGGTGAGATATTTATTCAAGCAAGACATTTTAGGAAAAGCAAGTCCTAGAGGTGGAGTTCTGGCCATGAGCCTGGGGCGGGGAGCACAGTGGAGACCCTTGGAGTTGTTGGTGCTCTCTCTGATGGGCTACCTCCAGACACTTCCTGGATGTGCTGCTAGGGTCCCAAAGCACCTGGCTTTGGGAACCACTATATCATTAGCTATTAAAACATAATTATATGGGGCTGGAGAGGTGGCTCAGAGATTAAAAGCACTGGCTGCTCTTCCAGAGGTCCTGAGTTCAATTCCCAACACCCACGTGATGGCACACAACCATCTATAATGAGATCTGGTGCCCTCTTCTTGCCTGCAGGCATACATGCAGGCAGAATACTGTATACATAATAAATAAATAAATCTTAAAAAAACATATCATAATAGCATGGCTCTCTGGTTTTTCTGCTCAAGAGTAAAAGAAGATTTGTACTCCAATTTCATTGCATGGAGCATGCATGAGCTTCCACTGCCAGCTCCTTCCTTTCTGGCACGTTCTCTGGGCACACCCAGCATCTCTCCCACGTGTGTCCGAACCCTTCCCTCACTCTGCGGTTTTGTCTTCTCGCTTGCCACCCCAGTTTAGATGCCACTGAACACAGAGGTTTCACCTCCTGACGTGCAGCTTGGTAAATAGATCTCCAGCTTCACTCTATTTTACCATGAGACATGGTGGGTTTTGTTTGTCTGTTTAACATTTAACAAGCCCCACCACTGGACTGTAACTCCACAAGAGCAGCACCTATGTTTGTCCCCACCTATGGGCTAGGCTCAGTGCACACTCGCACAAGACTTGATGCCGTTTGGGAACATAAAATTCAGGCCATTGGGCGGGGGATGCTAAATCATGCGGACTCTCCAAGTCAAACTGACTGGGTTTATACGCCGGTTGTCCTTGTGCTGCTGTGTGTCCTTAGACAGCTTGTGTCTACTCTCTGTGCATCCACTTCCTGATTAATGGCAGGCTTTAAATCACAGGGACCTTTCAATCATGAAATGAGTTAATATTCACTAACCACTTAAAGGGTACTTGATGCTGAATCTTACACGTTCCTATACTATTCTAGCTGCATACTGTTATTACTGTTATAGACAGTCAAACATGCATGCAGAAGATACAAAGTTCCATTCTTTTATCCCATCAAATTTTAGTTACAGGGATATACACAGCACCAGTAAACACTGTGAGTGTCATACGGCTGTAATGTGGAGGTGTGATGCATATCCCACTGCCTTTAAGCTAGTGTGACATGAATGCTTGTGCAGTTAGCTGTCTGACATGGGATGTATGCATTAAACCAGAATTCCTACTGTGTTCCAGCTCTGTACCGGACATTGGTGACACAGCAAAGAGACGAACAGGAGACTATGCAATCATGGACTGGAGGGTCCTGGTTCATCCACCTTCATTCAAGGACGTGTAGAGTCTAGAAGACGATGGACAGCAGAGACAGGATCTGGATCAGAGACAAGGTAGAACTTTCAAGATGTGGCAATCAGCAAGCCCTGGGTAGCACTGGCTTGACTTTTCATTCTCCCCAAACCCCTGGATGAGGGAATAAGGAATCCCATAATTTGAATAGTTTTAGTGAGGTCTTGTGTAAGGCCACAAAGACAGATTGGGCTCATTATCATATTTCCCATTATCTCTGTAATTATTTGACTCTTTCACTGTTCACTGGACTTTTGGAAATGGGGTTAGACTGTCCAGGTCTCTGAAGTCCCACCCTGCAGGTAGACAGTGATTAGCTCCACTGTGGTCAGAGAAGAACTCTGTACAGAGAGGTGAAGGGTTTTCCCCAAGGTAACACAGCATTGTTAACAAGGCTAAATTAGAACTCAGAATGTGAGCAGCTATCTCTCAGAGTTGGGGATGCTGCCTAAGAGACATGGAAGCATAGCAATGTCTTCAGCTGTGGCTGTAGGGATGCCTAGGTTTACAGATTCTAGAATCCCTTCGGTCCCGTCTCTCCTTTCACAAAGGAAAAGATAACACCATTAGTTATTACAGAAGCATCCTCTAGGAGTGGGTGGAAGTTGATTTTTACTATGGTGCCAGCACTAAGTCCCCAGGAATNTCTATTTAGATGTTGGTATTGGAGAGGATTCTGAAGTCTGGTCCCAGGAGTCCGAGTTAGCGTTAGCAATGCCTTACAGTGACAGAACCCAGAGGATAAACACCAGTTGTGCCATGCCTGTGTGTTCACTAACCAACACGCTGATGTGTCTCAGCTCTTGGGGTGACTAGGCCCCTGGGGAAAAAGAGAGTGACACCCTGTGACAGAGGTGGGCAGAGATGGCTCTACTGTGTAAAATGACAGAGGAATGAGAGTTTGAATCATATTACAGAAGCCAGCCATGTGACAAAATAGAAAAGAGACACATGTTAGGCAGTGAGGACAGAGGATGAATTGGACCGTGAAGTCCTTCAGAAAATGAAATATGTCTTCTCTTTGGACCCTCTGCATCCAGGGCTGTGTCAACCAAGACCCAAGAGTAGGCATTGGTTCACGGTGACCGGACTGGAGTGACCTGTCAGTGGTGTCAACAGCATCAGTCATTGGATGGACATTTACAGTGACCTAGACCCTCAGCTAAGTCCCCTGCGAGTCATGATGGATTTAACCCTCACAACAGTCATGTGAAATATGCATTAATGTCTCCATTTCTCAGGTAAAAAAACCAAGGCAGGATTTAGTTCCTCCCCTGATGTCACCCCATTAAAAAGTGGCAGAGCTGAGCTTTATGCCCAGCCCCATCGGATTCCAGAGGCTATGCTTTAGCCTTTCATAATAATTGATTTTCGTTACTAAACTATTTTCCAGACTGCTTTGTAGCCCATATACTACGATGATTCTGTTCATCCTCTCAGGCAGTCTATTTAAACCCCAAATATTCAGCCTCTGAAAGGCTGGTCTGGTGGTAATGGGTTATCATGGAAGATCCTGAAACGGAAGTTCTACACTGTATTCTTGACCAGACTTGAAGCACCAAGGAAACACACCTCTCTGTCTATAGAAAGGTGTCTCCAGAAGGCTTAATGGCAGAAGGAAGACCCCTCTTGAGTATGGATGGAAGTGTCCCAAGGACCTGCAGTCCCAGACTTTGGAGAAAAGATAATAAAATAAATAAATAAATAAAAAGGTGAGTGGCGGCAGCCTTTCTCTCCCCTTGCTTCTGACTATGACGTAACAGGATNAGCTACCTCACAGGAGCCGCCAGGCTTTTCCCCACCCTGGTGGGCTCAAAGTGTGAGCCGGATAAAGCCTTCCTCCCTTTGTTTACTTCTTGCCAGGGATTTGGTCACAGTAACAAGACAACTAATACAACAATTGAGGTCACTCCTTCAATCTTATCCAACTAGGAATGGCAGGGCTGAGACTGCTTCAAAGTCTGGGTTCCAAGCCCTGTCTTATGAGAGGAGGTGCCCAACTTGGGAACCACAGTACTTGGAAACCACTGTGTGCTTCTAAGCACGGGATCACTGGTATCCAGTAGACTGCGTAGTTCTAGTCTGGGATGCCAGCTATCCCCAGAATTCCCTCCCATAGCCGATCACTGTATTTGCCCCAGTCCCATTATTCTATGAGAGGTACAGGGCACACCATATGGCCATCTTAAATGTCCATTTCCTCATCCTTACGCAAGTAAGAGAAGCTTCCTCTTCTGCCTCACCTAGTTGTTCTGGGTTTCCAAAGAGGCAAGGATGCTCAGCTGGGAGCTTTTCCACAATACCAGGTAAGAAGAACAGGCATAGTTGAGCTGAAGAGGTGGCTCCATGGTTAAGAGTGCTTGCTACTTTTCCCGAGGACCAGAGTTCAAATCCCAGAGTCCACATTGGGACCACCTTTGACTCTAGCCCTGGATAAATCTGGCACCCTTTCTTGACTTCATTGAAACACCCACACATGTGGCATTCACCTCACACTTCCACACTAAAGATAAAATAAATCCTCTTTATTAAAGNGCAGACACACCTCTGAAAGGTTGATTGGTGGAGGTAAGGTCCNACCTACCTCTGTTTCCTGAAAGTGACTCAGTTCATACCCAAACGTCATGACTAAGGATCTCTTTAAATATCCAAGGCTAAGANGGGACAGTAACCCAAGGGAGGGTAATAGGCCCTAAAGCAGTCTAAGANTGGGGAATTTGAATACAGTGGATCAGGGAGAGNGAAGTGGAGAGTCCACTCCCTAACTTACTTTTCTGTATCCTCAACTCTCCCAATGCCAAATCCGGCTCAACTCCTGGCCCCTCTACCCGCTTTAAAAGCCAACAAATGCATTTCTAGTTATTGACCAGAAGGGGTCACTGCGGAGCAAGCAGAGCCCCAGGCACTCCTAAACCAGTACACAGCCATCCATCCACACAAACCCATCCTGTTAGCCTTTTCCAGACCAATACTCGCTCCTTTATTCCTGTGTTCTGGCTTTTCTTGCCCTATCTTGTTCTCTCTCCTCTTCATCCTTTACACCTCGGTGTACCTTCTATTCTCTTGCAAAGAATTTGCAAAGTCCACACTGATGTTGGGGGCTACGGTCCACACTGCTACTAGGTCTACAAGAATAAAAGATTTTTTTTCCCTGTTCAGGGTGGGACCTGGTGTCAGTGTTTNGAGGTCCTTAAGACTTAGTGAAGGCTCCTTCTAGGAGTTTCAAACTCTGGAGGTAGGNGAAATGGTTACTATACCAAGTATTAAAAGGCTCCAAGGGAGAAACGGGCTGGAGGGAGAACCCTACGGTAAAACGAGACATTGTTGTCTGCATCCTGTGTTTCTGGAGTTTGAGATTCTGAGCCTCTGCTGGGATTGGGGTGAGGAGGGAGACAGAAGATGGAAAAGCCAAAAAGTTGCTAACTCCTTGTAATCCTCAAACACCTCCCAACCCCCCACCCCCACCCCAGTGCTTTCTTTGCCAAATCGGACTGCTGCTTCACACACAAGCTGCAGGTTCTCAGGGGGTGGGGAGGAGGGGTGGGGGAGGGGTGCGGGCTTTGGCAGCGGGGACGCGAGGCAGGCCCGCTGCTGCAAGGCACAAAAGAGATATCCTTTACAGCGCCGCAGGCACAGATGTGACGCTGCGCCCCTCTGCGGGTGGGGGCCGGCTCGACAGATGGCAAGAAACCGCGCTGGCGACGGATTGTCCATCAAATGGCATTTTCTGGATGGGGGACGGGGGAGCCCACGGCCCCCAGGCATAAAGAGGAACATAGGGGCACCCCGACTTTGCAGAGCTCAGCAGTCCTTCCCAGAAGTGGGTACGGGGAAGGCAGGTTGGAGTGGGCGGATAGGTGGGGCTGTTTTTACTAGCTCCCTCAACGGAAGATGCTGCTCCAAGTCTTGCAAAGGGATAGGGAGGTGGCCCAGCCCCGGGAGT
>LZPO01075902.1:132495-152624 GCA_001675575.1 Neotoma lepida
CATCTGGTGACAGAAGTATTTGGTCTACAGTCTTGTCTATTTTAGGGGTACACTGGGGAGGAAAGCAGGATCTTGATGCTGTTTTAATTTAGAAAAGTGTCCCTAATATTACCACACTTGGAACCTTCATGGTTCTGCCTTCCTGTCTGCCTGTCTGTCTGACTGACTGTCTGTCTAATTCTACCAACATACCATTTTCTTGCCAATAGCTTCGATCGTATGAATTGACTGAGGGATAGCCTAGCCCTACAGCTTTTATTTATTTTAATTTCGTCTGTGTGTGACTTTTGCAAGAGTTCCACATACCCTCAGTGTTTTCTTACCCTTGACGTGTTTTAATGTCCTGGGTTTCTATCCCCCTGGACAACACCCTTGAAGTTTATGTCCGAGTTCTATAAGCTCTTGATTGGTAATTTAAGGAATACTTTTATGATTGGCAGCTCCTCTCTGTAGAACACACTCTGGTCTATAGATGTGTTATCTAATCCAGGATAGAGATTGCAGGGAGCATTTACATCCAAGTCCCCAGAAAGGCCTGGGCTTAGTTTTGTTTCAACAGACTAACCGTAAGACCTGAATCATCCCCATTCTCACCCACATCAGCTGTATGCAGTGATGGTCAGTTCCGGTTCCCTTCCAGTGTTCTGTGTCACTGGAGGGTAGAAATGTCGTGTTTCCAAAGCCGAGCTCTTAGGAGGAAAAAGGAGAAACATGCTGCATAGCTTTGGCGGAGCCTGGGTGACTCTTTTTGAGACAAGCTACAGACTTGTTCTCATTAGGAATGTTTAGTTGTTTGAGCCAAGCCCAGTTCAGTCAGAGGATCGGCATAATCCAGGCCTGTGGGAAGATGGGGGAGGCGTGGGTGAACCGATAGCCAATCCTGTTGGTTATACACTTAATATTTGATTGTAGATGAGGGTCCCTCCCCTGGATGAACCTCCCCAGGATATCTCAAGCCTATGGCTGAAGATAATTTAGTGCCAGGACTGAGGAATGCATTTTAAGTTGTTGATTCCACAGCAATGAGCATATGACAGACAATTGCTTTCTAATCAGAACTCCCCCCTCTCCCCCGAGTGGCTCTGGCTCCTCCCTTCTCCTCACCCCGCCCCCGAGTGAAGCATTCTTGATGAGGCAAGAGTTTTATCATGTATCAAATTTCGAGCAGATGTCTGCCTCAAATGTCAGGATGGCAGAGCACAGTGAGATGCCATATACCATAGTGGTTGCTTAAGTGCTAATGGGAGCATCAGACAACCTGGAATCCTGTCCTGGAGCTTTCGTTTACCTTACCAGGTGTGTTTGTCAGTTTGAAAATAGAATCTGTACCTATCACTACCTCACCTCAGCCCATGGGAGCCAGGTGAAAGTCTGCAATGTGTGGCATACAGTGTTTGCTCCATAGACCTTTGTCCTGTAAGGCAGCTCATAGTGACTGAAGTCTCCAGTTCTGTTTCTTTTCTCCCTCAAACAATGCTAACAATTGACATAATAAAAGTTCAGCTCTGGGCAGCCTACTAAGTTGAGGTGAAATTAATACATATGAAGTCAAGTAGGCATGACCCATAGTTTCCCCTCCATGTACGTGGCTTAATTTTTCTTCCTGTTACTGGGATAAGATATTCCCTTAAAAAAGCAACTCAAGGGAGAAAGGGTTTATTTCAGCTCATAGTTCAAGGGTATAGAACAACGTGGTGGGGAACTCACCAGGATGGGAGCTTTAGACAACTGATCATAAGGAATCCACAGCCAGAAACAGAGTGATAACACTCAGGCTCAGCCATTTCCTGCTACAACCCCAACCTAGGGAATGGTGTCACCCACAGTGGTGGTTTTTCCACTCCCGTTAACCTAGTCAAGATCATTTCCCATGGACATGCCCAAAGGCCCACCTTCCGGTGATGCTAGCTCTCCTTAAATTGACAACTGAGATTAACCAGCATGGGAGGTTAACTCTTTTCTTCTCTGGTTGTTGAGTTGGGGGTGGGGGCCCAGTGAAGTAGTATCTGGATTCTGAAGGGATCTGTAAACACCTTATAGAGCAGCCTTTGGTTTGTGTAGGGAACATGGGGAATTGGCAGTCTTAAAGTCCCCCTCCCCCCTTTTTTAATACCGTACTCTCACTCCAAGTTTTATCAAATCTATATATATAGTTCACATCAATAATTCTTTAAGAACAGAACAGGAAACCCAGGCTTAGTGGTGGACACCTATAGTGCTAGCGCTCAGGTCACTGAAGCAGGAGGATTGTGAGTTCACCACCAGCCTGGATTGCATGGTGAGACCCTGAGAGAGGGGATGGGGAGAAAAGAAGGAAAAGTAAGAAAGAAACCAAGAGTGGAAGAAAGAAAACGGGCATTTTAATTTGCTCCTCTGTTGCTGTTATAAACACCGCCCACATGTGACATTGGGGAAAAGGGTGTGTTTCCTCTTATACTCCCAAGTCACACTCCATCACTGAGGGAAGTCAGGGCAGGAACTCAACACAGGAACCTGGAGGCAGGAGCTGATGCAGAGGTCATGGAAGGGTGCTGCTTACTGGCTTGCTCCTTATGACTTGCTCAGTCTGCTTTTTTGCAGAACCCAGGACCACCAGCCCAGAGATGGCACTACCCATAGTGGTCCGTGCCCTTCCTTATCAACCATTAATCAAGAAAATGCCTCCACAGGTCTTACCTACAGGCCAATATGATGGAGACAGTTCCTAAATTGAGACTGCCTCTTCTGGGTGGCTCTGCGATGTGTCCAGTTGACAGCTGAAGCTGAGTAGAACAGAGGGAAAGGGAGAGGGGGGCAGGGTGGGGAGAGGGAGACAGGGAGAAAGGGAGGGAGGCAGGAATGTGAGTAACTATTTAGAATGGAAATTCTAGCAGGGATGATCTTAAGAAAACCAAAACAAGGTTCCTCACAATCAAACCTCACCCTATAGGACCTGGCAGGAACCCTCCCTCCCTCCCCAGGAATCAATAAGATCAACGACTTACAGGGAGACCTCTCTCTTACATCCACAAAGAAGGAGAGTCACATTGTTAGGTGTTCCTTTAATTCCTTTGTTAATCACTCAGCCTCAAAAAGTTTGTACCTAAGAAGTTCCCGATCAGCGAAAACCTAGCCTTTGAAGCAGCTCAAACCATAGTAATCATATCGATAAATAGCCATAGCCGGGGACTTAATGAACGTGTAAAAATCATTAGGAATTAGCATATGAATTGTTTGCGGATGCGTGAGCATTTGTTAAGGGCTAGCGCAGCAGCCCCCTTAAATAGAGTGTGTTTTCCCTTTGCTATTTGTTTGGCAAGCTATTAATTTTCTTCAAAAATCCTTTCCATGCAGAATACTCCAGAAGCTGACTGGAGCCCAGTCCCTGTCCAAAGGCTCATAAATTCCAAACTATTGGAGGTTTTACTGCATGAGGGGAAAGATGGCCAAATTGTAAAGCAGGGGGAAAAATGCTTTTGAACTATTTAATTTGAGACTCCCCCTGGTGCCAAGCCATCGGTTCACACATTTGTGCTGACTCCATCCGTGGGATCAGGGTGAGGGGCATTTGGATGGCGCTTTTCTGACAGCCNGTGCTTAAGAGCCAGTGTTCTGAGGGTCACAGAAAATGTTTGCCCTGGCCATGAACACATGCTCTTCTGGGGAAGGGAGCAACATCGCTGGGGTCAAACATTTCCCCATCTGAAAGATTGAAATTTGTTGAATGGCACACAGGGGTCAGTGGTGGGGACCCTTGGTGACATTTCTTCTGTGTTTGCTTGGCAAATGTGATTAGCTTTAAGGAAGCATGGAGTGGAGATGGGCAAGGGATGTTGGATGGGCTGATTGACATGTGCAAGGCTCCAATCTGGGGGAAGCTAAGCTCTCTCCCAGCCCTGCCTCTATCTGACACACAGAGGGTTCCGATCAATGCCATTGAACGACACATGCTGCAAACAAACTCTCCCTGGTGTCAGAATGAGGTTCCCCAGATAAAGATGTCTGTCTGGCTCAAGGGGTAGCCATGTTTGCTACCCAGTAGAAGTCAGTAGTTTAGATCGAATGCCTTCAGCCTTGTGAGTCTCCTTGGACTGCTACCAGACTCCACCAGTGCCCAAATCCTAATTTCTGTGAGGAGGAAAGAGGCCCCATGAATGGACCTTATGCTCCGCAAGTACATCAAGTGTTGTACAGGGTCACAATAAATTAAAAACCTGTCCCTACTTTCTGGAAAGCTGGATCCATCTTCCTGCAAGCTAGAATTGGCTGGGGCGTAGGAAGAGTTCAACAGCTTGTTACTAAGACTCTGCTGAGGTGTGAAAGGATGTTCATGGGGTGCTCAGACTCCCTGGCCTTGCCTCTTGTTCATGCCAATACTCTGGGGGGTGTGCATGTGTGTGTGTTTGTATGTGTGTGTGTGTGTGTGCGTGTGTGTGTGCATGTGTGTGTGTGTACATGCTTATGAGTACCTGTGCTCCCCAGTACGTGTGTGTGTTTGTCTCTATCTGTCTGTCTGTCTGTGGCTGTGTCCCTCTTTCTCTCTGTGTGTATGCACGTGTGTGTGTTCAGGTGCCCACACACGTGCATGTTTGTGCACATGGAAGCCAAAGGACAACACTGGGTGTTATTCAGGCATAGTCCACCTTTTGTTCTGCTTTTCACATTTTCTTTTTTTCTTGTTTTTGGAAACCAACTCTCTTACTGTCTGGACCTTGCCCAGGCAGGTGGAGGCTAGCCAGTGCACCCCCGAGAGATGCCCATCTCTGTTTGCCCAGCACTGGGATGACAGATGTGTGTATCAGACCTGATGTTGTTACATCAAGCACCTCTGCTCATTTCTGCACGTGACTTTGCGGTTCTCCAAAGAGGCTGAACTCTGCAGAACTGTGTGCAGAATCTGCCAGGCAAAGAAGTCAAGTCAATGGTTCTCCTTACTATCTACAAGCACTTACTGGCTAGGAGAATTCTGGCAAATGACTCGACCTCAATCTTTATTTCCTCATCCATAAAATGGGCTAATAATAGCAACCACTTCAAAGAACCCTTGAGGGGACTGAGTGAGCTCATTTATGGATAGCACTGCCTGACATGCGGGAAGGACTTATCCTGTGTTAGTTCTTGTTATCAATAATAAATCACAGTTTTTATTACTCCTTCACGCTGGGCCCATCATGGAGGAAAAATTGAGCAAAATATGACTTCTCCCTTCAAGGGTGTCACCGTTTTCAGAAAGGGAGACACAAACCCGCAAATGTAGGACTCCAGTTGATTAGGCTTATATACTTCAAGAGGGGTGGGCATGGAGGTATAGGGATATGGTTCCAACAGAGAAGGGAGAGACCCCCAGTGCAGCACAGGGACACTTGCTAAGTCCACAGTTCTCAAGTATTTGATCTATGAAATGGATATGACTTTAATTTTCATTAATTTAATCTACCAGTGAGACATGATGAGGAGAAAGGTACTCAGGAGGGTCTCAGAGACCATTTCTTCTTCCAAGAGTAAAAGCTGGTGAAACCATCCAGAGGGGTATCACCTGTGGGGGACACCAGAAAGGAACAGCCCACGTAATAACAATTCCCACAACACACACCCCTCTGCCGCTGGCTCAAGGGCACTGTCTCTGGTGTGGGCCATTAGGTTTCTTGTCTTTCATGGTCTAGATAGCTAATATAAATGCATTCTATGTTCTTTAAGCAACCAGCGATGGGGGAGGGGATGGCAGGGAGCCCACAGACATCGAAGGTGGCATTGCCAACAGGGGACGGAGTGCACAATGCAAAAGCAGCTGCATCTGGCTGTGGCATTGAGTGGTAATTTCACTTATTCATGCCTTCAGGGGTTTTATTGAGATACTGTGCAGTGCAGTAGCAATCGACCAGCAGGAAGTCCCTGATCTTATGGAAGAAAAAGAAAAGACAGAGAATAAAGCACCATCAACAAACGAATAGATGGTCTGGTGACAGGCAGGCCTGTAAAAAAGAGGATAAAGAGGTGTAGGGTGAGGGGAGGAGGCCACTTTGTGGAACATAGTGGTTGAGAATCCGGATGAGAAGGAGCAGGCTTCTGACAACCGGGGACAAAGTATTTGAATTAGAGGGAACAGTGATGAACAGGTCCTGGGGTGGAAGCATGCTTGAGACTTTGAAGAACAGTGGAGGGAGAGAGAGAAGGGAGTCACAGCTATAGAAGATGCCTCCCAAGATGCAACAGGAGCTAGATGAAGGGGAATCTTGGGAAAGAGTCCCTAGGCTCTCAACTCCGAATCTCCCCCACCCAGGGGGGTGTCAGTCCTGGCAGCCTGGGTACACATCCCAATCTGCTCCTGTAGGCTCCTGTCCCAACTCTGATGCAGCCAGGGGTGACTCTGAACAGCACAGCTTCCTTCCTGTGTTAAAGCGAAGCAGTGACATTTCCAGTGTCTCTGACTGTGACCCACCAGATCAGGAAACTGAGACAGACGATTTTTAGACCAGACTCGTGGTGGTAAATTTTGTTCCCATGGTATCAGGGGGATGAGTCTTGTCTCTCTCTCATGGCCTGGTGTGTAAACCAGGGCTGTTCCTTGCACTCAAAAGTAGTCTCCAGGCTCTGTACACTCTCAGTGCGCTCGCTCTCTCTCTCTCTCTCTGCCCTCTCTCTTTCCCTCTCTCTCTCTCCCCCCTCACATTGAAATCTTGCAGAGGGAGTTCCCACACACTACAGCCTCTATGAGGAGTCCCATGACATAAAAATTCTGAATTAAGATGTCATAGAAACAAAGCCAAAGCAAATATAGGCTGAAGCCTAAAACAGTTATGAAATAATTCATGTCTGCATGTATCCGTTCAAAACAATCTGTAAGATTCCCTGGACACAGATGTGTCATATGCAGGGAGTCCCTTAGTTGGTGGATTCTCAGAGCTCAGATCCTGCCTGCAGCTTCACAGAGCAGAGACACTCACCCATGGGTCACTGTTCACGGGCTTCATTAAAAGTTAAACTTAGCCAGAGAGTTGGAAGTCTGAATGACCATTGCAGGTCTGTGGGAAGAGAGGTGTGGGCCAGCAAGATGGCTTAGTGGGTAGAGGCACTTTCAGCCAAGCCTGACCTGAGTTCAATCCCTGGGATCCATGTAGTAACAAGAGAAAACTGTGAGGCAAGATAACCTTTTTCCTTCTGCGAGCTGAATTAACTTGGGGGCTTGTTACAAAGATGCCAAACTGACCAACACAGTTGCCAATATATTCACAAGTGGCAATGTTCCTCTGTGGGATTCAGGGGAGAACAATTTGAGCCACAAAGGCCAGGGACATCTTTCCCAGTATTTGTGGGATTCTAGAACTTATTACAGGAATTAAATGTGTGAGTAATGAGCAAAGATAACACAGCCAAAAGCACAGATAAGGAAATACGCAGAATAGCAGCACCAGAAGGGTGGGGCTGAAGAGCCTGGAGGTCCTTCAGTGTCTTCATTTACAGGTTGAGGACCAGGGGACACCATTTAGAATGTGCATAATAACAGAATGCATATGTAATTTATAACTACGTGTGTATGTTGATATTCCATTATTTTCCCACTGAGAGAAATACGTAATGAAAAAAAAAAGAGAGAGAGAAACAAAACCCTGACTAGGGAAATGGCTTAGCAGTTAAGAGTATGTATTGATCTTGCAGAAGACCCAAGTTCAGTCCCCAGCATCCACTTTGGACATCTCATAACCCCCTGGTACTCTGGCTTCAGGGGATCTGACGCCCTCTTCTGGCCCCCACAGGCATCTGCACACTCACAGGTGCATATCCCACCACACACACATATATGCATATAATTAAAGATACAAACCTTTAAAAGAAGAAAGCTGGGTATAGTGACACATGCCTTCCTCTAATCTCAACCCTAGGGAAGCAGAGACAGGTGAGTTTCTGTGAGTTTGAGACTACTCTCATCTACATAGTGAGCTCTGGGCCAGCTGAGGCTACATAGTGAGACTCTTCACAAACAAACAAACAAACAAACAAACAAACAGGCTCTATGAGCTCTGGTGCCATGGTCTCTGGTTTGAACAAACATCTCTATTGTAGTCATGTTGACCAAACACCAGACCTCTCTTGCCACCTCAGGCCCCTTCCTGCCCCTGAAGGGTCTCCTGTGGCATATGTTGTCCCCTGACTTGCCGGGGATCCCGATGAGATGTCCATCTGCACCCAGACTGTGCCTAGAGGAGCAGGTGAGCAGCTAGGCTGTTCTGGGCATCAAGTTTCAGAGCCTGCAGAGCAGAAGACAATGGGCTTTTGTTTGTCCAGTTCCCCTGTCCCAGCGCCCCCTCCTACAGCCAGGTGGCAGGTGATGCTGGGGCCCTGTCCACTTCGAGAAATGTGGTGGGTGTCTGAGTGCTGGTGCTGTGTGGGCTGCAGGCCGTGTAACAGGGCGTTTGGAGCAGAAATGAGGGGTCATTTTCATCCTGGTATTTTCCNCCATTCCACCCTTTATCCGTCACCTCACCGTGGTGATGAGTCCACAGTCAGGTGAGAGGTCATCCAGAGCACACATTTCAGAAACTGAAACAGAGCCTCAGTAATTTAGGGACAGGGAGACTGTGACACAGAACACGCATGGCATTTCGGAACACACCAGAAAGAAAATCTAAGAGCTACTGCTGACATCCACGCCACCTGACNTCCGGTCCCAAGACATCACAAGGCTCAGAGGTGCCGGGGAAAGAGGCAAAATATTGACCGATTCTCCTTTTACAAATAGACAAATGAAGCTCAGAGGTATGGGAGGATTTGTCTGAAGTTAGACCAGGAAGCAAGTCACGTCCTCATCCTGCTGTTAGGCAAACTGCCATTGTGAGTGTCACTCAGTCTTTACTATTTACTGTTGTAAATATCAATTTTATGTCCATTTTACAGGAGAAGAAACTGAGGTCTTATAATGATCTGGCATAGACATAGATGCCAGATCTTTTGTTCCAAATGGGTTACTTCCATCCCTCTGAGTTACAAAATCCCTGGACCCAAAGGGGTGTACCTCTAATGCAGACCCACAGAGCCAGAGCAGAAATGACCCAGACACCTTTAGCTACTGAACAGGCTGTATGCCAGAGCTGTCTCTGTTATCACCAGGGTATCTGCTCATCTCACCATGGAGAGAACCAGCATAAATCAATAATAAATCAATTCATCAATCCTGCTGCAGTGGTTTTAGTCCAGGAGCTGAGACTAGGGTCCCAGTGACTATGGAGGTGTTTGGTGTTTTCTGAGGGTCTTCGGATGAAGTAGGTGTTATGGAGATCCCAGCTGTGGCTCAGGTGACTTGCTACTAAAGATATCTGATGTTTGCTACCCACCCTTGAGTCCAAAGAGCCACCTGCTATAGCTCTCCATATTTTGTACTATTTGTCCTCATCCCTCTGGCCACCTCACCACAGGAAAGTATGAGCTCTCCTTCACCAAGCATATGCTCATTAAGTGCCTGGGGAGGGGGCTGTGCAGCTGGGAGGGCTCTGGTCCTCTGGTTAAACCTGTGTGGCCATGAGCATGTCCTTAGCTACCCCTAAGCCCAGAAGTCTGACCCGTAACACAGAGATGGGATGGTTATTGATTCTTGGTGGGACTTGAGTATCAGACAAGGTTGCCCTCGGCCACTCAGGTTCATGTCCAAAGAGAATTTGAGTGTGGAGTATAGCGACATATAAGACACACTGAGGTTTTACCCCTGACTGGGGTAAAACTTGAACCTGAGAATTGGAGCAGTCTATGCTTGACTCTGCAGGTGCAGAGNGATAGTCATGGGCATTGCCCAAGTATAAGGCAATGNAGATTTTCTCCAAGAAGTTATCCATCAAATGACATAATTGTAACTACTGATAATAGCTTTTGAGTACTTGGTGTTTGCCCAACCCTAAGCAAAATACTTTATTTGCAGTCACCCTTCAAAGTAGCTAGGTACTGTGAAATTGTGTAGATGGGAAGATCAGGGAGGTAGACAGTTGGCCTAAGGTCACACAGCTAGGTAATGTGAGAGCTAGGGTTTGAATCTTACATGGGTAACGCTATCTGGAACACTCATTCTGCTATCAGACATAAGAAACAAATTGGGGCACCATATGGAAACACGGGAGCTCTTGACAAGCTGCTCTCTTAAAACCCAATATATGGCTCAATCCTGCTCCATCTTGGTGCCACAGTGGGGCATGGGAAAGAACATGGCTCGGGATAGCCCATCCATTGGCACTGCTGGGTGCTTCTATTTNGGGACTTTTGATGCTTACATTAATGCCACAACCTCCCTGGAAGCAAGTTTTCCCAAGAAATAGANAGAGACAGGAGAGTAAGTTTTGACTAAGACCATCTACACCCCAGGCCAGTGCACCTAGGCACAGACATTGGGCAGTTATGGTCATTTTTCATATACATTATTCCTCATGATTTCTGAGNACTGGACCCAGCCCTTCATTCATTTCATGTACATTCTTTCATNCTACATCCTATATCCATTGATTTTATATCCACCATCTAGTTATCCATCNATCTGTCCTTCCACCCATCTACCCTTTACCCATCTAATCATTCATTCATTCCTCCAATATGTAAACATATTCATTCTCCAGGTATTCATCTGTTTTCAAACTACACTTTTTCTATTCACTCATCCACGTACTATACATATACCTTTCTATCCATCTATTCATCCACCCACTCATTCATCCACCCAACCACCCATTCAACCACCCATCCACCCATTCACTATTCATCCATCCATCTACCCAACTATTCATCTATGCATCATCCATTCATGCACACACCCATCTACCCATCTACCTACCCATCTATCCATCTTCCCATCCAATCAATATTTATTGAGATCTACTTTATTTATTTAACTAATGATAAAAGGCTGATAGTTCAGAATATTTGCTTCTATCTTCTAATCTGGATTCNTTCCTGAAAACTTAACAGCCAGTCATAGTGGGACACAGCTGAAATCTCAGCACTTGGGAGCCCAAGAGAGGAGATTTGGGAGTTCANTTCAGCCTGGGCANAGAGCAAGACNCTGTCTCAAAACCTAAACAGCAGCCAAAACAGTACACAAAGACCTCAGATTTTCTTTCTGCTCTGGGTTATTTTTGCTCTGGAGATTTTCATGACTATTTATTTCATTCCTGTGAGAGAAAAATAATCACAGCACTTNCCATGGTCCTTTCCTTAAACCTGTGTCAAGGGATTTCACACCTGCCTTTAGGTTGCTTGCCCATGCCTTTACCCGGCATTGATCTTCTATCACAAGCAAAGCTTAACAATTAATTAAAAAAAAAAAGCCTCCATTCTGAAGCTGCTTACACTTGAGTTTGGGAGATATGTTTATAAAGAATTAGCCATCCGAAAANAGAATGGAAGTTACCACTATCACAAACAGAACCAAGGCCATGACCTGCAGCAAAGTGACTTGGGCAAGGTCACACAAATCAGCGGTTATACAATGCGGCTGTGGACCTCTCCCATTCATAAAGCAGTCTCTGTGATAGGTAANGTACAGCGATAATTTCACTGCATCTCGGCCCCAATGTTCTGCATCAACATCCTCGTGTTATAGAATATGAATGTGGAGCTCAGAGGATTTAAGTGGCATGGTAAAGGCCATGACCTTGCAGGGGTCAACATGGGGACTGCAGTTGGGGTGAGGGTGTGGAGCCCCAAGTGTCACCGTCGAGGCTCCCTTGTCCTGCCACCATGCTTCTGTGTGGTTCTTTAGGGCTTAGGGACAAGAGGAAGGGCCTGTCTTGAGTTGAGGTTTACTTGCCTCCTGGGGCTGGCGAAGTGGTGGGATGGTGATGGTCCTTCCTGCACTGGGCAGTCACCCAGAAGGAGGCCCAGACAGCCCTGCTGGTTAAAGCTGTCCTTAGAAAGAAGGTTATCAAACTGCCCANGGAGCCTTGGGAACCTTGAAGGTGATACTCAGGGGTCACACTCTCACCTGGACTATAGTCTTTTCCTTGATCCCTGCAAGGTATGGCCTTAACTAAGTTGCTTAAATCCTCCAAGCCCCACGCTCACACTATAAAATGGGATAAGTCTTCAGGGAAAGGAAACAGCAGGTGTTAGCTATTATTCATATGTGTTCNTTTTTTTAAAGACTTGGCTTTTTAAAATTTTATATGTATGAGTGTTTNACCTGCATATAGACACCAGGTGAATGCCTGGTGCTCATGGAGGTCAGAAGAGGGCATCAGATTCCCTGCCCCTGGAGTTATAACCATTGTGAGGTGCCTTGTAGGTGCTGGAAGCTGGACCCAGGTTCAGAACAGCAAAGTCTCATCACCGCTCAGTTGTCTCTAGGCCTTCACAAGTGTTCTTGACCAGAGCTAAATTTCAAGATGTCNCCCCAGGGAGACATGAACTAAACCACAGATGGTATAGATAGATAGTGGGGCAGGTAGACATTTCTTAAGCACCAGAGTTTACCATCCATTTCCACTTACTTATACTCAGCTTCGCATCATTGGAAACAGCCTTCATGCTGCAAGNGAAGACAAGTTCAGAGAGGTTATTCTATTTCCCAAGGTTGCCCAGCCTGGTAGAGCTCTAGCCATTGGTTATCAGTTGAAACATGTTACCATGGTGATGTACATCATCCCTGCCCATGTGACACCTGATTGGTTCCCACCCCCCAGAAGCAACCTCTTTGTTCAGGGGAATCTTTCTTCTTTTGTGTTTCTTTGAACCTCTCTTTAAATCCCCTCCCCCAAGGGCTTCAGGGCTCCTGAGAAGCAAAAACTGAGACGTGAGTGCTCACATCCTTCCTGTCTGCGGCCTTGACATAGCCTGCCTGGGCAGAGGAGGTAGAGCCCTGGCCTGACTATGGCAAACATAAAGAGAAGGAAATCCACAAAAGCTAANAGCTCAAAGTGTTACCCCCACTGCATACGCAGTAGCCCCTAAACAGCCCCCCACCCGAGGCCTCTGAGACTCACTGGATCTCTTGAAAGAGGACAGTTATCTAAAGATAAACAGTGACTTCTCCAAGTTAATCAGCAAGTCAGTAGAATGGGTACAATTGTGCTGTCAGAGCATGTCGTTTGGTACCTGCATTTAATAGGCACTTCCTGCATGCACCTGAGCCTGAGACTCACAGAGCTCAGTAGCTGGGGAGGTTATCCCAACACCCAAGGTGAGAGCTCCAANAGGAATGAAATGTTCCCTAGAGTGAAAGCCAGGCTACTGAACCATGTTACTGTGGCCAACANCAGGANGGCAGAGCTCTATTGGTGGTTAACAGCTATAATCAACTAATAATGTCTGCCAGAAGCACTGTGTTGAGGTAGCTTTTGGGGCTGTATCTAAGATCCATTAGTGATGTCTGTCACTGGTGCAGGATAAGGAAGCTGTAGTNCACATGATATGCATTTCTTTTTCTTGGAGAAGGGTGTGTTTTTTGAAGGCTCATATCAATGACTAACTATTGAAGACCTACCATACATGCCACTGGCACTGTGTAGCATCTTTCTTATGTCCATAGAAGGATCCCTTTCCCTACCACAACACCCTTTGCAGAGGAGCAAACAGTGTCTCAGAAGGTGATGTCATTGGCCTGGCTGGAGGCTAAAGAAGCTAGTTAGTGGCTAGCCAGCTCTGATAATTACTGTTAAATACATAAACCATTAGGCTGAGAAATAGAAGTGTCAATAGAGGAATCATCGTGGAACATGTTAATTAGTGTGTGGATGTATATATCTGGCCAAAGGGCTCTTATTTATCACCATACTCCCATCACAGCACACGGCTCAGGACATGAGTGCTCCCCAACTCATATTTACTGAGAACTGTGAATATATACAGTGTTGTGTTCAATATCCTGGGGTGGGGTGGGGGGCTCAGAGGATGAAAGGACTCAGCTATGTACCAGGAAAGCATCTGGCTTAACATCTAGTTTGGCATGCGCTGGGTAAGCTGAATTGGACTGTAAGTGTTTATTGAGTCATGGAGCGCTGGAGAAGCTGAATTCCAGGGCGGCATTCAGAAGACTTGAGAAACCATGGTGGAAGGCAGGGCGACGCTGCTGGAATTCTCCNGTGGGATGTGAAGAGCCTGAAGAGCAGGGCGCTCGATGCTGAATATGAGGATGCTGAGCTGAGAGCACACATTTCACAGTCGCCTCAGGCAAGTGATGGAGGACATGTCCTGCATCCGGGCCCTGTTTCTGGCTTGGTGTGCTGCCAGCGGGGTACTAGAGGGCTGTAGAAGCCGGAGCCACTGCTGGGTCCCTGGAACTTAGAGTCTGGACAATGCCAGCTTTGTCTCACCTGGGGCACCTGAGTACCATGCATTAGGTGTGTGTGTTGGGCGGGGATGGACTGCTAGGGCCTGGTTCTCTCTTGCTGTCTTTCCCCAGCTGTGTCCTGCCTGTATGATGCTTAAGGGAGATTTATCTTATCTGCAGCATTGTGCACTGCATTTTTAAAGAGTCTCGAATTATGGAATCATTGGGAAAGGGGGAGACTTATTTTTCCTTTCCATTTCTGAGATGAGAAAACTAAGAGTTATTTATGAAGATGGCAATCGTGCCAGGCACTGTTCTGAGTGGATCACATGCATTCATTCACTTAACTCACAATACCTACAAGGCAGGGGCATTCTTCTGCTTGGTTTTTTGCTTTCTTTAGAGAGGATCTCACATAGCCCAGGCTGGAGTACTACAGAGCCCCCCTCCCCCACACTCACATACAATAACAGTAAATAAGATTTAGCTGGATGTGGTGGTGCACACCTATAAACCCAGCATTGGAGAGGCAGAGAAAAGTGGATCTCTGTGAGTTCGAGACCAGCCTGCTCTACATAGAGTTCCAGGATAGCCGGGGCCTGCTGGCTGTGAAACGCTACCTTTAAAAACATTTTTAAAATAATACCAGGCTTTGGGAAGGACCTCCCTGCTGTGCTCCGTCCTGAACTTTGCACGGCACTTTGGCACATGACACATTGTCATACTCGTGGAAGCAGCTCCTCAGTGCAGAGAAGGCTCTTCTACTGTGTGATTTCACTCCCTCAGGCCTCAGTTTTATCAGCCACAGAACAGGACGTATCAATCTCCCCCAAGGCTACCATGCAGACTAGAGACATTAAACTGGGAACGAACCCAGCAACGTGCACACATTGGAGACCTGCATGGCACCATGGAGACCCAGCCTCACACCTTGGGCCATCTTCCAGGAGAAAGCAATACTTCTCAAGCTGGCTCTCCCTAAGGATAGGTGTGAGCAATTACCAGGGGACTGGCTGGAGTTGGCCTTGTCATCTGTAACCAAAGAGTACCATCCGCTTATATTTAGCATCCTCCCACCCCACACCCAGCATAATGACGCCCTGGAAAACCAAACACTGGAACCAAGAATTAATAACCGACAGCAGTGGATCCCATGTTTTCAGTGACTATCTTGTAGTAACGATTCCAGAGTTGTTGATGTGCATTTGTTAGACCACGTAGAGGCTACAGCTGGGTGACACTGTTTTAAGTACAAGAGGCGTCTCCAGGGAAGGAAAGCACAAAGGAAGAACAGGGGACATGTGTTTGCCGTCAAAACATAGATTTTGTGATTATGCGCCGTCTAGCCATGTGTAGCCCTGTCCTTGGGCTGTAATTACATTTGTTGTGAGTTTTCTCAGGAAGCAGCTGGAAATGGGGGTGACTGGCCTGAATTTAACCCGAGTCAGTGCTTAATATGATTCAGCCCTGGGACCCCAGCCTCATCTCCCAACATCTCCTTTCTGCCAAGGAATATTCTGTGTCTCCATGAGGTACCTCCTGGCTGTGTATACACATTTGGACCTAAAGGACACATGTAATTGCTCGGTCTTTGGTACCAAGAGTAACAAAGGTTGCTTGACATACAGCATTGTGATGGGACTTCGATAGTCAAACTAGTAACTCTGGCAGCTACTAAGTGACTGGTGGGGACCAGGAGTAGCATATACTGCCTGGATATACTGGACCAAGGAATGGCTCAGGTCCCAGGCAGAGTTAGGTGAGATGGAATCATATTTCACCACAATTGAAAACTTAAGGTGTTTCTAGAACCCATCCAACATTTCAGGAGTGATAATAGACAAAGCACTAAGTTCAATTAGCCAGCATTGTGTTTGTGCTCATGAATGTCTATGAAAAATAACTCCAACTATCTGTACGTTTCTCTTTGTGCTCTGTCTGTCTGTCTGTCTGTCTGTCTCTCTCTCTCTCTCTCTCTCTGTGTGTGTGTATGTGTGTGTGTGTGTGTGTGTGTGTTTCTGCCTCTCCCATGCTGGAATTAAAGTGCAGGGCTGATTTTTATGTGGGTTTTGGGAATGGAACTCAGGTCGCCGTGTTTATTGGCAAACACTTCTCCAAGTTTATTTTCATGTTCCAGTTGCTCTTTGATCCTTGGGTGGCATCCCTGGTGTCTTTTGTTTGGTATTTGCAAATTGTTGTCCGACATATTCGTTTGCTCCTTCAGGGAGCACATGTACGACATATTTTACAGTTGGTCACAGTGCTAGGTGTTCACAATACAAAGATGAATGGATGCTCTTTTTTTCCCTAAGATACATCTAGAAGCCAGATGTGGTGATGCACACCGTTAACTCCAGCACTCAGGAGGCAGAGGCAGGCGGATCCCTGTGAGTTCAAGGCCAGCCTGGTCTACAGAATTAGTTCCAGGACAGGCTCCAAAGCTGTGCAGAGAAACTCTGTCTCGAAAAAAGCCAAAAAAAAAAAAAAATTAAAGCACTTGGATTATGAGAGAGATTTTTATCCCCAAATTCTTGGAGATTCTGAGAATGGGCATTAGAACTGCTAGGAACCTGGGTGTGACTCACTACGTTGGGAGCCTAACTGACAGGGTCTATTTTACATTTGTTAGTGAGTCCATGACATAAGTGGGCATAAGGACAGTAACATTGTCATTTACGACTCTATTCTAGTACGATCTTTCTTTTCCAGATGTCACATGTTTTAAAAGGTCCTTGCTAAGGCTCACGTGCCGTCACTTTGGTTTGGCTGCCGGCTGAGAGGTGTCTGAGTGGTGACTGGGTCCGATGGTGAGGGCTCTAACTCATCAGTTAATACGTTGATAAAGTCGTAGGCTGTTAGCAGATGGAGCCTGGGTGGAGACAGTAGGTCACAAGAAACCAGGCTTTCTGGAATGCCTTGTTTCTCCTCTCTTTGCTCCCTGGCCAGCATGAGGTGANCATCCGTGTTCCATGAGACCGTCTCTGCATTAATGCTCTCCTTCACCCCTGGCCCATAGCGACAGAGTCAGGCGTAGACTAACCCTTCTGAAATACCAACCCCTTGGAGGTTGTATTCCTGTCTTCCTTCTAAATTGTTTATCATAGTTATCTGTCCCATGGGAACAGCAGGGTGACGGACAAACTTGGTCATGACAGCCTCAGTCTCCATCCCATTCTGAATTACAGCAGCCACAATCGGAACTCTGAGTGCCCCCCAGATGCTTTGGCCGTGTGTGAGTGACCAGCTCTTGGTTGATCTCAGCCCTCGCCACGGAGGGAGCAACTGTTCCTAGTGTGAGAGGCCAAGCTCATGGGAATATTAATGGGCATACGCCCGGAATTTCTTGAGTGTTTATTCAGTTATACAGCTTCATCCTCAGCACCGCCCTCTACGGCAGCTATGTTTTCATTGGCTTCAGTTTACTGTCCAGAGCACTGGGGCCCCAGAGAGGTGATGCCAGTCATTCAANATCACATAGCTATAGGCATTCAAGCAGAGAGCTGAATGCCAGTCCTGACTCNACAAGCAGCACCATGTGACACTGATACCCATTTTCTCTGAGTTTGCATGTCTGGGGTCAAGGAGGAAAGATGTGGGGGAAGATAGACAGGCTCCAGACAAAATTGTGGTCAAGAATCGGACAAATAAATGAAAGGAACCCACTTGAGCAATTTTACTCTTCTCCACCCCCTACAACTGATGCCACCCAATCACAGACCGCAGATAGTTCCCTCTAAACTTCCTGATTCCATCACACCTTGAGTCCCTGTGCTCTGTGGCACCCTTAACCCTTGATTCATGCAGACACACTGTGTGAAGGACTGAAGTCAGCGGCTGTGTAGTTCACTAGTTAAATCAGGGACAGCTTTATACATATCTCCAGCCCCTGGTTCCCCTACTCCCCTTCCCTCATGGGTGGAGATATATTGGAGGCTTGCAGAGGTTATAAAGGGAAGTCACCCTCTAAAAATGAGATACCCCATAGCTAACACCAAAAGGGCTGTCCTCATGGGCGGTAGAAAGAAAGCAAGGAAATTCTGGAAAGGCTCATCCTTCAAATTCCCTGGGGCCNGGGCTTGAATCTGCCTTTCTCGTGTATCCTTCTGCATTCATTCCTCAATAGAGTCTTGGGACCACTATTACCCCTTCCTTTTCAAAGCTCTCATTGCAGCGAAATGCTGAGGTAATGGTGCCTCAGCCTCCGGAGTAGCCGGGATTAGAGGCCTGTGTCACCAGCCCCTGGCTGTCATCTGTCTCCTATAGAGAATTGCTTTATATGACACGTGATCCTGAGTGTGCCCCCTTTGTGTTCGACACATTTGTGGAGCAGATGTGAGGGTTAGGTCCCACAGAGGCAAGCTTTCCCCAGGCTTGTCCTTTTGAAAAAAAAAATGCAGCGGGTTTGAGGCAGCTGCTCCCCGACAGCAGTGTGTTCTGGGGAGGCCCGGCTTCCTTTGGATTTCTCTGGACCAATCAGAGTCCTCCCATTTTCCATTCTGTGGTTCACAGATGCCACCAGCACATCCTTTTGGTAGAGGGTTGATCAGAAGCAGAGAGGGCTCCAGCTGGCCTGGTCAGGTTCAAGCCTATTTCACAGGTCAGCCCACCTGGGAGACAGGACATGCAAGCAAAGACTGTGTTCACGATACAAGGTTCCCCAGGATCACTTAGCTTCCTGCAGTGGGGAAAGCCAGGGAGCTGGAGAGGCAGAAAGGGAGATGACATGCAATGCCCGGGAAATACAAGTCTCNGTCCCCCATACTATCCCCCTTCTCCCCAAACCACATTCTACCTCTGTGGCTCTTTACCTTCTTCCTCAGCAATATGAGAAGCACCCTCTCCGTCATCACTCTGCTGTGTTACCTGGGCACCTGAAGGCCCCCCGGATAAGATAAAACCTAACCTGTGGCTCCTGGGACTTCAGATTCCAACCTTGCCAGTTGTATTAAAGGCGAGTTTGGAGTGAATATATAAACAAATAATAAAAGTTTTACAAGGGACTCACTGTGGGGCTCCCCAAACCTTGGCTGTCTTAAGGGAGTAGGGCATGGCAGGGGCTCTGGGAAGAACACTTTCCTATGGAGAGGGCTTGGAACAGATGAGCTGTGGCCTGCAGAAGCCAAGGTCCCATTTTACAGAGGGGAAAGTTGATGGAGGACTTCTATTTTAAAGCTGTGTCCTTTAGCAAGCAACAGCCATCATGTGAGCCTTGGTCGCTTGATCACATCAACCTCATACGAGGCCAAAATGGGGATTAAATGAAATACTATACATCGGGTACTTAAAGCAACATCTACCACAAAGTGAGCAATACTTATTGGCTCTATTATTGTTGCTGTGGTTATTTTGTCACTGAATTTCCCCTCCGTCAAGGGTACCAGATTGGAACACAAGAGGATGGGATTCCAAATACATGGCTGGCTGGCTTTGGATTGGACCTGACTCTCTTGTTCAGCATCCCTGACAACAAATGAGCTGTGTGACCTTGTGTAAAATACTTAACCTCTCTGAGTTCTGTTGCTTCATCCTGCCAGATGCGTGTTACAGCCGCCGGCCATCTAATGTCCAGGGAAGTCGTGAGATTCCAATAAGATAATGGATTTGAATGAGCTTTGAAAACAGGAATGCACCAGAGGAATTTAGGATATTACGATTATGGCGGCCATTTCAGCCCCCTGGTGCCTTGGCTAGCCCATCTGTTCTGGGAGCTCTCCCTACTCTCGCTCCCTCCTTTTGGCTGAAAGTCCTGGGCTGCTGCTGGGCCTGACATTTGGGCAGATTCCAAAAGGGAGTCTATCTTCTTCCATCTGCCTCTCTGCTTAACTCTTTTCTCGCCTGTCTTCTGGTCTGCAGGGATCTGATGAGGGATACAGGTGACAGTTTAGAAGAAGAGATGGTAAAGGCTGGACAC
>LZPO01075902.1:156612-170198 GCA_001675575.1 Neotoma lepida
GGCACATGCACACATGCAGCACGCACGCATTCGTGCACGCGAACACACACATAAATAAATATAAGTCTTTGAAAAAAGAAGCCATCCCATAGATTGTGCAGCAGGCTGCCGATGGCAGTACTGAATGAATTGTCTCTGTGAGTTACATATTAATGTGTCTTCGCCATTCACCAACTTTCTCTCTCTCTCTCTCTCTTTCTCTCTCTCTCTCTCTCTCTCTCTATATATATATATATATATATATAAAAGAATATTCTTCTTTTAAAAAGAAGAATAAATGAAGGACACGTAAGTAGCTAAAACTAAAAGTCAGAGCCCTCAGAAGCCTGGACACTGGGCTCAGGCCAATCTCCTGTGGAAGGCTGCCTCAGCCCTGCAGAGTCTTAGCTGTATCCTGCCTCTACTCAGGAGGGTGCCATTAGCACCAGCCTTCTCTGGGTTATAGCGATCAAAATTCTCTCCAGACCTTGCCAGGTGTCCCTGAGGTTGTGAAACTCTCCAGCGATGGTGGCTACTAAGCTAGGCTTGTATTCCTGACTATGCTGGATGCACTGACCAGAAAAACCAAAACGCTGACATTTTAAGTAATGTCTTTAAGACAATGTGTGCGAATCGGAAGATGGCTCAGTCACAGGAAGAAGGGGCACAGGGCTAGAGTCTGACAGTGCTTGCTTGGCACTTGTGTGTCCTGAACTCAGGCTTCTTGTGAAATCTAGAGATGAGTACCCCTCACACAAAGACATCATCAACTGTGATCATCTTAGTGAACAGAGTTAGGGACTTTCCAAGGGACACACACAGAGCTTCTAGTCCCTGATGGGTAGCCTTGGGTGGACCCTTATCCCTTTCTTAGAAAAAATAAAAATAAAAAAGATTAACTTGGTGTGTGTGTGTGTGTGTGTGTGTGTGTGTGTGTGTAAGCAGATGGTCACGCACAGAGTCCAGAAGAGGCCCTTGAGTCCTCTGGAGCTGGAGTTACATTCAGTTGTGATCTACCCAACCTGGATGCTGGGAACTGAACCTGGGTCCTCTGAAGGAGCAACCAGTGCTCTTAACCACTGACTATCTCTCCAGCCCCCTCCCTCTCCCTTTCCATCCTTCTAAGCCCTCAGGTTCCATTCTTAGGTTGGAATTATGATTAAATTAAATTAATTATGGTTACACGAGATATTAATACCCGCAGGCATTTGTCACTGCTCTGTTAGTGGCTGAAGTGGCAGCAAAGACACCTTCAGCAGCCATGTTCGTGAGATGCACATCAACCACGTTGTGGTATAGCCAATAAGATATACGTGGGGACCAGGGAAAGTCATTCATCTGCCCTTTAGGAAAACAGGGCCCATTCATTCATCCATAGCAAGTATTTTTCCATTTGCTTGCCATGGTCACTTCCTTTACCAGAAAGATGAGTCAGAGCTTCGCCTGCAGGAGCTCCCCACACTCCCCTGTAACCTGGCATCNGAGCTGGCACTTGCCCATACATTTTTCTCATCAAGGTTCCCATGACGTAACTCCCAGGAGGATGCCCCTGTCATAGCAACATCCCAAGGAGACAGAGCTTTCTTCAAAGGCTTCTCTCCTGACACATGCCCTCTCTCCACACTCCGTCTTTCCCCACTTTGATTAGAGCGATTATAATGATCACAATTTTGTTTTTCTTATTCTTTGACTTGTCTGTCTCAAACTGCCAAGATCATCTTTTTTCCCTGGGGCTCCTGTTCTTTCTTTCGTGGTACCCCTGTTTGCAGTGGGATGACTTCTTTTAGCCCCACGGTGGCCCCTACCTTTCTTTGGTAGCCCACGGTTCTTTGATAGTTCCCTGCAAAGTGCCTTTGTCGCTTTTCTGTGTGCATGTGTGTTTGTATGTGCGTGGTGTCTAAGCACGTGTGCATGCATGTGTGGAGGCCAGAGGAGGACAATGGGTGTGCTTCTCTGTCACTCTCCACATTATTCCCTTGAGACAGGGTCTCTCACTGAGCCTGGAGCCAGGCTGGTAGGCAGCAAGCCCCAGCCATCCTCCTGTCTCTGCCCCTGGCAGTGCTGGAATTACAGGTGTGCAGGCAGTCATAGCCAGATTTTAACTTAGATGTCAGGGATTCAAACTCAGGGCCTCATGCTTGCACAGCAAATGCTCACACACTGAGCCATCTCCCCAGCCCTCCACTTCTTGTTCAGTGCTTTTCATGGAAGCATTTCTAGTTTTTGGTCCCTGTTGATGATACCTCCCCTGCTTCAAGATTTTCCTGTGTCCATGAGAAATTCTGGAAATGGAAGGATGAGTTAATCAATGAACAACACAGCAGAAAGCATCGTCAACAGACAAGACCAAGCCGAGGAGATGGAAGACAGACATAGACGCTAATATACACAGATATCAAGGAGGGGGGGAATCAATGAACGTAACTAAAAACTCCAAGAAGTTTGGGACNAATTCAAAAGAGCAAACCAATGAATTCCCAGACTAGAAGAAGGAGCTGAGATAAAGACAAAAGGCTGAAATATTGGTTAAGATGCTTTTGAATCTTCCTGGAGACCTAGAAAATTTTACTCCCATTTAACTTTTAAGGAAGTCTCCAGAGAAAAGGCTTGGAGGCGCATCACATCCACCTGGGAGGTAACACNGTCTGCTCCCAGTGAGCACCAGGTCACAGGTGGAATTAACAATGGGAACCATGGAAACCAGTCCAAGAGCTTCGGATGCACCATCACGGTGTGGAAACGCCACGCTGCTTACTTTAAGTAACAGGCATGATTTCAAGGTGAAGTTACATTTTAGGGCCAGTTAACTTGCTTGCTTTTCTGTAGCATTTTGCCCTCCTGTAAATAGCATCCAGACAGCAAGAGGAACAGCTGTGAGCCATCATGTGGGTGCTAGGAACCAAACCTGGGTCCTCTGCAGGAGCAGCCAGTGCTCTTAACCTTCTGAGCCATCTTTCCTTTGCCTGATTCTTCTTTATTTAGTAACGAGTAAAAACACACACCCTTGAGTGTTTCTTTTGGCCCTTTTGTGTTCTTCTCNGGTGGCTTTCTCATGTCTTCCANTAGTTTAGTAGAACAGGATTAATTTTTTGATTTGTAAATTTGTATATTAAGGAAAGTATTCCTTTGGTGGCGTATTGCTTCAGACTTCTCACAAGTTGTTTCTGACACCGTTTGCGATTGAGAATGGATGGGCTTCTCCTCCTAGGTGCTTTTGGAGCAGGGACAGGAAGTGGGGCATGAGATCCCATCTCCCTCCCCAACCCTCTCTCCCTTTCTGTCTCTGCGCCAGGAATGACTAGTTGGAACAGATGGAGAGTGATGAGTCAGAGAGGGAAGGGGCTATACTTGTTCCTCCTGCTGGACCCAGGATCAAAGGACAGGTATCACAGGACAGACAATGGTCTTCCAGGAGGACTGGGCTATTTCCAGATCTAAGCTGCACTTGGCAGTCTGGTCTCCTTCCCAAAATGTCACTGGGTGTTTTTAGAGACAAGACACAAGGTGGCATATGGCTTTCAGCCTTGCTAAAAATTTAAATTTAGGAGGGCAGAGGAAGGAAGGAAGCGTGAAGGAGGCAGGAGGGGGATCCTTGGGACTGTCCTGAAACAGAAAGAAAGAACAGGCCTTTTCTGCTTGGCAACAGATCATTCCTAGGCCACTGAAACCAGGGGAATGTGCAGTCCTTTAAGAGTAAAAAAATACCCTGTACCCCAATTACACCCCTTCTGTCTTGGATCGAGCCTCAGACACATACCTAAATTCTGTTCAAGAAACTGTTTAAATAAATGAACCACTGGATTAATNTTTGGGTTGGTCTTTATTGAAACACTGATGCAACTTTGAGGAATCGGAAGTAACCTAAGTGCCCAGCGGTAGGGNATTCACGCACAGTACANGGTTGTCNTCATAAAATGTGAGATGTCATAGAACAGCCAAACCAAATGAGGCTAAATTATAAGTGTGGACACAGACGAGAGGACTAGATTCTGTTGAATGAACATTGGCAGCTACAGGTAGATAGATACAGGTTGGATATAATCCTTGGGACCACAAGATCATCATTTTATCTCCCAAGCATATAATTCAATCATCTAAAGTCTCCCAGTGACAAACAGAGCTTAAATTCCATCTTCTCCTACTGCACTGCTTTGGAACTGGACAGACCTGACACCATTTCTCATCTGTTTAAAGGACATCGCCACATTCCCCACTCCTGTTTGCAGTGATCTTCCTTATGGGGGGTGCTGTACATGGTGGCCAGATTAGTTCATGACATTGCTCTGCCCAACACCTATAGCCCGACTGAAGTAAAATGCTAAGATCCCAGCATTGCTGCCACCTCCTCTTCCTTCTCCCCGAACTTGTTACCGCCATCTTTATCCCAGAGTCTTCGCCCTTCACCCTGGAGACTGCCCTTCCTTCATGTTTATAGACAGCTAGGTCAACAATGCTTTTAGACCAAGAGAAATGCCACCTCCTCANAGCGGCCTTCTCTGATGACTACCCTTACCTCAGTCCTTCAGCTCCACCCAGAACCTCTGGATGGGATGTTATTTGTGTTATTTGTGCAGAGAGTGGCTGCGGATATGATTTAAGTTAAAAGGTGGTTATCTCGGAGGAAATGAGACCATCATACAACATGACTGAGACCCTTAGGAGGAGGGTGGAGACACAAACACAGAGGGAAGCTGGCTACGGGAACGTGGGGAGGAGGCTGGAGGGTGAACCCACAAGCCGAGGACTGTTAGAGCCAGTAGACTCTGGAAAAGGCAGGGAAGGGTGCTCCACTGGCTGCTCACTGCTGAACAAACACAGAAGCTAATATGGTGCCTGAGTTTGCAAATGAAATAGCTGGTTGTAGATCAACCATCGAGGACATAGAGGACTTTCACATCTATCTTCCAGTCCTGAGTACCCGGCAGTAAAGGCTGGTTTTTGATTGGCTATAGGTGGAAGTCATGGGAGTCCACCCTACTCCACCCTACGATCCAGCCCCTCATGACAGCCCAGGTAGAACTCGTGGACACTTAGACATTGGGAGTTTTCAGTGCTTCCTGCAACGGTCGTAGGTGCCGTTACTTCTGTCTAGGTCTGTCTGTGAGGAGATTCCACTCACAACCTTTGGGTCCTGGGGACATTTAGTTCCCCAGGCACTCAAGGTCATGACAGGGCAGGTCCCAGGCTTCTGGGCCTGCGTCCAGCAAACTTGAAATTATTTGGGAGAACAGAGAAACCCATTCTGTGTCTCAATTTTACTGTGAATACCATGATTTTAGACTTCTGGCCTGAGAATTGAGGGAATAAATATCCGTTGTGTTTTTGTTTTGTTTAGAAAGATCTAAACAGGGCCTCATGTAGCCTCAGACTCACTACGTAGCCCAGCTGGCTTTGAACTCCTGATCCTCCTGGCTCTGCCTTCCTCCAAAGTGCTGGAAGTGCAGGAATAGGCCACCACACCTGGCTGAACATTCTCTCTTTAAGCGAAAACAGAATCATCGGTCCCATTTCCCAGGAGTAGCTCAGTTCTCTAACCAAGAATTATGACAATAACACAACTTTAGATGTTTTATTTTTCTCTGGAGACTCGTGTCTAAATTTATGNTTCAATGCTAGTAAAGACAGAAAAACATATGCCTGTGGATCCCTATCCCGTTTCCCTCTGTTCTTTTAGCTATTGCCATTTTTCTTAATTCTTTTTAGCTTTTAATTTATATTTTTACCATCTACTTAATTCCTGGAAATTGAAGAGCATATTTGTAGTTCCCTACCCCAATGTCATATCATGGAAGTGTTTGAGAAAGTGTCAGTTGATACAATACAAATAGGTAAACTGAGACTGAATCCCAGCTGGCTAATTATTGGCTATATGACTTTGATCAAGTAATTTCATACCACTGTTCCTCAGTCTTCCCATCCATAAAATGGGGCCTACCCCATTTAAGAGATAATATTTGTAAATACTATGTGACGATGTGGAACATGGCAGCCAATAGGATCCTTGTTAAATTAATAGTCAAACTTAATATCCTCAAGGATCAAAATAAAATTCTCTGACAATGGGAGCCATGTCATTAATTAACCTTGAGACTGATACAGTCATCTCCTGTGATTGACAAATGGTGTAGCTGTTGAATAAATGGATGATTGCAAACCAGTTCTTCCAATTGGCATAGTCATGGCAGTAGGAAAGCTATTTTCCCTCGCTGGACCTTCCTCTCCCATTTCACACTGGAATCCCTCTAACATGTCTTCAAGTTCAAGGATTTTCCAGTCCTGTGTTTGAAGTCATCACCACTCTGTTTTCTCTTGTTCAGCTGTCTGTCTGGACCACCAGATTTTAGTCCCTCAGCCCCGCTTCCCCACTCTCAAAAGGTCTAGTACAGTGAGCCATCGTGTGTCCCTCCCCTGCCTGTGTGCTTCCATTTCTCCACAGATTAGATGCTCCATGCTGTCCCAACTATACTCGTGGATAATNTCCTCATTGATCATGGCCTGAATTCCAGAGTGTTCCACTCATGGGTTTCTTGGTCTTGGGCAGGTTACCTAAGCCGTTGGAACCCCAGTGTCCCCACTATTAACATGGAGGGAAGATAACTTAGAGGTTCTNCATGTGAAAAGAAACAATATCAATAAAAGATGCAATCCAGTGTGAGGACATACTATGAGCNCAANACCTCACAGCCAGTACAGTTAGGAAGAGGAGAAGAGCAGAGAGAGAGAGAGATTTTTCTAAGACTCAAGAACATAAGCCAGAATGAATGGGTTTCATTGGACCATGAGNTTTAGCAAAGAGTCCTATGATACTCTAACAGCAATAGGAAGAATTTCTCTGCCCACTTTGCATTGCTATAGTGAGAAANTTCATATACAGGATTCATATACAGGGGTTATGAAGATCCCACTGTGAGCCTTNTATGGTTGGTGTGTCTGTGACCACAAGACCCAGCAGATACAACTTAAAGTGGTGTGACTTCAGCTCACAACTTCAGAAGTCTGGGAGGTTCATGATTTCTTGGNCCATACAGTTGAGCAGAACACCCCACAGTTCACATCACACTAGACAGGAAGCAGAAAATAAGACAGGAAGTGAGCAGGGATAACATACCCCAGAGTGATGACGTGCTTCCTCCAGCCAGCCTCCATCCACCTCCCAAAGTTTCCAGAACTTTCCCAGTAGTTCCACCATCTGGGGACCAGGCAGCTAAAACATGAGTCTGTGGGAAGACATTTCAGGACATTCAAACCATAGCAGCTGATTTGTGAGAATCTCCAACTCAGTCAATGAAACTGAAGTAAAAAGTTAGACTAGGGAACATTCTAGAACCCACCTGTTTCCATTTAAGCTCCCACTCTTCCGCCACCTTCCAGAGCTTTCCCCCACAGCTGGAAGACTGAATCCCTGGCCCCAATTTCACATTTGCTACAGAGAGGATCTGATTGGCAAAGGTAGTGTGTAAATCAATTTGACATAAATCAAATCCTAATTTAAATGCTCTAGGGACTAGCTACTTAAATATTTAATGGAGGCTTAAAAAAAAAAAGCTGAGTGCAAAATCCTGCATGCGACGTGAGCGATTAAGTCCTAATGAAAGACGTGTTGACCATCCCCGAGCTGAAATACTGAAGGTTGATGTGGGTGGAGTGGGGGAGGGCTGCATGCTAACCTGAACTTCTTCTCTCCTTTCCAGGAGTCAGAATGAGCAAAACCAGAAACCTAAGTAAGATCCTGAAGTCCTGGGATCTGAATTGCTCTCCCTCCAGCTCCGCCCCCCCCAATCCGCCCACCCGCCTCAGCTGCATCTGTTGTAATTTTTGGCACTCGGCCGGAAACCTCAAATAACAGCGGTTTCTAGCCTTCCCTGTCAGCATCTCCCTTCCACCCCCTACCTCCTCCAAATAACACACTTTCCCCTTTACTCCCCCCTTCCTAAGACCTGTTTTCTCTGCTGGTGAACATTTGGCCTCTTTCTTCCTGGAGCGAGGCTGTTTTACCAAGTGAAGAAACCTTTGCTCTGCCAGACATCCCTTTTCTGGTTATTTTATTGGAAGAGTATGGCTTGGTGGTTATTGGTCATTTCAGCATTAGAATGGGGGGGGGTGGCAGTAAAGGCAAAAGGACCTATCAACTGATATATAGAGTGACAGGTATTGTGTGACTTTTCCTGGGGTCATGAGAACAAAAGTCTATTCACCGCAGCTAGGGTACCGATGACAAGAGGAAGAAATTATTCTACCCAATCTGAGCTTAGGAAACCAGTGAGTTTATTGGGGTGGCTTATTGGGAGTACAGCATGAGGAGTGTGGGCAAGGGGTCACTTATAGGAGCATGGGTGACCCAAAAGCAGCTGAATCCCTGAAACAACCCACATTCAAGCAGTGGGACACTCATAAACGCTGCATCCGTGGAGTTCTCTGCCTGGAAGGAGGCTGGGCTGGCCAGAAAGTCTCCTCTCCCCAACGATTGTAGCTTCTTACCTAACTCTGAGGCTGGAGCCTTGTGAATCTTACTGTT
Source organism: Neotoma lepida (assembly GCA_001675575.1). Classification (NCBI taxonomy): domain Eukaryota; kingdom Metazoa; phylum Chordata; class Mammalia; order Rodentia; family Cricetidae; genus Neotoma; species Neotoma lepida. The sequence goes on from LZPO01075902.1 coordinate 165,107, forward strand.
TTCAAAGAGTTTCCTAAAACTTGTGGCTTTTGTGTACTTCCTGAGCCTTGCAAGTTGTGTTTCCTTTCTGAGTCTTAGTGGTCTACGCTTCTGGAAGGAATGTTTCAATTCAAAGGAAAGAGGCAATATTAGGGAAGTCTGGGGCCTAAGAGGTATATCAATTAATGTTCTTCAATCTCTTATAGAAAATGAAGATTTTTTTAGGAAGTTGGAAAATCTGACTGTTTTCCAGGGGGAGAAAATGTGTAATCTTCACAGTGCTGTGGTGTGAATTAGGAAAAAGTCCCGGCTCTGGGGACACAGCTTGGCAAATGGAGGCTCTATGAGCACAGTGGGAACATGTGAGGAGGCCTGTTCACTGTGTTAGTGAAAAAGCAGAGAGTGTGAGAGAGAGACAGAGACAGAGACAGACACAGAGACAAAGAGACTGCCCTCGAAGGTCATGCCCCCAATGACCTAACTTCCTCCCACTGGATCCCATCTCCTTAAGATTCCACTACTTCCCAATGCCTCCTCAGTCTGAGGATCAAGGCTTTGGTGAACAAACACTCCAGATCCAAATGCCACAGCTGCCACCCTAGTGCAGGCCAGGCCTTGCACAGTTGAGAGTGGTGTTTCTGTATGAGCTCCCATAAAGTTGCCTTTCCCTAATTTGGTTCACATTCCCTTCATTTTCCTGATGGGACTCCAGAGCCCAGAGTGGGGAAGTGACATTCTCAAAGGTTGCACAGTAGTAAGTCACTCACCTGGACTGAGAGTCTTGCCTCTCCAACCGGATTCTATAGCCATGCCCTATTGACACAGACACCCTCACTTAACTCCTGATTAAATAGCCCATGGATTATGTTCACTCTACCCAGAGGTAATGTGACCAGGGTGGAAGATAAAAATCTGGTGTCCACATTATCTAAATTAAATCCTCATTGAAGATGCTTATACTGAAGTGTTGGTAAACCCAGTGGCCCCAGGCAGGCAAGAGCAGGTCCTCTTATCAGTACTGTCTGCCTTGAATGATCTATTTTCAACAGCGCCAAGAGTGAAACCATGAAAAGGTTGAGAGTCCTGATGGAGGGGGTGGGAGTCAGGAGCCTTGTGGCATTGAGAAGGTGTAACTGGAGGGGGCAGGCTGTCCTGAAGAGGATCATTCAGTTGTGTTAAAAGACAGCCCTGGTGTGAAAGCGTAAATGAATCTCCCAGAATAGATGAGATTTCTCTAGGTGGTAATTGCAAGTGGAACTAGGAAACGGTTTTATATCAAAAGTATAGGATGGAAAGAGCTGGGGAAATAAAGAGGGTTTTATGTGGGATCCAAGAATGAGGAAGGGCTTGAAAAAGACAACCAAACAGACATGGTTCTTTGGATGTGTGGGAAGGGCGGATGCTGATCTGCCTGTGGTGGGCACTCTAGGGGCAACAGAAAAGTCATTCCGAGAGACAGTAGGGAAAGGCTGGTGGGCTCTGATGGTCCTCTAGTGACCTTGGCTTATGATTGAGCCCTCGTCCTGAGCCTTGGTTTATTCATCNGTAACACAAAAACAAGTAGAGTACCTTGGCAGGCTCCACCGCTGTTGCATGCAAAAAGTGTTGAATCAAAACAAACAAAAGCTCCCACAAAAGCACCTGCCACATAGTTCCACCTATAGCCATCCCCCACAAGGCGAAATTCATCTAGAAATCAGAAAGTCAGAGAAAGGAGCAAGAGAGTGAAGAGGAGCTTGCAGGGGCTGCATGGCCCNTCTAGGTGTTGGGAATATCCTGTTTCTCCTTCTCTTTCCTCTCCCCGCCCTGACTCTTTCTCTGTGCTAAAGTATGTGTACACATGTACGTGCATGCTCATATGTGCCTGTGTTCACACTTGTGTGCAGGTGTGTACAGGTGCATGAGAAGGCCAGTTGTCAACTTTGGNTTTCTTTATTCAGGTACTGTCTGCCTTGTTAGATTGAGGCAGAATCTCTCACCAAATCTGGAATCCCCAAGTAGGCTAGGCTAGCTGGATAGTGAGTCCCAGACATCCTCCTGTCTCCGCTCCCTACTGCTGGGACTACAAGAACAGATCACCATGCTTTTTTTTTAAACATGGAATCTGAGGATCAAACTCAGGTCCTCANGCTTGTATGCCAAGCCTTTCACCAACTGAGCCATCTCTGCTGCTCCCTCTGTTTCTCAATCAAGCAGAAATGTATTAGGTTCCTGGGACTCTCCTTTAAGAATGGCACTGTTTGTGTAAATGTCCACTGGAGAAAGTAAAAGCAGCCCTGTGTTCTTAGTATTACATCATAGGTAACTCCAGCTCAGAGGAAATGGAATCTGTAGGTAGATGACTGCCTACACCCAAGGAAGAAAGTAGAAAAAAGGAGGGGGGAAGAGAAGCTACAAGGAGACATCATCTAGGGGACTATGTGCCTGATTCAGGGCTGGATTTGGAGAATCTGGCCTTGTGGGACAGCTGGGGTCACNTGGACAGACTAGAGCTTTCTAAGGACAAAGGCTGAATATGTGTGCACCTGTGCCTGGACACACGCCCAATTACCTCCCAGTGCCCCCATGACCAGAGAACATGATGAGAAAATTCCATCTCCAGAATTGTTAGAATTCCAATCCGTGTTCCATTCCACCAGGGAACCCCAGTGTCTGAATCAAANCTGGTAGAAAGGGATGTGTCTGTGACTTTGTCAAAGGACAGGGATGCTGTTTTGTTCCCTTCCCCCATTCAGCCCTCTGGTGAAGATTTGATGCTTTTTCATTCACTCAGGAAATCTTTACTCAAAGCCCACTCNGCTCCAAGCAATACTCTAGATTCAACACCCACAATTCCAAGTGATGGTTTCAATCCAACAAAAAGTCTCCACAGGCTTCCCTTCGTGGAGACATGGTCCCCAAAGTAGTGGGGGGGTAGACAAGATGTCTACTTCTGACTCCATTAGTCAAATGACCTACTTGATGACCAGGAAGAAAGCTTTGTTAGATGAAGATATCACTCGGTATGCAGCTGTGGTTAGGTGTGGACTCTATCATTCTGGTAGGGTGACTGTAAACTTTATGAAGTGTTAACACAAACATCTCTAAGTCTGGCCCAGAGAACCCAGGCCTGTTAAAACGTTTTTGGCTGCAATTTCCAGAANAGACAATGGAGAATGGCTTAAGAACAAGTGATGTGTATTCTCCCATTCTGAGAGGTCCTGAGGNGTAGTTAGCTAATTCAGAACTTACANAGAGCTCAGATGATGAAGATGCTGGTGCTGTGTCTCCTCACTGATTCAAAAGGGCTGTGANGTCTCTAGCCTTTGCATGAAGAGGCAACGGGACTACACAGCNTTCTTTGTGCCCAGTTTTGAAGTGNGCCCTCCTGGAAGCATCCAAGGGCTGTACAATGTTTGCAGTTGAGCCAATCAACTAATATTGAGAANGGACTTTGCATGATGAATCAAGATTCATTACCGGGGACCAGGGAAGACCCAATTTCTGATGAGGCATATTACCCCCAGCATAAATCCCCAAAGACAAGCGGGATTCTGGCTAGTGATGCCTTGCTTCTCTTACAAAGGGCAGTGTCTGCTGGGTGGACCATGATGTGTCAATCTCCATGACATAGGAGAGCTCACGGGCCCAGTCCCAGGTCACAAAACACNAAGTGGTCTGCTTGGCTTTGTAGAGGATCAGGCTGTAGGAATCACTTAGCACTGGGGTGTGGTTGTCTCCATTCATCCCTCCCCCAGGCCAGCCTTCTGCTGAAGAGAGAACTATGGAAGCCAGGAACCCAAAAGGCACACTCACTTCTCTGATGATAAAGGGAGAAGNCCCTTATCTTGGGTCACCTGACTAAAGGCTATGATGTGATAGTGCAGTTCTAAANGTTCTCCCCATGNCAGCCAACAGGCTCTGGGCTCTCAGAAGCAGCTGGTGTGAGCTGCTCAATATGTAAATCATATCCTGTTACAGAGATGCTTGATTCTTCCAACGTCTTCTCATAGTTCCTAGAAGAAAAAGAAAACCCTTGCTCTCCATGGTCCTGAAGGTTCCCCACCCTCTACCCATTTTCCTTTTGTTTCTCTTGTTTCTGCTCCAATGGCCCCTTTCCTCACTGTCCCAGACCCCAACAGATAACATATGCTCATAAATATTTGCTGAATGGATAAATATTGTTCCATAGTCAATGTCTTACCCTCTCCACATTCTNATTAACTGATACTCATGTTTCTTCCTTTTAATCCCTTCTCGTTTTTGCAAACGAGCCCCCTCTATAATCCTCTCACAGATCTCTTGACTTTTCTGTGCAGTACTTATCACCGTTGTCCTGATTTATTTATGCGATTATTTATTTCATGCCTATTTTCCCCACCTATTAGTGCATTTCAAGGGGACCATTCGTCTTCCTGTCTCATCCACTGTAGANGCTATATTGTCTGTGTCTAAACACAGCATNTGGTCCATTATGGACCTCAGAAGTAGTATCTGAAGCTCTCAAGAGGAGGTGATTTTTCCCATCATCCTTCANCCTGTTGAAGACACACAAGGACGAGGTCTCAGCTCTGCTGTCCCCAGCTCCAAGCCTCCTTATCCAAGATCATTGCTGGAGCATCACAACCTCTGTACAGTTACCAAAGATGTCCTCTCCAGATAGCTGATGCANTCTTATGGCAGAGAACTCTGGACAGATGTGGGCTGGGCTTGTGTAACCGTCAACTTCACTCACTGCTCCTCCTAAGCCCTCTGTGTTCACTCCACTCCAAACATCTCTTATATGTCCTGACTACCCCCTCTCTTAACAGACCGCTTGTCAGCTTTGATCTTTTAATCCTGGATTCACCAAAGCATGATTGACACACTTTTAAACTGAACATCCCTGGGGCTGAGACCAGCTCTTCTCTAAACCCAGGGACGGACATGCTGGAAAGGTCTCCATGCTCAATTGTGGGGCCGGGGGAGCTTTTTCAATCCCTCTNCATCCAAACTAGGTCGATGCGCTGGGGGTGGATACCAAGCATGTCTTTCAGGGGTCTGTTAGGGATTTTTCTTCATCCCTGCAGCCATGTGCTAATGACACAGAAGGAGAAGGGACCATCAATACACATGCATTTAATATATGTTGGGG
>LZPO01075902.1:182712-193860 GCA_001675575.1 Neotoma lepida
GTGTGTGTGTGTGTGTGTGTGTGTGTGTGTGTGTGTGTGTGTGTGTGTGAATGTATATATGAACATGTGTGGAGATCAGATGTTGATATCAATTGTGACACTCAGTTGCATGCCACCTTAGTTACTGAGTCAGAGCCTCTTGCTGAGCCCAGAGCTCATCAATTTGGTGTGCCAGCCCACTTGTCCTGGTCATCTCCTGCTCCCAGCTTCTGAGCACCAGGTCTATAGACAGGCCACTAAGCCTGTCTGGCTTTTATGTGGCATCTGGGTTTCCGAACTCCGGTCCCCATAGCTGTCCAGCAAATGCCTTATCCACTGAGCCATCTCTCCAGACCCCTCTTTCACCCAATCACAAACCCTTCTAAACTTTTTGTCTCATAGTAACTCTGCTGTTGAGCTGGACAGTTTTAGCTGCTTGCTCATGCTTACAGAGTGTGCCCCATGCTTCTCACACATTGGCGGCCCATATGGATCATCAGAAGAATTTAATAGATCTTTGCTTGGCTCTTCTAGTCTGGAGAGAGGGAAACCTGATTGTATTGTAACTTTCCTTTCCCCTTTCAGGGACTCAGCTGCTTAGGGAGATAAGAAAGATGTCCAGAGCCAAAGCTATTTTTGGCATGAAGTGGTGCCTGTGTGAGGCTTTCCTTTTATTATTTGTGGGAAGCCAGATGTGGCCTCTGTGTCTGGTCAGTGAAGAGCCCAGCACTGTCTCCGCTAGTTCACTCCCATACTCTGGATCACTGCTGCGGGCGGGCTCCACCTGGTGTGACGATTTGCTCCCATTCCACTTGCCAAGATACTGGCAGGGTCCAAAATTGTCACTCNGTGACTTTGTAACGTGCACTGGCTTCTCTGCTGGCTCTTCCAGATTCAGCCAGGGTCTCCTCTAACAGCACCCAGGACCATTGTTCTGAGCATACGGCAGCTCACAGCTAAGCCCAGGCCTCCATCCATGCCCAGCCTGGCGGCTCTCTACCCTGGTAACGCTCTTCAGTATTTCTCTGAGAGTTAACCTTGTCCTGGATCCCAGCAGAAACAGGGTCAGGGGTTGCATACAGGAACAAAACAGTTTCCTTTCTGTGTCTCCCATCGGCCATCTTGGCAGGAGTTTGGGGACCAGCAAAAGAGGATAATGTGTGGTACCCATGGGTTCCCATGGGTTGCGAAGTTCGTTTTGAGAGATGCCCAGGGGAAAACTGGGGTTAAGGGAGACGAAAGAAGTGGCTCGGAGGGAAAGAGAAGAGAAGAAAGGAGACATAGGGCAGAAAGGAGAAAGGTCCTACCAAATTGGTGCCNGTGTGGCCCTTAGTGCCAACTGTGCCCAGGGTTCCTGGGGGGAAGCCATACATCCCCCAGGGGAGCCGTTCTGGGTGAATTCCTTGCCAATCTTCCTCATNCCTATTCCTCCAGGCTTCTGTGAAAGGAGGGAGACAAGGATTTTTGTCTCATTCTTAAAGATCAGAAATGGCTTGGGACTGGGCTCACAGTGGCTATGGACTAGATATCAGAGGCAAGGTGGAGATTTGCGCCCCCTGCTGGTCAAAACCAGCAATGACTGCCCCCCAACACACTGTTCTTTGTATTGGTTCTTGAGTTAAGTGGCTTGTGTTCCCTTTGCTTAGCTCAAAAGGAGGTGGAAGCTGGAAAATTAGGGGGCAGGTCAAGCACAGGGAGATGAGGGGCAGGGATGGAGAGAGAGAGGGAGAGGGAAAGGAAGAGAGACAAGGGAGAGGAAAGGGGGAAGAGAGAATAAATCAGAATAGAAGGATGAATCGGCACCCAGAATGCAAAATGCTAACCCACATGACAGACGAAATGTCATAGGAGTTAGGGCCCATTATCAGAAAATAGATTTTCCTGTCCACAACGCAAAACAGATAGTGGGAAGGGGCTTGTGTGTGGTGCTGGAGGGGAGGCTGGGAGGCAGGAGTGAGATAGGGCTTTCCCTGCCTTGCGAATGAAGGCTGGATTTCTGTTGAATTTTTTATGGATGTCTGTATGCCTCCTCATCACATTACAGTNCAGATGAGAGATCATCCCCGTCCCACTAAGGAAAACAGATCTTTGCAAATCAAGNTCGCACTGCCAGGGGCCACCTTATCACATGGAATTTCTTTATGGGTCAGTCTGGAAGATTTATCTCTGTGTGTACACTGTGGGCATCTGTTAGGCCTCGCAGACTGTGGTAGCCATGGGGACAGCTGACTAATATATGTGTTGCCCGAGAATGGCGATGGGGTGGGGGACCTCTCTAACACATTCGCTACAGAGGAGAGGAAGGAAAGGCATGAGAATGCCCTGCTTTGAAGCGCTCAGGGCACACCTGTGCCCAGACCTAAGGGCCTGAAATNCCTNGGTTCTATTCCTCNTCTGTCCATTTTTCAGATCCANGAGCTTGGGTTGACTCTCACATCCCTCAAGTGTAAGGTGAAGGTAGCCATGTTTCCTGCTGGGACAATGAGCTGTGATTGTAGCTAAAGTAAGGTAGGGATGATTNACATGGGTTGGAATTAATAAGACCATCATATCTATTTATTCATTCAACAGATACTCACTGGACAGCTCTTATATGTCATTGTAGGTGTGGGCATTAGAAAGAATCAGTACACTTGGCCCTCCCATTTTCTCAAACTGTGGCAGAAAAGTCNGTCATCTCCCCGCCTTGCTAATAGACTCGCTTCTTCAGCCTTAACATTCAAAACTCTCCCCGAGAATTCTAGTCATTTGTCATTCTTCATTATTCGTTCCTGGAACATGCNAAGTCTATTTAACTTGTTAAAAAAAAGTTATTTTTCAACTCAGCCAAGTTTTCTCTTATTATTTCTGTGTGTTCTTTGATCTCCATCTTATCGGGCAGTAACTGAGCATACTGAATTCACGCTCTNTGTGTCTTTATTTTTCCTCTTCCTTCTCCNGTCTCCNTGGGACATTACAAGGGGCCGGTATCCCCAGGCGTTTGCTAATGGTATTCTTGCTGCCCAGTTGGACCCAATTTATTATCAGCCCTTTATAAAAAGCTGTGACAATTCTTTCTCGCTGCCCCTGTCTTCCAAAGATACAGTGTTAAGAGGGAAGTCAAGAGGGTGCAAATGAAGAGTCGGCTTGGCCATTAGACGTCCAGCTGTTCTCTTGATGTGTTATACACTGCCCCCGAGCAGCTCTTGCCCGTTTCAGTTCTATATTTCAACACTCTAAATCCAAGGGCACTGAATGGGAAGCTGAAGAGATGAAGCAAACAGAGGGATGGGACTGGGCTCACACTCCCAAGCGTCATTGNGGCCCTTGTTTGTTGGAACACATGCACAGCTGAGTCCTGTCAGGTCTCCTGAACACCAGTAGCAGGACACCTTGTGGCTGCCACAGAGNTTTGTCATCTCTCCTTAGAGCACAGGAGAAAAGCCCACTAAATGGGACAAGCAATGCTGTCATCAGGGTGGATATACTATGTGACACCAAGCAGGTACGTTCACACTATAGTCTAAGCAAGTGGTACAGCCTCAAGCACACACAGCAGTGTGTCTGGGCCGGGTTGCGGTATCCCTGAGTGATGGGACTCAAGGGTGAGTTCCATTTCTTCTCTGCATTTTATGTGGTTGTTGGATATTTCAAATGACCTACTATTTTCACATTTACCACAAGGATCTCTATGTCATTTACTTCAAAGTTTGAATCCATGTGACCTGTGATCAACTGGTCTTAGTTTATGTAGATCTTGGGTTTTATAATGGAAAATTTTATGACCTGAGTCTCCTTAGTCCCAGACAAACCATGGCTGTTAAAGAACCCCGTGGTGATTTGTCACCAGTGAGAATCCAGGTGCCANCANGAATACTCAAAGACGACCTCCTTCAGAGAGCTGTCACAGAAATGCAGCCAGGCTCTGAGGTAGAATTAGGAAACCCAGACTGCAGAGACACGTTTTCAGATGTGGCTGGAGAATTGAGAACTTTCCTCACCCACAAGGCACTGGGGGGAGGAGACAGGTGCAAGGCACATTTCCTCTGTGCATGCAGTGAGTTTATTCCCACAGCTTCTGGGCTACTTCTTCCCATTCGCTGACTTGTTGAACTTTCCACACGGAGAGTCATGGGTATGGGGAGGAGAGAAGGCAGGGGGTATGACATCACCTTCTTGGGGTGGACAGAGGGTGGATGCAGGGCATCACACCCCTCCCCAGGGACAAGGCATAAATGCAAAGGAAGGAGGGAAAGGTGTCTGTCCCAATAGTGATAGAAATATGAACAATAGTAGTTTTTTGATTAATTTTTATTTTTTAAGATTCCACCCTCTGAACTCTCCCATACCCTCCTTTCCCTCCTTCAAGTTTATGGTCTCTTTTTTCATTAAATGTGTGTTGATGTGTGTGTGTGTGTGTGTGTGTGTATGTTGATATATTTTATATATGTCCCATATATTCCTAGATAAGTAACCTACTCAGTCTAAATAATATTACTTGTATGTATGTTTTCAGGGCTGACCATTTGATATTTGGATAATCACTTAGTTTGCTCCTTCCTGGAGGAGACTATTTCTCCTGCTCTCAGAGACCCCTGAGGGGAAACTGAGTTGAAGGACTCCTCCCTGAGGACTACCTTTCATGGTACCAGAAGGCACCATGCAAACTTCCAAAGGAGGGAGGCAACCAATAGTTCTTTCCAGCTATGACACCTATGAACCATAACAACCACCATGGCAAGNTAACCCTACGGGTGCAGTAGTGGCAGGCATACGTAACCAACAGCTCTCTTACTCAACTTAAGACCAACTCAACAAGAGGGAAACTTCCTGGTACTGGAAACCTATACANCTTCCCAGACCTAGTGGTCCAGGCATCAGTCACGTTGTCTTCTCACAGGCACCATGGTGTTTTCCCATCTTGGTGATGGTATAAAAGAGGAACAGTTGTGACATCATTGTTCCAATTAGGGAACTTGGTGCTGAGGAGTGAAACTTCCTAGGCCTGCCAACTAACAAGTGCAGGATTTTGATTCAAAGCCACTCCTGTGTGGCTCTAATTTTGGATGCAGCTCAGATCTGAGCTGGTGTCATTGTCTGGATATGTAATGTACGTCCCTGACTCCCACCCCAGAAGCTCACATGTTGACAGCTGGCAGCAGTGTTCAGAAATGAGGCTTCTGGGAAGTGATTGGCTCGTGAGGATTCTGATTTGCATCAGTGGGTTAATCCACTCATGGATTTAGAATTGGATGGTGGTAGCAATTAGAGGGTAGTCCCTGGTGGCTTGCCCTGAAAAGATAGGTCATGTCTCTGGTCAAATGCCCACTCCCTCTCTTGCCTGGCTATCGTGATGGAGCATTTCTGCCCTACTCTAACCTTCTGCCACAATGCTATGCCTCACTATAGCCCAGAGGCACGGTTCCAGCCCCTATAACCTCTGAACGCATGATCCCAAATCTTTACTCTCCTTAGATGATGTTTTATGGTATGTGGGGCTCAGGAGCACACTTGGGTGTTTTGTCCTAGTAACAAAAGACTTACAAGGCTGGTTTGACTTTGTCTGAGTTCCATAGTTTGTCTAATCGAGTGGAAAAATTACAGAGGTAACAGAATTTTGTTCATGGTCTCACTCGAATTATTTCTTATGTAACCCAAAACATCAATGGCATTTCAGGTTTCAAAATCTTTTAAATGGACCATACAGGTTCAAAAGGCAGCTTGTCACATGATGACTATGGATGTTTCTAAGTCACACTGTTTGTTGACAAACGGAATCAAGAGATAAGGTGGAGGAACTCTCTGACTCATTTTGTATACATAAAGCCTTCNTGTGATGATGGCTTTGTGTTTTAAGGGAGTCAAACAGAGACTCTTGGTAGACAGTTACCCAGTGTGAAGAGGATGTGATGGGACAGAGCAGGTGAGCCACTTTGGAAGGGGAAGGACGTGGCTTGCCAACACTAGTGTCCTCGCTTGAAGGCATGAAGATGCCCTCTCCAGCACTTTCAAACTCTGGGCATAGTTGATGCCACATGACATCAGTGCTGGATCTAAAAACTACCTTGGAAATCACTCAGTTCAATGCATTCATTTGGCAGATGGTGAGAGTCTTAGAAAGACTCCGGGGCTTCCCCTGGGAGATAGTGACAGGGCACAAACAAGATCTTAGGACATGGTCTTCTCTAACTGACTGACCATAATATGAGTTGGATCCCAGGTTGAGGAAGACGGTGGTACAATGGGTGAGTGGTGGTACAGTGGTGACATCAGCAAGCCTGATGGGGAAGAGAGGAACAAGGTCAGTGGATGGGGAAGGAAGCAAAGTAAAAGGCAAAAGAAAGAAGGAAGGGAAGAGGTGGGGAGGGGGCGGAGGAGGCAGAAAAAGCCAACCAAGATTCTCAGTAAATATGAGGGATGCTACGGAAATTACTTTTTGAATAGCATTTAATTGGTTTATTAGTGTAATTCAGTTGCAGTTTGATTTGATTCAAACCTCTGATGTGTGTGATCTACCGCCCACCAAGGGCACTGTCAGTCTCTACAAACAGCGACAAATGGCCAATCTGGAAGGGTGGGGTTGAAGGAGAAAGTGGGGGGCTAAACAAGAGGAGACAGGAGACGGGAGGAGGAGGAGAAAAGGGAGCCAGGGAAAAAGAAAAGAGGGAGAGAAGAGAGGGATGGACAGGAGATGAGAGCTGGGAAATAAAGATGTAGCTAAAAGTGAGACAGAGCTGATGGAGGGGCCATGGGATGATGGAGAAGCTGTGGGGGGATCAGAGTGGACAGAGGCTGAGAGGGAAGAAAAATAGAGCAGTAAGCAAGGAAGAGCTGGGAGGCCAGGGACGTCAGAAAGACACAGAGCAATAGATGCTGAGGGACATGGAGGTGTGGGAAGAAGGAAAAGACACAGACGGCAGACATAGAGTGGGGAAGAGAGGGGCAGAGGCAGAGAGAGGTTGAGAACACCAGACCTGATCCTGGGCATCTCCTGACAATTNAGTGGGCTCATTGTCTAGACATAGCCTAGATTCCTGATACGAGGGTGGCATTAGGAGCCCACCACCTTCCAGCTTGTCCTTCAGTCTATGTCAGGGATGCTAGCCTTACTGATGCCAGGAGTGCTTGGTGAGGCAGCTCCCACTGGGCACCTTGGGAGGGAGACTCAGAGTGGAGGGCTGAGGAGGCATCCCCAAACTACAAAGATCTAAAGCTTTTACTTGAAGCCAAACCATCTTCCTTGCACAGATGGATGATAATGTAATCAGAGGCAAAGGCATGTGGGCAGCCTGAGGCGACACTACCAAATGTGCTCATCCAACCCTAGAGGTCCCGCTGTAGGCTCTGTGTGGGTATCATGATACAGTTTGTAGGCACACGATTTACACGCAGATCTGCAGCCGAGGTCAAGTCTTTTCACCTCTCAGAGCATCGTTTTCTGAAAAACACTGATTGAGTGCATCCTTACATCAGGGCTGCGATGAGGAACCTGACAAAACAAACAGGAAATAGCTAAACAAAACGTCCACATACAACTTGCTTGGTAATTATGGCATTTTGTATTAACGGAAGATGGAAGCTGTGAATGTGGCTCAGTGAGAGAGGGCTTTCCTGGTGTATGTGAGACACTGGGTTCACACAAACAGAAAGAGGAGACTGAGGGCTGGGGAAGTGGCTCAGTGGGAAAAGTGTCTGCTATGCAAGCATGAGGACCTGAGTTCAGATCCCGAGAGCCCGTGTGAAAGTTAGCCACAGAGATGTGAGTCTGCAGGCCCCATCTCTGAGAGGAGCAGAGACAGGCATTTCCTGGGGGCTCATTGGCCAACGGGTCTAGCCAAAATGTTGAGTTCTAGGTTCAGAGAGAGACTTTCTTTAAAAATAAATAAGCAAGGTGGAGAGTTCAGTAAAGGAAGAAATCTGACATCAACCAGTGACCTCTACATGTACAAGCATCGATGAGTGTGCTTGCAGACACAAGCATGCAACATACATGCATGGGGAAAGTCAAGACATCCTGTGGAGTTGTTAGATCCTTTGCTANGGTTTGGGAAGTGAGTGCAGCCTTGCGGTTATGTGTGAATGTGAAGTGCATAAAGAATCCCTAGGTTCAGATACCAGCCCTATTCAAGAGTCTTTGCACCAGCTACTTCTCTTATGGTGCCTTGGTTTCATCTGCATGGTGGGGGTGGAAGTAGCTTCGTCTTCCTTGGTTTATTCATGACGGTCAACCAAAATGTTTACAATGGGGTCTGAGCCACATCCGAGTTGGATAAACAGTCATTCTTGTTATTAAAGTCATCTCCGCCTTTAGCTATGTGGGGTAAGGACGGAGGGCACACCCTGAGTACACACAATCGGTATAAAGCAGGTGTGTGCAAACTTGGGGTTTCCCCAGAGTCCACAAGCCCCGTTCACGAATCTCCTTACATTGTCAGACATTCCAAGAATGCGAATCACCCAAGCACTTCCCCACTGCCAGCACCGCTTGTTCATTCTGACTTAAAATTCAGCCATGGCCTCCTTTACAGAAAGTGACAGGGCAGGGTGGGACGAGCCAGACCTCGGACCTTGTGGACTGTTGTCCCAGCTCCTCACAGACACAGCCTCCACCCCACTCCTTTTAGCCTCTTCCACGTGGAGGTGGGAATCGGCTGGGAACATGGGCTGGATGAGCTGCTATGTTGATTCCTCNGCACCACACGGAGCCAGGGGACAAACACANGCAGCTAATGCACTGGAATTGCGGAAAGCTCCTGCTTTGATGGGGACTAATTATTTTGGGGAAGAAAAGAATGAACAGTCCCAGCAACTCACCAATGGGGAAAGGAGGTCTGCACTGGACATCGTTAATTATCCCCAGACTGGTTCTCAGGAGNGAGAGGAGTGGAGACTGGGCTGGCTTCACCTTCCTCGATGAGCTTCAGGTCCTGGAGTTGCAGGTGGACAGAGCAAGTGTGCCCTGTCAGCCAATGACAGGCCATCTCGTGGTTGCTGTCCACATTGAAACCCATCCAGAGAATCTTGGCGCCAGGAGGACCACTGGAGCTAGGAGTGAAGACTGGACATCTGTGTGTGAATTCCAACTGCCTAGGCTCAACCTACTTGNTTTCTTTGAGTTCTGGGCTGTCACAGATCCTGGAAAGACCATTGTACGTGTTCAGTGAGATGACCCGGACTTAGGGGACATCTCAAGAATGAGTTTCATACGGTTCCATTTCAGCATCACTACTAAGGAGTTTAGGACCAGAGACGGGAGGGAACCTGACCAACGACACACAGGTTACAACGAAAGCATGATTATGATCCAGGTCTCACTGGGTGCCTTGGATGTTGCTGACTTTGTTGCTGTTGTCGTTTGTATATTAGTTTTTAATTTCACCACGGTAACCGAACTTTCTGTTACTCAGTCTCCCTTGAAATACTTGGAATTCCAGTGATACAGTGTTTCGTGTTGAATTTGATTTAGTGTCTGAGTCTCTCCCGGNATCTAAGAACATGGGAGCTGGAGGCAGAGAACTGGTCTCCAATCCCACCATGAACTCTCATTTGTCTGTGAATTAACTTCTCCANGTTCCGGCTTCCTTACCTGTAAGATGAGGGTAGAAATAACAATAGCAGTTGAATAAAGAGGTCCTAGGACTGAATCAATCATTCTGGAACTATCAATTGAGTACCTACTGTGTGTCAGGCACTGTCCATGTAGATAGATAGATAGCAACAACTATGAGAAAGTCTTTTCCCTCGTGGGGCTTACATTTCAGTGGGAGGGTGAAGGCTGTCGACAGATATGCAGGTGAAGGCAAAGTGTGGTTGACAGAGCCCAACTCGGGAGAAGATTTGANCATGGTAAAGGGTGAGGAAAGGCTGGCATTGAGGGGATTCTCAGTTACCCTTTATAGCTGGTGCTTGAAGAGAAACTCACTGGAGGAGCATCATTTCATTAGAAAGTTTGAAGGACAAATGGTGACAGAAGACACCCTGGTAAAAAGCCAACTTGTGCAGGGTTTTCTTTTAAATCTTATTTGGGGCAATGCATGNAGTTTTAATTTCTACTCTGACCTGGGAAGCCCAGGTTTTGGAAGAGGAATGACGTGAAATGGCCTCCATAAGAGAGATCCTCTCTGGCAGTGGGATGGAGAATAGAATGAAGGAGTTTGGAGCAAAAAATAAGGTACTGTATGTAAATGCTTGGTACAGGAGCCTCATGTGAGTTAAATGTTTTCTATGGTAGTGTTGGATATAGGTCGAATACATACATAATTGGATAAATATTCTCTATATTTGTATTCTGTTGAGATAGTAAGACTGGGTGTATTTGTGTATATGTACATATATACATACATGTGTGTGAACTTGTTAGGAAATCAGCTCACACAATCACAGGGATTGAGAAGTTATATGGCAGCCATCTTTACAGGGGAAAGCCAGAAGGAAGGATGTGGCTCAAGAAGCCAGAGTCTTCAGCACCAGGGACAAAGAGCACAGCTGTACAATGTCAAAGATCTTTGATCTTGGGAAGGGAGTGACATTGTGCAAATCNCAGAGTCCAAGTGCCAAAGACCCTGGAGTGTGGCATTCCAGAGCAATGGNGACAGAAAAATGCACCCGTTCTGGAAGGTAGGGTTGGACCGAGGTTCCCGAGGCTGGATGGTGCTGAGGGCAAGTCCTTCCCACTCAGTTAGTTCTCTGACCCACACCAGTCTTTCATGGAAACCTCTCCCTAACACACTTGGAAGGGTGCTTTGTCAATTCCCTCAGCATCCCCAACCCAGTCCAGCCCACCCCATCCTAGATTGCCATAGCAAAACACCAAAAGCTATGTGCAAAGGTGTCTTCTAGTTGTTACTGAGCCTAGATGTCTAAGACCAAATGCTGGTACACCTGGCATCTTTGGGGCCTTTTCCTCNGCTTATAGATGCTCCTGTCCTTCATGCCCTCACACAAGCCCTCACGTGTATCTATCCTCAATCTACCCTTCTTGTCAGGACACCTGTCATACTGGACCACAGTTTTCCTCAATAACAACATGGTCTCATTTTCAAATATATTCATATACTGAGACAGTTAGTATAGTAATATGGAGGGCACAATTTATCATACAGTAAGTAGTAATATAACTACCATTGTTATTAATGCCCTTTGCTCCAATTAGAAGCTGTGTTCTATAGACCAATCTTGCACTGTTCATCT